>JAFBJW010000818.1:4077030-4381628 GCA_016785235.1 Pseudorhombus dupliciocellatus | reverse complement strand
GACTGCAATATGACAACCCCCCCCCCCCCCCCCCCCCCCCCCCCCCTGACTGCAATATGACAACCCCCCCCTCCCCCCACCTCCACCCACCACTGCTGCACAAGCTCTTGATAAATGCAATCTTCTGCCTTTGGACTGGTGGAAAGGTCGCGTATTAGCCGTGGTTTGATGGCACGGAAAGGAAAAGCCTCCTTGACTGGCCGCGGCCCCTTGTTCCTCTCTTCTCCTCTATCTCGCCCTGAACGGCTCATTGGAGGCGTCTTTACAGTTGACATGCTAATTAGCGCGGGGAGGGAAATGGACTGCGTAACTAGTCTTTTGTGGTCGGCCAACCTCGGCATCCGTATCGCAGCCCCTCATCTCAACGCACTGGACTGCACAAAGAGAGGTATGGCTTCATAATAGCAGGGCATCAATCCCTGTAATACGCTGTGATGTAATTGTGGAGCTATTCGTTCAGGGAGGAGAGGAAGGGTTGAAGGAGGATAAATGATGCCCCATTCGGTTGCTAATGTTGCGCTGGTGGTGGTGGAGGGGGAGTGTTCTGTAATGGCACTCCATCGGTGACCTCCTCTGAGGGGTCAGCAGCCCACATCCACGGCCGCGACTCCGCATCCTTTCCTCCGAGTAAATGCCGGGTCAGGAGCGCGGCGCATTAAAGGCCCGTGGCGAGGAGCGGGGGTGGGGCTGGGGTTAAACAGTTGAATTTGTCTGAACGGAAACGACGCCGCACTCGTGCTTTTTTTCGAGAGAACGGGAGAGCTAAGACGGATGACAGCGCGGCGGAGGAACATATGGAGAGAACAGCGCGAGAATAAATCAATGCTCATTAGAACGACATTGAAGCTCGTCAGGAAACAAATCCTCGGCACCCGGTGAACTCGCCCTGCACTTAGCCTCACCTCCCTGGCATCATGTACATGTACTTCGCTCCCCCAAACGAGCACGTGGCTGGAGCTGGGGTGAGGGGTGGGAGGTGGGGACGTCCACTGTCACTTGAGCAACCTGAGAACTCGTGGTCAGCTGGTGCTGGGTGAGGGTGGGGTCGTGGGGTCGTTAATACCCCCCCCCCCGGTATGTGCTCGCACAGTAAAGCCACATGCTGTCACACGTTTAGCCGTCTACACGGAAGTGTGCGACAGCTCATGACACTTATCTACAGATGGCTTTAAAATGCCCTGCGGAGACATTTAATACGTGCAGGAAAGACATTTCAGTCATTCATTTTCATGACAGCTTACGTGATGTCCCGCTTTCCTTCCTCTCCTCCCACGTTTGACTGGATATCTTACGCTCTGTACTAAATTTGATCAAGTACGAATAGAAAGCTACAAATAGTAGCTCTGCTAGATGAAAGTATTATGCTCAAACCCCTGAACGGAGCTTCTTATAGTTACATATATACCGGGGTCATGCCATCGGGGATATTTTCATAAACCCTTAACTCACTAAATCAGACTCGATCGCGGCCGAGCACGTTATTAAAATCAAGAAATGTGAATATTAAAATAAACTGCTCAGCTTAACGCAGACACAGAGCCGTGGGCGACCACATGCTGATTGCATGGTATGTGTATTCCACTTTCCAGTTGCCGCTGGCGACCCCCAGTCATCACTTGAAGAATTCTATCGTCCTCAGCGGAGGCCGGTCTGTCATCAGACACGAGTTCAAAGACGAAGCTAACAGGAGGATTAATATCAGCCGAGTATTGTGTGTAATTCGTACGTGATCCCCGCGCCGCCGCCACAGCATGACTCACGCTGCGAGAGTGTAACATTTTGTGAGGGCCATCAGATACGAACCACGCTAATTCAGAAAGAGCCTCACCACTTCCCCGCTTCAGGCAGTCGGTGGAGCTGCTGCACGAGCGGCGCCGTATTACTGAAAATAACTTGCATGATCACAGATCCTCTTTAAAGTACTTCAAACTGAGGCCGCCAGAAAGCTGGAAGCAGGGACACAAAAGTGGGCTGAAGCCTTTTGAACGTCAGACTCATCAAAGAGTCACAAAAAAGTTCAAGACCTCGTGTCCTGATTGTATTTGCCGAATTCACTTTTTTTGGAGGTGGGGGGCAAAGCGGGATTAAATTCCTTTTATTAAAACAACATATCACGAGATTAGATGAAGGAATGATATGATTGAATGGTGTGATGATGGATGAGAGAGGGAGGCAGAGCATCTCTCACGTGGGTTGAGCCTCAGTGGCCAACAGGGGATTTCAAACTGTACTGCTACATCCCATAAAAACACGCTCACAGTTTTACACGGCAGAATAAAAAATCCTGCAATCAGTTTCCCGGCCCTTCTCTGAGTTCAACACCACACAAGTGCCAACGTTGAGGCTGCATTTATCTGTGTTTGGGATTACCGGTGTAAGCGTTGCACAAACTGAACCTCGTTAGCCCAGGGGTCTGCAGAACAGGGAAGCTTAATGTGTCAAGTATCGCCGCTGCTTTTCTGCAGCGTGAGCATCCACAGGGTGAGGGTTCACGCCGGAGAATTACAGGAGAGGTCACGTTTAGCTGTGACCTCACATGTACTGGCACCGAAGTTAATCTTCACATTTCTGTTCATCCTCTGCTTCGTGTTCATGTGCGTGCGTCTGAAGGTGCAGGAACTGTTTGGTCTCTGCTGCAGCTGAGTCCAGAGGTGTGTGACCATCAGAGTGCGTTTCATGTCGGCCCTGCATGCTTTTGTTAACGGTGTCCCTGTGGGAAAATGGCCGCCCCTGGGCTGATTTAAAGACCTGTCAATGCACGACTCTGGTCCAGGTCGGTGTCAGGGGGGCTGAGCTGGGTCAGGTCCCCGGAAGAGAGTCACATAAGTAAGCAGGGAAAAAAAAAGCCCCTCCGTGTAATTTCCCGTCAGGCTGAGTTCTTCTTGAGCAGTGACACCCAGTCATTGAAATGCAGAGCGAACAGGGAGGATGAGACGCTGCCAGCTGAGGGGGGAGGTGACACTTGATGGATTCATCATTTGTTGAGATTCCCTTCAGAACAGCAGTTATAAATAAATACCTGGAGTACAGCCTGTGAGCAAGGAAACTATATGAACTAAAAATGTACACAGAGTCCTCAGAGACCTGGGATATTGAACCCAGCCAGGCTCAGAGTTTACACAGAGGTTGACTGGCAGAAGGTATTCACGCTGGAGGCGTCGAGAGAGATTGACAGCGACACTTGTCCGACTTGAAATTTAAAGAGACTATTGTAGCGTTGCAAGAAAAATGAAAATGTCATGATCGGCGGAGCACGTGTCCCAGTGGGACCACGACGGCTCCGCTCCAAATCTACACGCAGCGCAAGTGTCCAGGGCGTTTTGGCTTCATTTCCGTAGAGTTGGAAGAAGTGGAGTCTCTTTATAGAGCTGTTTATTTAATGGGAAATATAGTATGGGAGGATGGGAGAATCACCTTTTTTTTTATCTATAAATCTGATCGTGCTGGGTCATTAAAACCACAAGTCCCTGTGTGCCCCATATAACATAGTAAGGTCAGCTCAAGTCCAACATGCACTGAACTAATTGAAGCAGTTATATATAGACAGCACTCACGGGCCAGCTCACTCGTACAGGGGACCAAGCTGCGGCTCTGTCACAAGGCTGTGATCTAGTGCAAGATCTTTCATCTAAAATCAGCCGGCGGCGTAATGGAGCCCGGCGCTTTTCCATGACACAAACCAGAACAATGTACCCCCACCAACACTCCACCACTCCACCCCCTGTGGTTGAAGGAGATGAAGTGAATCACTTTGAAATAAATGGAGGATGATGTGACATTACGGGTGCACGCACGGGGGGGATCGCAGCGTTTAAGAGGCAGGGGGGCATCTTTTCAATATCACAGGAAAAGCAAGTATCACATCCCGAGGCGGAGATTTGCAGATTCATATTTTTGTTTTTGTTTCATATTTTGGAAACGATGCGGAACCCTACAGTGAACTCACAGTCAACGAAGCTGCGCAATCCTCATCAAGCACAGACGTGACAACTACAAACAAGTGACTAACACGAGATGATGATGCCTGATGCTAAGACGCGGCGGCAGAACGGTAGCAAGGAAACCCCCGTCCTGTTTGGGAGTAACGGTGCGTTTTATACTGCCGTTGACGTCTGCACAGTTCGTCTATCGGCTATTTTTGGAGAAAAGAAAACATAACAAAGATTGCACACACGGGAAAAAACGCAGGGAATACATCTCCCCCGCGAAGGCATGCACAGTAAGCACACTGTGTTCAAAGCGGTGGATGTGGTCTACAGGAGAAAGTCAGTGAGCCTTGAGATGCTTGTATGAAAAAGAAAGTTCTGCACTTTTAATAAATACTCTTTGTATACTCTCTGTCCTGATGTGGAAAATGAGATGAGATGAGCAGAGACTATAAGTGTTCCAGTGAAGACGGAACGAAGTGGCGGTGTATTACCTACACATCTCTCCTCAGTTCTTCCCGGCAATTTTCATCACAAGGGCATCTTTTGATTGACGGGACTCACGTAATAAAAAATGGAGGAGGCGTTCATTAAGCGCGAGCGTCTCCTCGCTGGTAAGAAAGTGCAGAGGAGAAATTTAATGCGCGACTCATAAATGAAAATGGAAGCAGAAACGGAAAATATCAAATGAAGACTTCAGACAGGCGGCAAGGGGTTTGACTTTGTTTTTGGCCAAGAAAAAAAAAAAAATCAATGAGGGATGAAAACACAGCGTCAGTGTCTTAAAACGAGCTAATAAGCGTGTTACAATATTAATTATACAATAAAAAGATAATTAAGGTAAATAAACCTAGCCCTCAGAAATAAAAAATGTGCTGTGTGTGGGTGTGTGTGTGGGTGTAGCAGAGGTCCATCTCTCTAAATGTCAGGGATGATTAATTGAATGAAGCTACATCTGTCATCCATGCTGCTCAGCTTAGTAAACAGACTCTGTTGGTAATCCCTGTTACCTGAGCACAAATAGGAGGGATTGAGGAAAGGAAGACCTTTACAGCAGCCGGCCAAAAGATTAAAGCTGTCCCGGAATTCAAGTACGGCCGCCTGAACCGACTCCACAACAAATATTGATGCATTAACCTTTAATGATGTACGACTGGGGCAAGATGTGCTTAGAAAAAAATGGTAAAATATTGGTCTTAACCTTTTGGTTCCTTTAATTAAGATGTGCAGAATGCTCAGTGGCACGTGTCCCCAAAGTCCTGGACCTGAGGGGAGGGCAGGGGGAGGGAGGGGGGGGTGTAAATAATGGTGCAACATGACCAAGCTCCGCTGAAAGCCTTCCCTGAGAATCCAGTTTCATGTTCCAGTTGACTGGGAGAGCAGAAAGGAAGCCTTTCATGTGGCGAAGGTTTCACACGTGGATGATGGTCGGGGTTCTGGATGAATGAAAATGAGAAAAGGTGGAGGAGGAGGAGGAGGGTGCACTGGATTTGCTTTGAAATATTTTTGCCCGTCCTCTGTCCTCGGAGGCCAGAGCGTTATCAGAGCTATCAGAGTCCCTGACGTCGGGTTCCAATGAAATGTGCAGTGAGCTAGCTTCTTGTTAAAACTTTGATCGAACCAAACTTTCCTGTGATCAAAACAAAAACAAGGAGACACATCTTTACCAACATGTTTTGGTGCTTTTTGTTGTAAATGTCACAGATCAAGGTGTTTGAAGGTTCACAGGCCGGGGGGATGAGGGGAGCTGCGGGGGAATATTTCCACCTCAGCCGGTGTGGTTTGTCCAAGGAAAAATAAAATGCCTGTTTCATCTTCTGAGTTTTACAAGTTCGTATTCAAGATATGAAGAAGAATGCACTTGAATCCCATTTTCTCTGCTGTGTCTTCCACACCCCTCCTCCTGAGGTATTAGTATATGCTTCCAGTTGTGTATTAGAAACATCATCAACACACTCGCTGGGAATCAAGTCCACGTTTTCCCTGTGGGACTTTGTAATTTGGACCTTCACGTCCTCACGTGCTGTCCCTCCAGAAACGGTCAGGAAAATGAACCACGCGCCTGAACGCGGTTCTGAAGTTCAGGAGCAGAAACCTCCCCCGCAGGCTGGATAGATAGAATCTGACAAACACAGTTTCCCTAAATTAGAAAGGAAAGCTCATTTTCTGCTGCTTTCGCTCTCATCCTCGGTGAAAATAAAAAGTAGCCGGAAGACTGCAGGGCGCCAGGAAACAGCCGACCTGACCTCCACGCAGAAATGACGCCTAATTAGCTTGAGTGGTTTCAGACTCTTTCCCCGGCAGTCTCCCCGTGCTTTCCCTTTTCCCAAGTCGTAGAATTAGTCCAGCAATGGTAATAATCACTTCATTTTGCCGCGCTCTCCTCCTTGAAAGGTTAAGATGCGTCCCCACGTGTCCCCTCACGAGAGACAGAGAGCAGCTTTGATAAAGGAGCAGGAATTTCAAATGATCTGATTGTCTCTGTGCTCTTCACGTGGTCAATCCCCCGTAATCCGGCATGAAGTCAACATGGGCAGAAGAGGCTTAAGATGGAGACGATTGTGTATCGTATGAGAACGGGAAGATAAACAGTGCCTGTTTGGCAGAAAACCGTTTAATGGTGATTATTCATGCGTCTTTATCTCTGCTGGTCCCTCAGGTTCATGCTATCAGACAGGAGGCTGATTAAAGAAAGATCGATATTCACAGTTTCAGGTGTTTGTTCAACAACACAACATTTAAATTAAGCTAAAACAAACTGCTCGTCCTCCACGTCGCACAGAATCGGAGGCTTTAACCGAAACGCTGTGTATTTATTTTGAACTCCATGCTTTGCTTCACTTGAATTGCGCTGGAAGTCGTGCAGGGCTCAACTCGAATTCTCGTAAAGGAGGCACCAGCCAATCAAATCCGATTAATGGGACAGAGGAGGAGGAGGAGGAGGGGAGGGATGGAGGCAGCTGGGGAGCCTGCTGGGTTCTATTCCTTCGTATTAAATTGACAGCTGACCAGCACGTTAGCGAGCCGGCCACGGGTGTTCGTTATGATCACAGCAGCACTAAGCGCCGGGCGAACCCGCCATCAAACGCTAAACCAGCACATATGTGGCGTTTTAAACTGCTGTAAAACTCAATTGGTAAAACTCAACCTCCAGATAAAGTCCAGGTGAGCTCAAGTGAGTGGAAGTACGAGAAGAAGAAGAAGACAGAGACGAAGCTCCCTTGAGGGTCTCTGATTTCTGTTTTAAGTCACATTGATGTTGTCGAGCCTTCACTTATATGATTAAAACCATATTCAAGAACAGTTCTCCTCTTATCAACATCTGCAAATGACAGATGTTACTCAGTATTTCAAAAGCACATGCCTGTCTCCATCAGGCCTGACCTATATATATCTGCTTTTATTGACTTCTTTCAAAGGCAACAAGGCTTTCATATTAATTACCATTGTTATTTTTTGTGGTTTTGGAAGAAAAAGAAAACAGACAATAAAGTTTAGCGTGCAGGGGTCTGATGCTATGTACAGCAAATACAGAACAGATCTGTTTCCAGAACACATATGACTGCCATCTAATTCCCGCTGCGCTGACCAGAGATCCCTGTGATGATTTGTTATCGTGAGCAAGATTTAACCCCCTCGCAGTCCTCAGATCCAGTAGAACACTCGCTTCCTGAGGCGCGAGCATCGAGAGTGCGCTCGCCCTAGAGTCTGTTTGGGAGGAGGCACAGGGGAGGGAGAACAGAGAGGACTTTAAAAAAAAGGGGCTCTTTTGAATGTTACTGCTTTTATGTAATCTCTCTTTTTCTTTATCTCCTTTTCTGGTGAATATACGATAAAAAAAAAAATATATATATATATTAGAAGCTCTTTTGCAGCAGCACATCGTCTGTGAACGAGGAGAAAAAAAAAAAGTGTGAAAACCCAAATCTCTGTCAGAGGAGAGCAGCTTTAAAATGGGATTCGTGTGGTTCAAGTGCTGAGGGCACAGGCCAGGGATTATACAGGGATGACTATAGAACATGTGCAATTACTGAGGAACCTGCGCAGGACTGTCATTCCAGTGTGTGTGTGTGTGTGTGTGTGTGTGTGTGTCCAGCTCTGGCACAGGCAAGATAATTTTGCTTCGGCCAGGTAGGGAGGGTTGGCTCGAGGGAGCGGACCGAGCCTGGAGCTGCCAGTTACTGAGCTCCTCTGGGTCCCAGCCTGTTTGTCATTGCCAGTCAATTTAGGCCATTTGTATAAAAGTGCCACTAGAAAGTGTAAACAACATCAAGCTGAGGAGAAACTTTGAAATACTGTGCCTGCTCTCAGAAATTAAAAATGTCTTTGGCGACACCTTAAAAAACAAAACAAAACGTAATGCTCAGAAAAGAGGAGAAAAATAGGTTTTCAAAATAGTCCCCTGGCCTGAGAGGGAGCCGCTGGGGCGATGCTGGACTGGATTTAATAGCGTGCTATAAATGTGGAGGATTAATTCTGTCGGGTTGGACCTTGGAGCGAGCCGCGGTATTTGCCCCAAGAGCAGAATTAGCATTATTGTCTGCATGCAGAGTCTTGTGTCATTCGCTGGACAGACACTGGGCATATGACAGCCGATCTGCAGACTCTCATTACCCTTTGGGAACGGGTTAACCGCTCTGGCCTTTGCTTCGGTGTCAGAGTCTGCAGCGAGTGGACCGGCGAGTGTTCTCTGGATAACAATGCAGCCGGAGCTGGTCAGAAATGAGCCTTTGAAAAAGCCTCGGGCGCTTTAATATATGCACATGACCTTAAGGAGGTGCACCCAGCAGTGGAAACACTGATCCAGTGTCAGGGCGACAGTTGTTTTTATCCCTGTGATTCCTGTGGTCCTCCTGAGCTGCAGGTTAACTGGTTCTTTGCTCTGTGCTGGATGTCGGGGCAGCGGCGGCGACGGAGGGCAGGTCCTCCCGATGCGAGCCTTGATCTATTAGGGGAAGCGGGAGGCCTCGTGATTGACGAGTTGCTCCACCTCATCCATCAGACCTGGCACACAGAGGCCTGACACTGCCATATCCCTCCCATGTGGCCCGGGACTCGCTACAACCCTGAGCTATATTTGCTAGCTGACATTAATGCCTTGCTCCTCACCCGACAATCTAAGCCTCCCGCTCTCTTCTTCCATGACGCTGCAAATCCAGGGCTACCTAATCCTGTGCTACTTCATTACAGCTACGGTTCCCCACACTTTCATATTCTCCGGATGTCTCGCACATCGTGCACCTATGCACGCCTGCATGCACGACTTGATATATGTACACAAGGGCATGTTAATTATATGAGCAAGGAGGCACAGGCTGGAGGTTTTATTCCCACAATAATTTGTTTTCCTGCCGGGAAATAAATCATATATTACGATATGCGGGAGCTACAAACATTTTTTTATTCTGGATATGCTTCTTACTTTTTAAAATCATCTATTATTTAAGATGCAATTTAAAATGGAGATATGTTTATCCTTAACCAGAGGTAATTAACCCTCAGACGTAAAGCAGCCACTGGGATTTTCAGGGGGATATGGACGGAAAAAACTGAAAATGAAAGTGTGCAGATAAAACGTTCAGAGACTGAAAGAGAGGTCCATAATGTTGGAGTGATGGTTGTTGTTTTATGGGAGCGTCTGATGAGAGCTCTTTAGCCTGTTTACTTCCCCACACTGTCTTTCTTCTTCATTAGAATGTACTCGAGTGTTGATCCATGCTGTAATTTTAATTAAAACCCATAAGGAAGCAAAGCAGGGAGCAGCTTCGCTGTTGGAATAATTTTTTCCTCTCTGTTTTTCTATTAAAAAGAGCCTAGAGAAGCAAAAATGGCTTCTGCACAGTGGGGAGTCATGAATAAGAGGAAATGAAAAAGAAAATGGAACGTTTCCTCGATTGAGATCAGGAGTGAAAACACATCTGCAGCTCACCTTGTACCGAGATAACGACAAAAAGGCATCTGCCTTGTCTCGCACCATCAGCGGCGTGAGCGCCACAGATCCGTGTGACCTGTTGTGATGGCTTCATTTCAAAGATGCAGGAAGTCACAGAGCGTGAATGGAAACCTGACGGCAGAGCACGCTGCGTTATGAACTGGACTGAGCGCAGGGCTGCTGGGGCTTAAGTGATGTTTTATGGATTGACATTAAGAGGCAGACAGCTGTAAACTCTGGGCCAACGTGCACTTCTCAAATTTAGTGATCGCTCCTGCTAAGTGCGAGATGAGGGACGTCCGGGCCGTGCAACAGGAAAAAGGTCCACATCAGGGACCCTTGCATAATCCCCCACCCCCCTTCTCAAATCCTCCTGCATCATCTTAATGTGGAGTAATTAATGAAGACAACTTTGCCCTGGCTAATTGAAAATCTGCAGAGTCCGTCTTCCCAGTGTAAGGAGAGAGCAAGGAAGGGCTATGCCTGGAGAGAGAGAGAGATTTTAAATGCATCTCTATCCTAAAGTGAACTCTGCTAAAAAAAAACCTGCAGTACAAACACACATGCACACACACACACACATATATACAGTAAGTGGATACAAGGAGCTTCTTATGTGCATTTGTCACAAGCTGAACTATACATTCTCTTGAGGTTTTTTTCCCAAATCCAATTTGATCCAATCTCTTGCCGGAGGCTGCACGGGCGCTGGTGTTTGCAGCTGACACATGGACTGCTTAGAGAAAAGGACGAGCAGTTATATGATTCAGTGAGGAAAGATGAAGGCCTTGACAGAATTAAACGCTCTTCCTTTAGAGGTGCCGCGTGGGATATATGGAAACCATTCCAGGTCTCCCACACAATCGTTTCTCCTCAACAGGCGGGCGAGCCAACAAACATTACTTCCCCATAAAATGGAATTGGGCTTAAAATGCACTCACCTGGGATTAATAACGCATTGTTGCATTAGTGCAGCGCCCACTTTAAACCTGACTGATTGCAATCGTGTGTTCAATCGAACGTGGTACCTTTATATCAAATATCACCGAGGCTGTGGAGTCCCACAGGGCTCTGTTTACTCAAAATAGAACCCATGAATATGGATGATGTAAAAATCGCACCAAACTCGACACAACAACCCTTCCCCACACGCATGTGAGCGTGAAGAACACATGACGAATGGTTCACAAGGTCCGAGTTCCCTCGCGAAGACAGACTGGCAGACACATTTTTTTGGAATTTGTAAACCGAGTATTCATTAAAATGAAACGAGGCCTTGAAGGCTACGCATGTCGCCTGGGTTCAGCCGGAGCGTTCTGATAAACGCACAGAGACACCGCGTGATGGACGCCGCGAACAAACACTCGCCATGAACATTTTCAAAAGACAGTAAAACTATATGTAATTCAGGACAGTGAGTAAATGCATCACAACTATCGTGCTGTCATGTCAGCGCCACGCGCCGTCTTTTCATCTTGACTCAGTCATTACACGAGTAAAACACTTAGCTTGGAATTGTTTTGTACACTTAATTTTCCCCTTGATTGAGTTGGCCCGTGGAGCGCTGCAGCCTCGCACAGCCGACCAGGGACGGAGGATTGCATGGGGAAAAACAGGGATGGGGGGGAGGGGGCAGCACACATTAAAACCAGCCGAACCTCGAGGGCCAGACGTGCACATTTCAGCGTGCAATTAATTATCGGGAGGCTTGAAATGCCTTTAGTTACTATTTCAGGTTCTCTTTGTGAGAAGGGAACTTTGCGATAATGAATAAAACATGCTGTGCACCTTATCTCGATTTTGTGAGGACTGACTGAGGCCAAGTAATGTTTGCTGTCGGAGCCGGCCCCTGTTTCATTCTTGCTTGTGCGCTGCAGAGGCAGCGTGCACATTAGGATTCTGCTGGATGGCGGCAGGTTGGGATTCTGAAACAGCCCGCCCGTCTGCCTGCATGCCAAACACGATGCCGGCGAAGAATCACCTGCTGTAATAACCGCTCTCTGCCACACCTCCTCTCGCCGCTGCTATTACACGAGCCAGACTTCAAAACAAGACAAAGTGACATCTAAATTGACATGTTGGGGTTGTTTCGCACCTCACTGCCCGAGACTCTCATACGTCTTTATCCTGCCGGGCCGGAGAGGTGTTAGGATTCTTCTTCCCGAAAAAAAAAAAAAGATGTAAGAGAGCTGCTATGGGAGTTTGCTCGGACTGAAGCTGATGCAGTGCAAAGATAGAGAGCAGGGGAGGATGAAACGAGAGAAGAGATGGTCTTAAAATACAAATAATTGGTTTGATGTTGAGGTGCTTGGCGTTCCAGTGAATTCTCCTCATCATTATTGGAGTGGTTGTCTTTGGTTATAATGAGATCCGCCATTATCATTTGCAAATCAGCTCCTGTGGGACACAACAACGAGAATTAAATGGTCGGACTAACCACTCTGAATGAAAAATGGGAATTGGAGCTGACAAATCAACGAGCGGCGCCAGTGCCCCCCGTCGTGCATTTGGCGGACCTGATTAAAACGATATCTCACAAACACCCCTCGAGTCCACTGCGACTAATCCGAGCATCTGACCGTGGCCGTCCCCTCACCGCTTCTACGTGATGGAAACAAATAAGAACACTTGTCAAGACCTTCCGCTCCTCTCTGTGGCGTCCTGATCACAGCTGTACAGCCTCGATAATTGGGCTGTAATGAAATCAGAACACACTATAGGAGGTCAGAGTGCTGGAAATAGGCTACAAGGAAAAAAAAAAGGAGCTGTTCTGCATGATTGCTTATCGAGGGTAGCTGCGATAGAAACTAGTAAAACTGTGCACAGATGTACGCGTGCACACACACATGCACGTGTGCTGCCCTCTCTGTAAGCGCGCTGTTACAGGAACTCGCTTTGACACATCACTGCGTATGGTTTCCATATTCTGCCCAAAGGGAGACTCGACAAGCTGCTCACTTCTGAAATATTAAGACTGGAATCCATTGTACGTTGCTAATTCGAGAAAGTGCTGAAAAGGGACAGAAAAAGCAAGGTGGGGGGTGTCGACGTGTTTTTTTTTTTTTTTCTTCCCCTTTCATCTGTGAGCCAGAATTTGAATCTACATTATATTTTAACACAGCGTGGTTTTTATACCTTTAGAAATAACTGCTTCGGAATCATTTCAATGGTTTTGCGAGAACGGCGTGTGTGCCATTAACTCAGTGCTCCCTTTGCAACCCTGTGTAGGAAAGTTACGACCTCATTTTCAGCATCACACAGCTAATACTGCACCATGTGAGACAACTAGCTCGCTGAAGGGCTGGAAACCCAAACTTTTTCTAATTTGTTTTTTTATGCTGTTCTGCAAGTGAAGCAGAAATTGATGCTAGTTTATCAACCGAACCCAGACGAACCAGCTTCTTTGGACTTACTGGTTTCTTCCCCTTCACGTTTCCAACGAACGCACGTGTGCAGCCTTCAGCACGGGGAGGCTAAAACCACAACTCGTACTTACAACATTACATCATGCATCAGAGGCTAGCACCGCGTCCCTTCAATAAACTGAACCCAGACTCCGCTCTCCTAAACGCTTTGTCAATATGCGACAAAAAAAAAGAAGGAAGATGAATTTCCCTTGGAAAACATGAACACACACACATTTGCATATTCTCAGACACAGGGAGTCTTACTGTGCGTGTCAGCAAACAGACCGGCCTCGTAAACAAACTGTGGGCCACAGCGTGGGCTGCAGAGCTAAGCCTCCCTCGGTTAAATTATATGATGCCACGTCATGTGGAATATTTATTTTTCCTCGTGGTGCTGCCAGATCGGCATCATCTCGATATTAGCAGGTCAATATTCATAACGTTAGACCGCTCATGCAGGGAGAAAAAAAAAAGCAGGGGCCGGAAGAGAAATCTATTTACCACAACTTGCTGATCTCACCTGCACTGACAGCGTACTCACTTGCTATCTGCCTGCACGGTTATCAATAATTAATGATTGTGTCTCGGCCCCTTCCTTGTTATTTTCCTCTGCAGGATAACTACCTCTATACGGACAGGAGCAGGATGCCGATCCCTGCCTGCAGTGCTCCGTTTTTCCATTTAAACTTTATCTCAATCCTAATATTTCATTTTTGCTTGATCTGGTTTGGAGGAGTGATGAGGCTGCAGGAAAACGAGGAGCGGACGCCCGGGTAACTGGTATCTCCCTGCTTTGTTTATTCACAGAGGGCTCTGGGTGTATAAAAGGTGATTTATATTCTGGACAATGATAAGGTAAAGCCTCTTAACAGCCCTATGCTCTCGCTGAAAGATAACCGGGGGCTGCGTGTGAAGAGCAGCGCTTCTAGTGCAAAAATGTTGGCTGCCTGGGAAACTCTGTGATGTGTGAAGCTCCACTCTCGAGGAGGATGATCAATACCCTCCCATCTTACTATTTTCTCTCTGAAGCTCAAAGAAATCGCTACCCGTTGCACCGACACAGAGGTGTGAAGCGAAGGCGGATGGCGGTGGGCGGTGAAGGTGGTCAATTCAATTATCCCTGAGTCAGAGCACATTTTCTATTCTAGACAGCCGGCGAAATCCCACGCAAAAAAAGAAATACCTAATACTGCTTAGACTGCTTCGAATATTTATGAGTCTCAAATTACACACAATCATCTTTAATAAAACCTGTTTTTATACATATACACTTGGAATTATGCAAGTGTCAGAAAATTCACAGGGCCGTAACAAGGGGTTGACCATGCAAATGTCTCAGGGGAATTAAATTGGTTGGAGACATCGTCTTTTGAACATGTGCATCCACTGACTTGTCTCTCTGTGAGGAGCGTCGGAGTCACTGAGCCCCGTGCAGGGCTGTGCTGTGTGATAATGCCAAACACTTGGGGAGCTGTGGGGGGACAGGGTGGGTAGGGGTGGGGGTGGGTTGGGGGAGGTATGTTGGGTAAAACCACAGGATGACAGTCAGAGAGGAAGAGGTTCAAGTCGCTGACACGACCCAGACTCTGTGTCTCTGTTAGGAAATGTCAGGGACACATGAGATCTGAGAGGTGGTCAAAGTTAACAGGTTTACTATCATGTAGGAAATACTAGAAATGGTCAAGCTGCAGGACACGTGGACGTAACGCGTCCTGTTTTAGGTTGCTCTTCAAAATAGCTGCTCGAGAGCCGGAGCGTGACTTTCTCACCTTTCAGGAAATGGAGCTCGAGGGGAAATCTTTATTTTGTGCATCATCAGTCAACAGCAGACTATGAGTTCATCGTAGTGTATTTCCTCCTCCTATTGTTTTTTTTGTTTCAGTGCTTTTACTTCGATGATTTGCTTATTTCCCTGAACGCCCTCAGACACAAGCTGCAGTAATGTGCGTGAGCGTCAGACCTGTTAACTGGAACAGTGTTTATCAGACTGCAGTGGCGTTTACTCAGCGGAGAGGGATTTACAACTTTAAACCCCTTTGACGAGATTTTCAGATTTTCTCATCTAAAACAAGTGACTGGAATCTGAGCGTTTGCAGCTTAGTCAAAAAGACATTTCCTCTCAGTTTGACACCACTGAAATAAAAAAAATCACTTTGTCTTCATTTGATATGCTGTTGAGAACAAAATATTTTATCAGGCTCATTTTCTCTGTGGCGGGAGCGAAAGCTGTCGCGTTAAAACGGCGGGCTGACACGCTAACGTGGCTAAATGCACTTTGACGAGAAAATTGCTACAGGGTTCCAAAAGGTAGGCAATTAAAAAAAGGTTTGTAGTCATCACAGTCGTATAGCTGCAAGCTATTGTCATATTTGCCCAGCTAATAATTTACAGGACATGAAAAATAACATCACCACGTGAGCAAAGTGCTCGTGACTGACCCTGGATGGATCTTTCTTTAATATCCGTGTCGCCCAGCTGAGGGATGAGCCGGTGTGAACTACGCGGAAATCAAACAGCAGAACGTGGTTGCTGTGAATAGCTGTGAAATAGATTTCTGAATCACGCCAGCCACACATGTTGCTGGTGGCAGGACCCTGGATGTTAGTGATCACTCAGCAGGAAGTGGGAAGAGTCACCCAACGGTCACGATAACAACAAGCGTAACAAATATCCAGCTTTCAAGCTAACCCGGAGCAGGCTCCATGCACTCCATCATGTCAAGGTCAGCTCGTGTTTAACACGTAATGTGTTGCACATCATGGAGAAACACGGAGATACACAAAGCTGAGTGATGGCGGGGAATGGATCTGAGCAAGAGGCTGCTGTAAACACCTATTCACAGCGTCTCCTCACGTAGTTTTTCTTCCTTTAAACACCTCTCCTCTGTGTGTGTGTGCGTGCCGCTCTCAGCTCTTTCTGTACACAGACAGCTCGTCATCCAGTGTGAGCCGCCTCAGCACAGTGGGTTTCACTTCTGGCAACATCTAATATCCATTCAGACATGGAGTAAATCCAGGGCTTTGTGCGGCTGGACTGGGTAAACAACATCTGACATTCTGCCATTTTGGCTGGTTCCTCAATCAAAGTGGGTGACACAAAGGTTTCTGAGATTTTAATTAAGCCTTGTTTATATCAGGCGTTATGATTTTAAAATTCAATTTGCTGCAAAAGGACTTGGGTTATTAGAAAATTAGCTAACATTGTGAGATATAATTGATCTTTGGAATGAGCTCATATTAAAAAAAAAAAAACAAGCAATAATAATTTGTTAGGGGTAAGAGCTCCAATGAGCCAATAACCTCAGATGACAGTGGAAAATGCACGTCACACTATTGTATTCTATTGTATAATGATGTTACCTTGTCTCTAATTTTGTCCTACAAAGTGTTTGAAAACCTTCAACTACAGACAAAATGTAAATAAACAAATTGTTAGTTGTTTGATTGGTGGCTGGCATCCTGTTTATAGTTGCATTGCCAAATTAAAATTGCGATTGAGGAGTTTATTATGGAAGTTAGTTGAAAGGGAAGCCATGGAAAAAAAACTAACATTTAAATGTTCCTCTGCAGGAAGCTGCTACTTTTTGATTACTGCCGTTCTAGAGTTAAAGTTGAGCTTCAGGACAGAAGCAAAAGAGGCTATCTCCATCTTCACTGAGCCTTTAAGCTATACAGCATTTCGGTGTGTGTCCACGTCTGTCTCCTCGTTAGAGCGCGCGTAGCTCGGCGCTGACGTTTTCACACCTTAGAATGAAGCAGAACGAGGCCTGAAAAGCTTCGGAGAGTACAGTCTCATATCTCTCCCACCGAAACTTGTTAAGAGACGCACAACAAAGCAATCACACCACAGACAAACATACACCGGGAAAGAGCTGTGCTGGCAGGGGACTGCTGAGCCAGTCAATGCGCCGCACTAATAAGACGGGGGAAGGATGACAAACACAACACAACACGCACAGTGCAAGTACACAAACAAATATTTTTGCTTGAAGTCGTGGGACAGCACGACCACTGAGCAGACTAAAGTACAAGTTCGGGAGTAAAGCAGAAGTTGTCGTCCCATTTACCAATTACCACAGGCGGGAATCAAAGAGATCCGATCTGTGGTTGGTTGGGAGGAAACAAATCTCTCAACAAACCTCTCTCTCCGGTCTAGAAATAATTAAATTGTCCATGCGACCGACTCTGACTTTGCTCACTCCTCATTTGGAGTGTAATGGAAGAGCCTGTGGTGGAGGAAGTTGTGGGTAATATCAGGAAGATTTGCCACCACTCTGGGGACGGGCTCAGGCAGCAGAGTGCAGTCTGTGGAGCTGATAACTGGGCGCCACTGACACACACACAGCGGCGTAGAAAATATCACTCTAAGCTAATACTCCACCAACCCCCAGCTGAGTTTGACGGATACAAGTCTCCTTTGAGCAAAGGTTAGCCTCTGCCGAGAGGCCGTGCATGGGAGCGTTTAGCACAGATGTCGTCGTGACACGACACTTTGTTTTTTATCTGCACGGTTTCTGAAACGGGATTTTTGGCAAAATGCAAAGCCAACTAGAGAGAGAGAGAGACTCTTTTGAAAGACGATGAAAAGCCCTTCCAATCTCAGGAGGAACATGGGGGAATTGGGCCAGACTGCTTTCCTTCAGGAATCAAAGCACATCATAGACGCCCAGCCGCCTCTGTTGCAACAGGTGTCCCGCTCCTCCCTCCTCACGCCTCAGAATGCTAATAAACCTGTATGGATGGGGACTTGTTTTCCCGAGCAATGCCTCCGCATCACACACACATTTAAACAAGTGCTGTTCAGGGTGTCTCTGCGGCGGGCCACCTCTGATGGGTCCAGATACAGTGAGCGCCGAGAGAGCGGCAGATAAACATTCTGCTTCATCTTAAGCGCTTCCCTTGCGATTGCCAAAGAGACGGGGATGTTTTCAAGTGGCTTATCTGTCTGCCCACCTGTCGAAACCTCCGTAACGACATAAGAAGCTCCAGCTCAGTTAATTTGCACCATGCCTCCCTGCTGTCTTCTGGCACGCTTTGAGCGCTTCCATCTCCTGTCCCTTTTGTTCCCTAATTGTCCTCCGTCCGAGGATTTCGCGCAGGAGAATGGAGGAGTGACAGGTCCGCTTCACTCGGCGTGCAGCGTGCAGGTGATGCTTCGAAAGAGCCCGCCGCGCTGTCAGCCTGTCACCACAGGACGGCTGCCAACAGATAGCAGCCCCTATCTGGTTCTGACAGGAACAAATGAGGCAGAGGATGGAGCCGAAGCCGATCTGTGCCATCATGACTTATCACCGCGTCCAGAGGCCGTTTCAAATTGAGGCCTGCTGATTATGGCAGCTGCATCTGCGGTAATATTTGTGTGCAAATGAAATATTCAGCCGTTTACTTTTCTATTACATCTTGGAAAAGACATTTCCTGAGAGCATGTATTAGCTCAGGCTCTCTGGTTGCTCCCCATTTGTCTGAGTTAATATCAGAAAACATGAGTATTATTAGCACAGATGCTATGGGAGACATTTGTTTCCTCTTGAGCTGCTTGAGTTACCTCGTGTGCTCCCGTATGCGACTCGGTATCTGAGAGAAGATGGCTCATGCCTGCTGCAGAAAAGAGATTTTAATCTGAAATGATCTTCAGACATAACTGCAGACAGTTTTTTTATTATTTAATCACAAGAACATATTCTCAACGAGAGTTTCCCCAACTTTCCAGTTGCTAACCCCCATAATAACCAGACAACAGACTCTAAGCCCCCAAAGATTTAGATTTGAGCTACCTCACTGTGGTGCTGTAACCCATGCATCCAACACATTTTGGTATTTATACCTGCCAATCAATTTGAGACCCTCCTCTCATTCGGGAACGACTGCGTTAGACAACATTAGACAGCACTGAGGCCTTAATGTCCTTTAACTAACTTCCTTCACCTCATCTAACCTCAAACAAACTTACCTCTGAGTTCTGAACTCATTTTTCTGTTCGGAGCGTCTAAGGTCTTTGCCAACTTTATCATCACATCTTACTTGGTGCAGCCAAGAAAGAGTAGCGACATGTCAGCTTATGCTAGCAGGAAAATGACAGCAAATGAATTAGTAACAACTGCTAAAAATGAAAAGAGGAACGCAGAATAAAACACGGCAATGTCAGAGCACTTTCAGCCTATTTTTTAGAAAAAGAAAAAAAAAAAATCTGCTTACACGGTTTACCCATGCTGCTCATTACTGTCAGAAGGAAAATAAATTCTATGTCCCTCCGTCTCTGAGCTCCGACTGCCTCATGTCTCCTGCGACAAAAAAAGAACAGGTCACCTGACTGGTGAGGCCAAGGTTTAAATTATGTGACAAGAACGCATTACCCCGTGAAAAGGTCCCCATTTAAATCCAGCCCACTTTTCCACCTGCCTCTTGTCGCACGTCTTCGCAGCGGCAGAAATCTTTTGTGTGGCACGCTGACCTGTCAGCCACACACCATCAGGAACAATGGGGGATCAGCAATCCAGCCGAGATGCATCATCAGAGTGATGATAATACATGGATAGATGCACAGTTGGCTGTGAGATCAGCGAGTGGCGCTGCCAAACCAAAGCAATTAGCTGGAGCAACTTCTTTTCATGTTGGGAAGCACAAACAACAAATGCAGCATCCGAGTGGACGTGAGTTGCGAGGCGTGGGTATGAATAAACATGGGCTTCTCTTGCCTGACCTTGACTGCTTTCTTAGCGCACTGCAAGTCAACTGGATGCATAATGCAGAAACACAGAAAACGTTGACAGTGAACTGCACGGAGCGCTGCACTTTAAGCTCCCCGGCGCTGCCTCCAGACTCCTGCTCTTTGCCGGCACAAGCCCGGTGCATCTCAATGGACACGAACAGCGGCAAGCGCCCATGTTGGACTCTGATATAATGAGGATCTGCACCGCTGCAGCTGCACCCACCCCCCGTCTCCCCCGTAACGCAGCACCGATAGAGAGTGAAACTGTTTCCAAAGCATATTGATGTTTTGTTTTCCTTTTCCTGCCCGAGCACGTCCTCTGCAAATAAATGCGTCTTCGATGGGGTTATTCTTGTCTCTCGCTGATGACAATGGAAACCGCTGATCATGGAGGAATTCTACGGGCCATAAAGCTGACCGCCTGCCACTGTTAATATGAAAAACAGCCAGAATCCTCAGCCCGCCTGCATTCTGAGGCGATATTGGATCAGCAGCTAAACCGACCTAATAAAGCCTTTGTTATGTGGGACAGCGTGAAATGTGATTGCGTCTGAGGAAGATTTTTCACCACAATGACGGCCACTGCCCACTTATGACTCATCCATGTTATAAAAATATTTATTCAGGCCTTGGCGATACAAAACATGGGTTCTCTGGCTTCACTTCCTCTCACATCCAGCTATGGTATAAAAGAAAAACCTTGCAGCCAAAGACGTCTGTACCCCTCCAACAGACGGATACCACTTGCAGCCCCACTTCAGTGAGAGATGAACTGTAGTAGAAAGGAGAGGAGGAGGTAGGGAGGGAGGAAGATGGAGGAGTGCTTTACAGCAGCGGTAAACAGAGACGAGCTTTTATGTGCCAATTACTGGGCTCTCAACAGTATTGATGGACAGCAGCAAACATGCTCGGCCTTCACGTGGCGAGATGAGGGCTGCTACTGTCCTCGTCTTCGTCATGCGGATACTTCGCTACGTCATCATCTGCTAAACTCAATTAGTCTCATGTTCTGCGTGGTCATGAGATACGGAATCATGTTTTTGTTGATTCTCCTGCTCAACAACAAAAAAGGTAGCGGCAGAAGAATGACAATTTAAAGCAAGGCTACAGTTTGTGGAGGATCAGCGCAGATACTCTGCCTGTGCATGTATCTTCGACACACACACATGTAGGGGACAATTCCATGAATATATGCAGGGGGTCTGCTAATTCCAATGTGATTGACTAATTACTCTCATGAAGCCCAGAGCAGCTTTACAGATTTTCCAAATCTCATGCGTTTTACATGAATAATGCAGAGAGGGATCCTAAACGCCGCTGTATGTGCGTGCAGCCTCTCAGGCTGGGGAGCTCAGAGCTGTTCAGGGGGAGAGAGCAACTTGTTTATTGTGTCGGTTTAATTCCACTGTCAGACTGCAGCTCTCTGGGCGCACCTGCCTTCACTTCTCACCTCTTTCTTGAGTGGATGATGTAAAAGAAAAAGCACAAAACTTGCAAAAGATGAATTATTTAAAGGCCCGAAGTTTCGAAGAAGGAAGAAACAAGTTGATGCTGTTGTGACAATGGGTAAAAATAAAACGTTTTCCTCCATGTTCGTAGAGGAACATTTCAAATTTACCATATTTATTTTGAGTAACAAAAGCCAAAGCCAAATCTTCTCTTGAAATTCTCCAAAAACACTGGTAGTGTTGAAGTTGAAGGTACGAGCTTGATGCACGAGTTTGTTCCGAGTTGTCAGGGGTACAACTCATCCATAAAGGTCAGTGCAACAATGCCTCTCGTTTATGAAAGCTCCACCGCGGCGCTGCTCTTTAATCAGGCGCAAACTTCTCCGCGACAACGACGCATAATTAATGGTGTGCAGCAAATTATGGGCTAATAAGCAGCGATTCATCAAACTGAGAAACAAGTGAGGTGACAAGTCAGGGGGAATCACTCGATGCGTCGGCTAAATCCTCTCCTCCTTCACTTCACCTGCCTTTAATATTTCAGAAACTGTTTCCAGCAGTTAAGCAGCATTGATTTCTGCCCTGTTTCCTCCTGGAAATGATCAAATGTTCCCTCAAGTTTGGCCCGAGGAGGAGCAATAAATGTGACATGATGTGGACAGCAGGGAAAGAGAGAGAGAGAGATAAAGGAGGAGAGCAGCATCTGACAGGAGGGTGACTCACCTCTTGCGGGCTGTCATCAAACATCAACATGTTCACCTCTCTCGCTCTAGGGTGGGAGGTCCCTCCCCTCTCTTTCGGGCTTCATGCATCATTTCCTCCCACCCGGGGTAGAGGGACAGTGTTTCGGTCTCGGCCAGTCTGTCCTCTCACAAGGGGACTGGGGGAGAAAAATCTGTCCAAACCCGTCTGTGTTTGCACGGCCGCGAAAAACCAGCGTGAGCAAACTTGAATTTCCACCCTGCTGGTGATGAACACCGTCGACAGTCCTGCTCGGAAGTAGCTGTAATTTCTACGAAATGGCAGCAGCGGCATTAATGGACTGACCCCAAACCCACTGCCCTGTCCCTGCCTAATATCATCAGAGGATAAAGCACCGTGATGGGGATGTGTGAGTGCACGCTGCGGACGAGCCAGATCATTCAGACGACCCCATAATCGACCCGTGATTGGACTGCTCTTCATAACCCGGCTCCACGCTCAGCTACCATCCCAAGTCACATATTACTGACGCCTGGGTGGCTTAACAAGGGAAAGGGAGACATCTGTGCAGAAATGGTAATGACGCCGGGATAATAATTAAGAAGTCCCTCCCCAAGCGCACTGATAAAACTGCAAATCAACAACGTATAGAAAGACTTTTTGCATTAATGTTCAATAATATTCTTAAACAGTGGCATAAGCATTGAATTAAATTGAATCAGACGAGGTCATGAGCAAGGGCCGGAGGCTCATTCGCTCGTGGCGGTTTTTCTGTTTGTGCTGCATCGTTAAAACGGCTCGTGCTTGTGTGAAGGACTGGATTCTCCTGACCTGACCATCCATCATTTCAGGTGGGCACAGTGACTGACAACGTCACGGCCGCGCTCTCGGATTTCCACTATGAAATAAAACTGTCAGGTCCTCTATAAAATGTAAGACGTGAGACGTCCCCCTGCGCCCCAGATTGAATACCAAAGTGATGGAAGGAGGCTGCTTTCATATGCTGCCATTTTATATAGAAGACTTTGCACGCTGCGGGCAAGCAGGAACGTATAAAACGCCTGATATCTCCTGAAACTGAGCAGATTCCCGATGCAGAGATTCTTTCATGTGTGGGACGACGGCTGGTAATTGCAAATGGGTGTAAAATAAACAAGCAGAAGCGCTCCTGTGCGGTAAGACTCGGGCAAAGTCAAGGGGACAGTTAAAAACTGTAATAAGGGAGAGACTTAATCTGCATGCAGGAGGAATTGCAATAATCCCTATTAGGTTTACGCAGCCTGTCAGACAGACAGTTATCTCACCACTGTAGCGGCTGCATTTCCCTCTTCAGGGAGAATATCAGAGCCGGTAGTGCGCACACCTCATGCACATCAAATAGGAGCGAAGCTCAAATTGGATCCGACATAACGAGAGCACCTCAGCAACCAGCTCTGATGAAGATCTGGCTTTGGCTGTGGAAAAAAAACACGACAGGCATCCATTTCAAATCACAACAAACAGTCTAACTCACCGGCTGATGGCGGGGATTGCACATTATGTCGCGTACATGAATTGAAATTGCCCCCATTAAAAAATACTGATAAAAACGTGTCAGGCACTTGCAGACAATCATCGACACCGAGTGTGTAATAATGCATTTCCATCTAGAAAACTACAATATGGTGGATTTTACGACTGGGTTGTAACACAGCCGTAATCTGCAGCGGTTCAGCTAAATAAATCAATATATGCTCTAATGTCCGGGGCATAAATCTGTCCCTCATTTGTCGCGGCTCGCAATGAGGGCGAGTGTGCCCGCCGGAGACGTGTCCTGGGCTCATTACCATGCAGACAGTGAATTCTCCGGCTCCTGACCCAGATTTGAAAAGGGCATGTTTAAAATACACACATTCAAAGACGATCTGATAATACTCCGATTTTCAATGTGGCGTTGCCCGGCGTGCACGGAGCGAGCAGGGGGGAGATAAAGGGTGCTGCTGTGTGGGTTGTCTGAGCGGGGTCGCGGTGGTGGTTAGAAAACGTATCAGGTCCAATTGTGTGAATTGAAGTAGCAGCCCTGGGGGAAATACTGTAGGTCTTACAGAGAGAGAGAGAGAGTCATTGATGCATCCTCTGCACACTGCTGATAACCTCTGGAGACCTGGGGGAGTGGACGCCGAGCTAAGGAATCCTTTCCTTTTAATAAATCCTTTGCATTTATTATTGTTTCAATATTGCCTATATATATATATATATATATATATATATATATATATCCCATTGAGTTAATCGAGCAGATTTTGTTTGCTCTCAAACGACCAGGAATATGATATTCCCTGAGCCTCCTGAGCAGAGCTGGAGGAGGAATCATTGATTCCACCGCTACTTGCCTGTGGGTGACAATATGCTGAGTAGTTGGAACTAACACGCTTGTCCCCATCTACATTAATTCACTGTTTAGGAGAAGATTAGCATTGATTGGTATTCCTGAGGTGAGACTAGAGGGCGAGAATAGAGATTTATAAGCACCCCTGCAGCACCAGGACATAGAAAATAGCCCCGCAAATACATTTTTCCATCTGTAAAGCTGCTACATGGAGAGCGCTAACTTGTTTTGCTACACTGAGATTAAATAAATCATTCCGCGGGACCACAAAGTGCAATAAGGTGGAGATTTCTCTGCACATCTTACAAAAGGCCGACGAAGCAGAAAGGGAGCGGCGCACATTCAGAGGTATTTGTCACAGTGCGACACTGCAAACAGCTTTTTAAAAGTTTGAGCCGGGCCAAATCCACAGTGTGTCTGGTTTATTGACGCTCAGCGGAGACCACAGGCTCGACTGTCACTACGTGATATGTGAAATGTTCAAAGGCGGCTGAATTGCGCTCATTTTCCAACACAGACTGGCCTGATGATACCCATCACTTTGCACCACACTGAATATCATTTTCATGACACGTGAAATCGTCTTCAGCTGCACGACGGCCCCCTGAATTGTTGATCTGTTTCCAAACACATAAAAGAATAAACAACACAATTTGATCAACAGCCCCCGAACACATGTTGACTGATCAGCACATTTACTGATCACACAACGGCGACTGCTGCGGTTCCTCCCACCTGACACTTCACGCTTTGGCACATCGTCTTTACACAGGATCTGCTTGTGTATGCACAACTAATGACACTTGTCTTTCCCCCTTGTTCCCCCATCCTCTCTACTCTGAACTCCTCCGGCCTATATTTAGAAAAGCGAGATCGCTGCATTTCAATCGCTGGGGCAAAGACAGGATGATGAATCTCGGGGCTGAGGTGGCACCGAGTGTGTTTGTGCACAAGATTCACCGAATAATGCGATGATGGCAAGTGCTGTGTCCATTTTCTTTATGCGACACCAAGGAGACTTTAAGGAATGACAGATGTGCACCTAAAGAACATATGAACACAGCGCGTGCCCACGTGCCTTGTTCCCAAGGTGACCATCTTCACGTGTCAGAGCCACAGGGTGTGTGTGTGCGTGTGTGTGTGTGTGCCTGCCGCCCTGCCGCCTTTTGCCGAGCAGTAAACTTTAAACTCTTCTTCCATGTTGCCCAGAGCACACTGCGTGAGTGGCCATAACTTAAGGGCAGTATGGTTATTTTGTGAGGGAGGTTATTTGATCTTTGCCAGAGTTATTAACTCAGCAAACTCAAACGCTGCAGTTTTCTGCTCCTCCCGTGTGTCATAATCACCTTGTTAAGAAATCAACAAAACAAAAAACGGCGACTCATCAAGTCCGAGGCCCCGTCCAATGGGGTGGGCGATTTAACACCCCCGGAGAAGCACCGCCTGCCGGCGGCATCCCAACAACAAAAGCACATCTAAAAACATCCTCACCTTTGTTTCTAATGCTCTATTACCTCGGACCCCTGGAGTGAAACATCTCCGCATTCTAGTTGATCTGCAACACGAGCTAATGAGCTCTGCACAGCAGTGGAGATCGAATCGGCCGAGGATGGCGTGTAAATTACAGCGATCTCCAGAGACGACGCTCCGGACAAAGCCGGATTCGTGGAGACGGTTCAGCGGGCGGGTCGGCCAATCTGAATCGAGGCCCAGCCCTCTGGAGGGGGAGGCTAATTACCCGACGTCAAATGATTCAAATGCAAATAAATATAATGATGTTCCTCGGGTTAATGTTGCAGGACATGATCAGACCAGCTCTCAGGGAAGACGCTGAGTATTTGATTCGACGAAAGCATATTATTCTGCATTTGTTTTCGTAACGTACGGATGAAGGATGATCCAGGTCTGGTGGTATTGACCGGCTGAGGTGAACCCTGGCGGGCCTGCGTATTGACTCCATCTATTGAATGCCTGTGAGCCATCATAGCTGGAGGTGGGAGGGTTTAGACGGACAGCCCGGCTCAGGCTGATGCAGCCAATTCCAGAGCCAACCTCTGATGGCGAATTGATGGAATTAGAAGCACGTGACGGCTCGGCAGCTTGTTTCATCATCTCGCCGAGCGCGCTCAACCCTCATCTGTTTCCCCGCGCCCCCAAACCTTGTTTCACCTGGCAGTGACTGATGGAGTTCAGCTGTGCCTCTTTTGTTATAGAAAGTTTGTTCTAATGCACATCGAACCATAAATAATGACTGAACTTTTCCATGTGCCGATGCAGAGAATGAGAAGCAGGCAAATTGCTCTGGCACCTTGGATTGAAATGGCCCCGAGGGAAAAGGACAGCGTGTGTGAAATGCTTTATGGTATCTCATTCAAGCAGACACAGGCGTTCACCTTCAGTCACTCACTCACACACACACACACACACCTTGCAGTTCCAGTGATTTTAATCAATAGGAAAAACTAATTTTCTGTTGCTTTGGACCAAATCGTTCATAAGTCCCCCAGCAATCCCCAATAAGGCTTTTTATAATGGCGGCGACACAACGATGAAAACAACCGTTTGTGCGACGTTGCTTGATCCTTCCAGAAGGGGCCCGGTCTCACTGGACATGAGAACAGCGTGACAGCAGTGGGCGACAAATTGAATCCTGAATGGAGGAGACGAACGGAGGAGGCTGCACTGCAGAGGAAAGAGGCTGAAATCCCAGGAACACCAACACTGATGTGCTCACAATCCTGACACCAGTGGGGCTTAACATCCATCACCCTATCAGCCCGGTCAAACAGCCCCTCGATATGTGTGTGTGAGCCCTCCACTGGAATCCCCAAGACCACGGCACAAACGGCAACTGAAGGAGCTGCACTCGCAATCCTTAGCAGTGCCACCCTACACCGCTCTAATCTGCTTGAAACTCCCCCTGTGGCTCAGATTTTTCTAATCCCACACAAGAAAGAGGAGCCAGATGGTCGTGAACAACTGCTGGGGGGTGGGGGGTTGACCAAGGATGAGCACATGTATGGAGATGCCTTGAATGCCTGCCGCTGTTTACCTTGTGCTTCAAGTTACCGCTGGGAAGCGCAGGGTGTGTGGGTGGTGAGTGTGCTAACCAAGGATGGCTGCTTGGTGTGTGTGTGTGCACAGACAGAAAGAAGAGCTCCCTGCTGTACCTGGTGTTAGCAGCCCCCCCCCCCAATCTCGGGATGAGATGTCAGACGTTCAGAGGCAAACCTCCCTACCAGCTGCAGTAACCTTGTGATTCCTGGAGCATCAGAGGCGAGCGCTGCATTCCCAGGGGTGTCAGGCTACAGCGCGCCTCTTGCCCGTCCTATCTCTGTCGCGCTCAGCCACTCTGTCCCCGGCCCCCTCACACAGGAGCCAGTCCTTTATTTGCAACCCTCACCTTCAGACTGGGCGCACTGCAGAGCCACAATCATCCAGCACGCCGGGCAGACACATGCCAAAGAGCCGGGGGTTGTCACATTCTGATGAGCCGAGACCCACAGGCCACACGCATGAGCATGAGAATCCACGCTCCAGCCCGCCCGCTCTTCCCACGGGACGCTGATTAAACTGTTATTAATTTGATCCAGCGCTGGTAGGAAAACAAGAGAATACATCTGTAGGAAAGGGAGGGAATATGCATGGTGGGTGTTCATTAAGGGAACATTACCAGAGTCAAAACTGAATTACTGCACAGCATGAAATGCGCCGCGCTGGGGGAAGTCCACAGCCACTTAAGGTCTCCACGAGTCATCGCTGAAGGGGGAGCTGTGGCGCTCTCTCAGGGATTGTTGCATTACACGTCCAGGGAGGCAAACAGGCTTGACTCCGCATGAGGCAGAGGCCACCAGCCTTGAAATCCAAAGCCTCTTTCCACCTCCTTATTAGTGGTGTGCAGCAGCCGGTTATTAGTGGCAGGGTTTCGCCACTGAAAAGGGTTAAACACAAATAGAGCCGGGAAAGAAACTGGGAAGTAAAAGGCTCCATGTAAATCCTCCTGTGACTAACCCTCGCAGATAATGACCTTGTGACCTCTTTCAAAGGTGGACCCTTGGCAGCGCACCGACTACTGCTGATCTGTGAAACGAGCCAAGCCGGCTGCAGCGGACACACAGGCAGGTTGAATAATGGGACCTCATTTATTTTGCAGACTGTTTGGCCTCTTTTGCTGTTAAAATAACCGATTTTTGAACTGATGGGAAATCAAGCATGTTTTTAAAACATTAAATGATAATTTGGCCGATAAAGGAAAACGCTGGGAAACTCCATCTCTGGTTGAAACAGTGGTGGTGTCAAGGCTGGAGCTGGTTAATTTAACTCTACATTTCCTTACTGAGTTCAAAAGCGCCGCTCACACCAAGGTACGTCAGTGGCCGCGTTAACGAATCCAGCCTCATCGCACGTTTTCTGACCCTTTCGTTCCCTTAACTAAACACACGAAGGAGGAGGTGCACAGAGGAGCCCCTCGGCCATCTCTGGTGTCTTTGCCAATCACTGTCCTGCCTCTGTGGCAAGAATAATGATACGAGGGCGACACGGAGAGCTCGCCCTGAAGCAGCAGAGACACTTCCATTTTTCTATTCGGGTCCGGCCACGAGCGGGCCTGTCCGTTCTCATACACGGAGGACAGACGACGAGAGATAGATCCCGCTTTGTGTGGCGCATGTGTACGTGTGTGCATTTTAAACACTGGCCAGTTCACAGCTGGGCTCCGGCTAATGCCCACTCTGTTGCCTCCCTCGTGCCCCAGTTAGCAGGGCTCACAGTGGACCGTGGTTGGTGGAGACCCCAGTGATGTGATGTTTTTACGCTTCAATGCATCCACACAAAAAGCCTTGGCCCCATAACCCGTAAGCCCTTTAATCTGTTCGGTAAACATATCAAGGGATGCCCACTTTGACAACAAATGCCCATGCATGCACCACAATCAGAGGCCGTGGGTCATTACTGTAAATTTGATTACATGCTCAGAATACAAAAAAACTTCAGCCATCGAATGCAGACAACAAAACCAATGAGTGATTCTGGAGGGTTACTACAATATTCAGTATCCCTCTCTGTGTTTCACCCCAGGGAGGCATTTATTACACGAGAGTAAAGAATTCAATGAAGCCCACAAATCACATCAGCTCCCCCAGAACCAGCGGCTCAGCACCTCGGCTCATGTCGCAGGTGACGTGTAATGTGTTGCTCATCAGTGTAAGAGCCCTGCAGAGACAGATTCTGTTTCACTTGCATACTGAGGGCAGCATTTCAACCGCATGGTCGCTGTAAATCACACGACCATGTGAATGTGTGACCGAAGGGAACCCACTCCTTCCTAACCGGCACAATCTGAGACCACCCCCCCTCCCCACCACCACCACCACCACCACCACCACCGCCGCTGCCGCCGCCTCCACCTGCCATCCCAAACAGTCACATACAAAAGGGGAACCTGGTGCAGAGCCATCGACGCTGTCATGACATCCAGGAATAGCAACGTGCACAGAGAGGAGCAGGCACAAACAGCCTGATGTAATGATTAGAAATGCAACACTGCACTGACAGACGTCACTTTGTCAGAAATGTTTTCCCGGTTGAAACTTCTCATCGGTTCTCATCACGCCAACTCAATGAACAAGTGTGCAGAGCATCAAAAAAAAAGCATCAACAGAATAATTAGCCACTTACCCAGAAGATGAGATTGAAGATGAACATCATATACTTCAGGCAGCAGAGGCAGCCTCTCGCCATGTTGCACTTCTTGAATTCTAGGAGGAACACAAAAGATAGATCCAGGTAAAAGACCACGTATTTGCTGCCTTTGGCTGAGCTCGGCTTGTTGTTGGACTTGTCCCCCGCGCTGGCATCAGCTGCCGCTCCAGCCTGTCCCTGCTGTGCGTTTTTGCGCGACCCAGTGGAGCCGTAGAAAGCACCGGCGGTAAACCCCCGGCCACCGAAGGGGCGGCCAGACGTGGAGGCTTGGGCAAAATCGGAGTCGCGGCTGTCTACTGAGGGGCTACGGTGAATGGCTGACTCCTCACTGCTGGACTTCTCCATGCTCTAGGGCTGCAGCTGCTGATGAAGGACTTCCTGACGCACAGTCTAACATAGTCTCTGAGATGACAGGACAGAAGCACTTGTCCTCCGAAGCTCCACCACTTCACTCCCCTGGAGAAGCACCAGCACATCCACGTCGCGGTGCACAGATGGATCAGAAAGTGCACGGCTCAGACACCTCGGCCGGGTTCAAGTGTCTCCTGCTTGCTGCCCTGCAGTGGTCTTCCTGAAGTCGCTGTGCAGAGGGATCCTGCGAGGAGCATAACCCTGATGACAGCACTGCCTTTCCAGGAAGAAGTTACAGCTCATGTAATATCACTCTCCTCTGCTGCTGCTCCACGGGGCTCCTCCTGTGGGACTGAGACCCCTGCTCGAGTCCCAGCTGCTCCACTCCCACGTTCCTACTGCTGACCTGGTAACTTTTCTCCTCCTCCTTCTCCTCCTCACTCTCCTCTCTTTTCCCCACTGCTCTGCTCCTTCTCTGTCCTCTCCTCTCCTCTGTGATGCGCTCCCTCCTCTCTCCTCGCTCCCTCTGAGTGCGCCTGTCTCCTCTGGTGAGCCGCTCTGTGCTCAGCAGCTCAATCCTCCGCACTGCCTGTGCTCTGCTCTCCCAATAGCACCGCTCTGGCTGATGTGCTATTATCGGCGGACGCAACTAACGGGCATTCCCTATCTCCCAACAAGAGTGCTGCCCTCCTCCCTCAACTCTCTCTCTCTCTCTCTCTCTCTGCCCCTCCCCACTCCTGAACACACAGCCAATGCAGCAGCTGCAGCCCGACTTGAGCTCCTCCTCTCCGCTCCCTGTGTCTTTAATAAGCCCATCACTGTGTTTGCTTTGACTATACATGTTCAGCAATTTCATCTCTCCACTGTCGGGGGAATCGGGCGGCCCGAGATGAGATGAGCGAGATCAAATTCAATGCAATAGACATCAACTATATTAAAGCAATGAGGCTGTGTGAAAGGCAGTTGGATATGAGGTGTGGGGTTGGGTGTGGATTAGCAGGGTTTAGGGTCTGAGTGTCTTCGGCCGTCATCCTGAGGGGAGGTGATGACGCAGACACCTCCTCAGACAATTTGAATATTTGGTTTGTTGATGATTTCCTGGATGAATTGATCAGTGATCTGTTACAGCAGGTGACTTGTGTGTCCTATAAATACTCAGAATATCAGTTTATAGACTGGAAGTATAGATAGAAATGTGTAAGAGGATCCAGCCTTTGGAATTATGGCACCATCCGAGGCATGGGAAGGGGATAGCGTCTGTAGGACGCTGAACAATCTCCGATGCAAAGCTGCAGGGCGAACGCAGAACACTCCTGCTGATTCACAAACACAACGGGCTGACGTGGTGTGACAGAGCTGCCTTTAAATCCATCCATCTCCCCAAATAGCCACACACACGTAACAGCTGAGAACAAAGGCTTAATGGTGCAGGATCCTCAGAATATTGACTGTGAGGGTGGCAACTAAAATATATAAAACAAGAAAGATTTTGTCATATTTTCTTTCCCTCTCTCTCTCTCTCTTTCTGTGTGTGTGTGTGTGCCTGAACTTAATTTTACTCCCACTTGAGCGCAACAATCGGAGCAACCGTATAATTGCTCTTATCGACTCTTGGAATAAACTTTTTCCTCCACTATTGTCTGACTAAGACAAGGATACCACTAGGCTGCACATTGTTCTGCAGTGGTAATGGTCTTCTGTCTGCCCGGTGATGGATCAGCTTCCAGACAGATGGAGGAAGAGATTCAACTGAATGGAAAATCCAGTAATACCCAATTGACAACCTAATCCAACCCTCTTGTGTCTGGCTACTGCAGAGTAAAAATCAGATTGCATTGTGGTTAGAGGTTTCAGCGCGTGGTCAAGGCTGAGCCTTGAATTCAAGATGTGGTGGCTTCATGAAACTGAAAGAAAATATTACAGTTAAGTTGTGTTCTTATGAAATCATATTTGTACATGGTTCAGTGGCACATTTTAGAAATAGGGGGAGGATCGATTCCGTCTCTATGGTAATTATCGCCAACATTATGGTTGGCCGAGCGAAGAAAACAAGGAAACAACAAATCTCACAGAGTGAAACTATCCATGTACCAACCCTTCTACAGCTCATTAATTAAAACAGTATACCTTATGTAAAAAAGTGTTCTGTACTTGTACTTGTATGGGGAATGCGTGCTGGAATATTTCATCTTTAATGGCAACCACACAAAGGCTTTCTCATCCAAGAAATATTCCAACATAAAACCCTTGAAAATGTTTCTGCATTGTGGCTCAAACCAATGACAAATGTGTTTGCTATTGTGATGAAATGGATTTCATATGTGGAGTTTATTACATTTTTTATAAGTTAGATGATGAGAGAGATTCTCTATGTCTGTCTATGTCCTGTGAAATATGAGGCACAAGTTCAGCCAGACAAGACTGGCTTAGCAATAAGCTTAGTAATAAGAAAGCAACCAACAAAATCCATGTATATTACTTAATTAATAAAATATACTTAATAAAACTGTGTAGTTTTATGGCGGTTATGAGCTGGACTATTTTAGCCCTGGAGTCATTACCTAAAGTCTTTTCGCTCATAGGAGGAAACCAGCACTAAGAAATAGTCAATATCAACACATAACCCCCATGAAAATGCTAGCATGCTTTATTATCATGGGTCAAATAAATGAGGTACCTGTTCATTGTGGGGCTGGCTGCTGGGTTAGCAGCTACTGTAAGCTATTGGTAAGGGGATTTCATTTCTTTTAGAGAGTAAGCTGATTGCCTTTTGTCCAGACCTTATGCCAATAGGTTAACGGGCTACTGTTTATAACCCTGCAATTACATACATCGTAGCATTGATCTGCGCAGAAAAAGGTAATAAACATTTGCCAAAATGTCAAAGTGCAGGAAAAGAGAACCAAGTGATATTGATAAAACGTCATGAGGAACTAGTTTTTACCCTGTTGTGATATAAAAATGCAGACGTTACAAACAATTGGATGTTTTGCGAATGAGGAGGAAAGTAAAAATGTTAAAATGTACTGCTCAACAACTGTGGTTTGAAGTACTGCCAGAAAGGAGAAAGTTACATATTTCGAGGAACTGATAAAAATGGGTCTGCTTTCCATCTTGATAAATATTTTTTAAGAGGATTTTATGAGAATTTGAAAGGCTTTTAATATCTGAAAGGTTGCAGCACACTGAGACGCTAATGTTATTTGGATAGCACTTATCCAAACAGAGTGCTTTACAAACTAAAGAATAAAAGTAAAAGCTATTCAATTCAATTCGACCACCTAATTTGCTGTCAGTGAAAGGCTGTGACTCAACACGATCACACAATGACAATGGCTGTTGTCACATGATGAAAACAACCCTTCTCCCGCTACAAGTGACAAGGACTCCCCGCCAGCGTTTTTGAACTCGAGGTGAAAAGCTGCACAGGCTGCTGGAGCCCAGGCGGTTTCCTCCCCGTGAGCTTTCAGGCCCTTAACTCCAAATTCAATACCATCCGTGTCAACGCTGCTATGTCTGTGAGTTACACACATTCATCGGAGCTCAGCGTGTCTCTTAGTCTCTTAGAGTGGATGGCGCTGATTCGTCCAGTGGCCCGAAGGACACATCTGAGCTAATCCCCTCCTGAGCCACGTGGGCCCATCCATCGACGTCCACCCCGAGCAGAAGGGGCTCTGCTGCTGCCGCATTATGGTTTGAGGGGGTGAAGAAACAGAAAGAGAGACAAAGCTAGACTTGGGAGACACAGATGGGCGTATGTAAGATGACACAGAGGAGTCGAGGCTTGGAAAGAAGATGAAAAATATGCAGGGCAGCGGCGAAACAGACCAGAGCAAAGGGACGGGCAGAGGGACCGAGAGAAACATGATTGTATTCAAACATTCTCTCTGATGTTGAGTAAATCTGGCAGCTACTTCAACATATAAGACAGCACTGAGGAGATTAGAGTTCAGGAGCCAACTTGGCTGCGCAGAGTTCTTCAGACACAGTTAGGAGAAACAAACATTAACTGTTTCCAATAAATACGAAAAAATAAGCAAGGTCCAAAATGACGTAGCTACAGACTATCAACTGATACCAATTATGGGTCCCAGACATGGATATAAAAATGGAACTACAATCTGGCTCTGGTCTTAGTGTAGAAGTGAATCAATGCTTTTACTCGCTAGTGTGCATATAATTAACAATAGTGAAGGCTATTCATCAAGACTTGGATTTGATTGACAGCTAGCACTGTCCAATGGGCGAAGAAGGGAAGCATGCAGCGCTGCAGAGCCCCTGTTCCTCGTTATATGGTTACCACTGGTTTCACAATATCAAGCTGGGTCTGGACAAAAGGCCGAACAGGAGTCTTCAAAACAACCGCCGTCACAGCGGGTCGCCACTTGCTTCTAAAACACACCAAAGCCTGCCTCGCTCCACTGACCTCCAGGTAAATAAGGAACACATTTTAGGATTCTGCACGGCCTCGCCACCTGAGAGCTTGAGCCTTCTACTACTGAAGCTGCCGGCCGGGGATCATCTGCTCAAGACCTCTTGTGTGTTCCGCATTCCTCTTTGAAATCCAGAGGTGACAGTGCTTTTTGAGCTCGGAATAAGCTTTCATCTTTAGTCTTTGCATCAGATCTCCTTAATCTGACTTTGACAGAGCTTCTGAAAATGGACTTCTTTTTAACAAGTGCTGCAAATCATCAAACCTGAAATGTCAAGTTCAATGTTACTTTTAAACGGGGCTTTACCAATAAATCAGTATAATTTAGGATGATTTTTCTGGGAACTGGATTGTGCGAGAACAGTATGTGGTCATCCTGAAGACAGCTGGGGGGTCTGTTGTCTATTTCAATGAAAAAAAGGTCCATGCAGTGATGTCCTATATTGGAAAAACAGATTTTTAAGTACAAATTAAGAATTTATACATTAGGAAATCCTCCTTTCGCAGTAGTTTACCCATACAAATGGTATTGTGGCTGCATATAACAACAAAATCCTCAACGGGTTGAAAAGGATTATGTTTCTTTATTATAGAGGCAGCAGGGGATGTGTTTTATAATTCATCAGGACCAGATGAAAAATGTTATTTTACACACCCTCAGCATCCTGTATCTTTGGTCGTCAGGGTCTCTGTTGTTTGAGTCGCATCACACGGGGGATACACACAAAAAAAACCTGTTTATTTTTACAGAAACTGCACTGGAAGAATAAACTCCATAACATGAAGACAAGTACAAAGGACTCTGAAGAGAACCACACTTTATTTTCCAGAGCAGTGTATTAAATGGTCAGGGAATCATTATTTCTGTGCGTATACGTCCTCCCTACACCTTAAAAAGAATCTGGTGTAGCAGCTTCCCAGTGACCCAAATCCTTTTTTTAAATGAGTGGCTGTAGTGACTTGTGATTTTAATTTGAATTCATACCTCCTTTCATCATCCATCTTTATCTTTTTCTTTATTGGCTGGACCGAATGCAAGAGAGCGGCTATAAAGTCCAGTGCAGCTGTTAATGAGCACATTACTCCCGTACCTGACAACTTACACTGGTTTCCTCTTTCACTCTTTATTGATTTTAAATTTCTCCCGACATCACTTGAAAGGAATTAAATGGCGTCGCTCCAAACGACAATATGGACTCAGTACCTCCAGCACGGTTCACTAGGATCTGTGGGCGGAGCTCTGTTGAGCTGTTTCACACATGACCTCTGGAGGTTCGCTCATCTCTGGTGTCTCTCAAATCTCGATGAAAATGTTTTTTTTCCAGTACGTCTTTATGAAGGTTTAACATGTTTTAACTTAAAGTGTCACTTAGATTGATTCCTATTTCTTATTTTCTGCTTCATTTGACTTTGGAAGCACCAATAAATCTCAATCAGGTTTAATTAACATTTAATTGATCTGTCTTTTTATATTTCTTTTACTGATATTTCGTACATAGTGTTGAGACAAATAACACTCTCCAATATCTTCTGAAACCCTCCATCAGAAGCATGTGCATTCTCAAACGTGTTTCCCCCAGTGCTCTTGTACTGACAATGCCAGCTATGGTAAGATCCTAATAAGCATTAGGAACTGACAATAACCATAAAAAGGACATGAGACTGCAGAGCCATGTGCCCACACATCACAGGAATTAAAAATGAAGTGAACCATGTAAACAAAATGCAAAGACCGCAGCAAAGGGGACTCAAACTTTAAATCAATATACATTGCACAAACATAGGCCTTGTGGTGAAAGTGTAGAATCCTGCGCAGTTGATGGAGGAAAAAAAATGATTCAAAATCTCAATTACGGCGAAGAGAGAGTGGGAAAAGGAAAAATGGAGAGGGAGGGCTTGAGTTATCTGAGCTGGTCCTCTGCTCTTAATTTCTCTATTTCTTCTTAATGACATTATTTCTAACTGTTAAACACTGTTTTCCAAAAGTTAATTGAATTATAATTATGTTATTAAGCACCCGATCTAATATCACGACATTATAAAGTCTGACTCCAAATGCCATCGTCTGCGTCAAGAGGCCGTTTCATCCAGAGCCGAGACAGAGGACGGATAATGAAAAATAGACTCACTTAGGTTATATAGTGGGCTGAATTATGAGCTGCCCACCTTTTGATAAAGTGTGTTCTTGGCGTTCTCTCTGGAAAAAGAGACCGAGCGGATTGTTTGGACGAAAGCTAAAGTTGTTTATCTGTGTTTGTGTTTGGTGGATTTTGCTCCTTGTCATAATCCTTTGTCTAATTAGCTATTTAATCAAAGCTTAACTGAAAGATTTATCGCTCATGAAATTATTTAGTGAACCTCGCTCATCTATAAAACTCACGTTCCCTCAAAATGTCGCAGGATCAAAGTCTCTGGTTGACTTCAGGACAGATTCTGACACAAACCACATAAACTTCTGAAGTTTCCGTGTGAAGCTGTTCGGGCCTCTGGATGATAGAATTCTGTATTGTGTAAACGTGGCGTCATAAAATCTGGTTAAAATGTTTGGTGTTGTGGTGGCTGGTTATGTATTTGTGTCCTATCGGCTGTTTAATTTGATATATTAGAGTTCTTATTCAATCTGCTCCCACACTCTTTTCAAGTGACCCAGAACTGGGCTTAGTTCCTCCAAATGTTTTCTTTTGTTATTGAGCAGCACAAACAACAAGAAGAAGATCACTTTTTAGCTACAGAAACAAACTGGTGTCATATGGAGGCCGAGCGACTCCTGTCCATCTTTACACTTCATCTCATTAATGATCCTTTACTGCTGATGTTTCAGATCTTCTTCATATAATCAGCTGTTCTCTTTATCCAGTGGAAAAGAAAGTGACTAAAACATCTTAATGGGCTTTGCACTGATGGGACTTCAAAGCCCTGACGACTTATCTCACCTTATGTATATTTAAACACATTTATCCTGCTCTTAATAATAATGCATGAATCTGGGAGAAAGAGCTGAGTAGAGAGCTGGATGATGACGTGCGTGAGAAAGCTTGTGCCTGTGTCAACTCAAGAGTTTAATCCAGTTCAAGGTTCTGCATCAAATTCATCTTTTTCAAACATTTACAAGTGTGAATATATATATATATATTTTTTTTTTTTTTCTCAGAAGTCGAGAAAAAAAAATGCAGTTTACCGTCTGCGGAGCACCGTGCCTGACTGACCTGACACGCGTTCAACTGAATATATAGTATATATATATTTTCCGGTCCCTCTATTTTGAAATAATCTCCCGAGTCATTGGGTTGGAGGTCTTTTTCGAAGTTACCTTGATGGCTTCACACCAGAACCAGAGGATTATCACTTTCACTGCTCATCATGCTCACAGAAGGACATTACTTTTTCAAGTGTTTGTCATCGTCCCTCAGGATGAACACGCCAATGTTATTCAACCAAAAAAAGGTCAACCCTGTCATTGAGGATCAGCCCAGATGTATGACGGTCAGCCTCACTTATATAATTTGGACATTTTAACGTGCTCAGTTCCTTCACAGAATTGCTATTTCGACACCAGTTTTACCCAGATAAATAAAACCTGCTCCAGAGTCTGCAACATCGTATCTCACTGTTATTTTCAGGGCAAATGATCAAGATGGTTATTTGCACCTAAACGCGTGCACAATGTGCATACACTCTGCTTGTTCGCCACAGAGATACTCTGCTTGTGCAACTCGAATCAATCTGTACTCTGTAAAGAAGTTTACTCTCATTGCCTGGAAAAGGCACTGATAGAAAAACTCAATATGTGAAAGCACGAGCTATAAATTGAGGACGGCGATAAACACTACAAACCCAGGGTTGTTGGAGATCTGTGCGACTGCTCTGAACCGGCTGAAGCAGCGATGGGTTTTCTCCATGTCATTTCACAAACGACATCAACGCATTGACGCCATGCTCATTAGAAGATGTGCTTGGAACATTAAGGCAGAGCCCATTGAGATAAAACGCTCAACTCTGTTTGCGTCTTGGCTGGATGGGAGTGAGATAAAAAATACTGTGATATTTCGCAGGGATTTGCATTTAAACATTCTCCCCCAATAACAGCAGAGGCTTCTCAGATACGTCGAGGAAGAATTCACATTTGAGTGGAATCAATGAACAGAATGAAGTTCATGGGGACTTTTTTATTTTCTGTTGCTGATGTCTTTGATATCCTGCCACTGAATGTCTTTAATTTACCAACTGGAATTGAATCACGCCAATCACAGCCACAGTCACAAGGTGATCTCACCCATGACAACGTCCCAAAAATAAAACAGTGGCACCACATGTCAACTGAGATAACTTTAAGAACATGTTTTCAAAAAACCTGACAATAAACAAGCATGGAAGCATGTTAATTGAAAGATTTGGATTTTTTATTCTTTACTGAGCCACTGACGTTAAATAATACTGTTAATAACAACATGAAGCCCACCAGGCATGTCTGAGTCACAGAGGGTCCCCCCCAGGCCTCCCCCAGGTGGAATGAGAGTTTGGCGGATGAAGAAGTCCCAGCTTCAGAGAGTCCGGGTCTCTCATCTGGAGGGAACATTGCCTGGCCTTAAAACTCTGAAGGCTGAAGTGAAGTCATCAGTTGGAGGTGGAACGTAATGACAATCACCCCTGCAGCAATCTTCCTTGATGCATTTCATTAAGCTCAGACAAACACCAGGTTCCAGGAAGGAGCTTGTTCAGTGTCAGCTGAGTCCAAGTAAGTAAGTTTTTTTTTTTTTTTGTTACGAAGGATTTGTTCATATTTTATCTGTAATTTTCTAATTCTGTGAAATTTCATCATCATGTTTGCCTCTTCAGGCTCAATGGCCTCAGTGTTCGCTGCCTTCCGCTGCTCAGGAGCTTCCTGTGGCGATGACACTCACACTCTGTTATGTAATGTACATGTCACTGACATCAAAGTTTGTTTTTTTTTTTTTAAACCAAGTTTAATTAAATTAGCTGTTTCTTCATTAAACGTTTAATCATTTACATTGATGATGAGGCAGTGTGTCAAAGAGACTGACAACCATGAAGTATCGTGTGGTCTGTGCTGTCGTATAGTAATTCAAAAATTAAATAATATAAATGTTTGCTGCTGCCTCTTCACAAAGAGAAACGTATGGCTCTTAATTGCTGGATAATTTGTCTGAGCTCAGATTACACAAGGAATTAGCGTACCTTACCTTTCCACCAGTCAGTCAATCTGAGACCAAATCAGCGCGGCATACACACAGCGCCTGACACGCGACAGCCCGCGAATGCACCATCAAGGCCTGAACATAAGGAGAGGATTACGACTACAAAGGGTTTCCTTCCACAAAATATGTCGCTGCCAGCGGGAGCGAGATCCTGTGAACGTTCGGCCAAGTCTGTTGCTGTGGTCGCAAACAGACGACAACACCACCACGGTCCGCCCAGGGTTGGCAGCCTACGGGCAGCAAACTATGCACGTGAGCGAGCAGGGACAGGAGCAAGAGTCTGACCTCTGATCTGAATCAAAATGATTCATGATTTACCCTAAAAAAGCCAATCCAGAGATGGGAGACAGTGTTGCTCTTATCTTATCTCCAGGGAAGGTGTTAATTAGGAATTCATGATCTCATCCTCCTCAGAAGATCCAACCCTAATAGCATGTGAGGGCTCCGGATAACGGCTCTGAGGCTGGAAGGGATCAAGCTCTGATCCTCAATGTCAGACTCTCTCAACACTGACAACGTGGGAGTGTGAGGTTGGTGTGGACTGGCCAGACACTGTTACATCAGACTCATATAATGCACTCACGCAAACTCGCTTAACAGTTTTGCAATTGCTTATTTGTCGTCCCGAGTTGGGAAAACCCCCTGACCCTCGCACCGGACTTACGAGTCAGACTGCTGACGGCCGCAGATCGCTATTTGTGGCTCTTCGTCAGGATGTGAGTAGGGGAAAAAAAACCTGCAGTCATGACGTATCCATAAACCTGCAGGTACACACACGCGCCAGCAAAAACTAAAATAAACATGCAGCCAGTCCTGCAAGTCCCAGTCTAAACTTAATACCTGCAGGCACGCCCATCAGACCTGTGGGAGATAAGGTGGGACAGGAGAGACGGCAGGGTTTGTCCAAGTAATGTAAGTGTACTCAAACTACAGGACAAAGCATTAGCATTTAGACCAGAAAGGGTCTCCTGCCATTTGGAATGCAGCGTCCTATCGCAGGAGCACAGTAAAGCCCAGTTCAACAGAGGCCGATGCAGAGGGGCTGCATGCCGATGACGCCTGAAGCTCCGTGCATGAATCCCATAATAGCCCCTGCAGATAAATGAGGAGCGACGCAGTGCTCTGATAATGTGGATCAAAGGGGTGGAATTGCTAAGTTGCGCCGGTGTCCTAAGATCTATGTAATATTCAAGAGAACCATAGCGGTGTGAAAAAGATGCAGCGTCAGCGATATGAAACGCATCCAGTGCACCAGGAATACGTGGATGATGTCGCTGGATTCACTGCTCGGTTATCGATTCACTGGTTTTGATTTAATGAAACCTGACTATAGAGGGTACTGGAAGTGAAGGTGGAAACAAATGAATGTTATTGCTGAGATAACAGAGTCCAGATTAATTTCTACAATGATAAATATACACGAACGAATCGAGAAATATAACACCGCTCTGCCTTTATCGTTCAGTGTAAGTTACAGTTGCTGAGCCTCCTGGGCCCAGGGTTAAAAGGGAAGCAGGGGAAAGGTCTTTTTAGGGGCGGCAGGAAGTGAAAGGGAGACGGGATGAAGAGGATGTAGATATCGCGGCGGGGACGAGTCATATGGAAAAAATGGCAGACCGCAGAGGAAGCAATGCCACGCGCAGCTCAAGTTTCCACAACCTGTGGATGCGGCTGGCACAGCACACAAACTATTCAGGGCTCCGGAGGCACAGGAATATATGGTGGTCGGATGTATCTCTGTAGCTCTGAAAGCCCACCGCCCCGTGGATGACCTGTGCCCGTGTGGCGCCTCGCAAGCAATCCAGCATGTATTTAAATCGCTTCCTGTGCTTCAGGGAAACGGATCGCACGCCGTGATGGAGGGGGCAAAGACATATACGTCCTCTGGGTACCAGTGGAGGAGCAGGAGCGAGACAAACATGCAGACTGTTAGAGACAATCACTCATGCAGCATGTGGTCTGAGCCCGAGCTGAGATGCACTCTCTGGATGTGTTGAGACCGTTGTCTGAGGCCAGCCCCCCCCCCCACCAGCTCAGATCAGTGTATCATCTCAGTCTCTCCAGTGGGATTAAAGGGTCAGGCTCTGCAGGGAGCTGGGTCAACATCACAGGCTTCGTCTCTGCTCTCCGCCCCACAAGATGCTGGGAAACATCTGGGGCCTGCACACAGCACATGTCTGAATCATGTGAATGGTGTCCAACATGAGGTCCAGTCAATAATCGGATGAGGATGGGGAAAGAAATGCTGACGCAGCCAACGAGGGGTCGGTCGGGGTTCATTAATATTGTGGTTGGCTGTGGGTCAGATGCAAACAAAGGAGGAGCAGGCTGCACCGCTGTGCTCACATGAAGATGGGGAGCACTGCAGTTGGACAACCAAAAAAAAAAAAAAGAGAAGAGAGGAAGACAGATGCAAAATGACAGATGGAGTGTGGAGTGGCAAAATATTCATCTCTCTGTTCTCCGTACTCTTTCTAGGGCTCCTGGCTGAGGATTCAAAGGCGAGGATGGATTAAGGAACAACAGAGCGCCCGAGGAGCTTCGCTATTGTGGGCACGGAGTCACCTCATCTCCATCTCCCAGACTGATGTTTGTACCTCAGGGGTATTTATCGCTCAGTGATCTTCGGCTGCTTTTGACACACACATCTCGTCATCACCATGTAATGATATTCGCACGCCCACATTTAACAACAATGATGAGATGCAGAGAGTGGGAGAGGAATTTAAAGGGTGAGTTCACCCAAAATTGAAAATACATTCATTATCTCCTCACTGTCATGCCAATGGAGGTGAAGCGAGTCCACACAACTCAAATTGTTATTTTTTAGTCTAAATGTTCTCTGTTATCCTCATGGACGAGAGCGTCAATTGGATCAATGCGTTTCGGTTTACCCCTGGAGCTCCCAAAGCATTTTGTGCTGAGGAGATAATGAGTGGTTTGTCACTTTTTGCTTGTACTCCCCCTTTAAGCTGAAATCAAAAAAGAAAAGATCCAACCAAATATGGACGATCAGGCAGCGAGGAGAAAATGGCTCACAAGACTTCAGCTCCAAACCGACCAGCTGGGCTGCACCTCCCCACAATATGGCAAGTCTGAGCGAACCCTGCGTGTGTGTGTGTGTGTGTGTGTGTGTTTGAGCTAGTGACATGGGGTCTGGCCCCTGGCACAGACACAGTCAATATGGCAGTGGTCATTCATGGGCAGCCGTGCTGTCACTGCCATCCAGGGAGAGCCGGGGCAACAGACCAGCAAAGTGTCACGTCACCGAGGAGACGAGTGATAAAGGTAGCAGACTGTGGCCGAACGCCCTGGATCCCTTCACTCCTACAGGAAGTGCCCCGCCGCGGATTAACGCCCACCTCTAAAGACGCATCTGCCATCGCGTTTGTCGGGCAGTCTTCAGATATTAATCAACGACTGCTGATAAAGCAACAGATAAAAACCTGCCCATAAAATCACAACACTTGTGTGCCTGCTGATGTCTGCACCTCTCTCTCGCTCTCTCTCTCTTTTGCCTCCATAAAAGATTCATTCCTGCAGCGGTCTCAGACACAGAGCTCCTGTCTAAACAGACTACAATTTGATACGGCAAGGAGAGGAGGACAAAGTCGAGCTAATGGATGTTTTATGTGAACAACACAACACAACATGCATAGCCTCTTCTTCTCCGTGGCTGGGAGGGGGGTGGAGAAAACAGCAGCTTGTCTTTACAAAGCTGTGCAAAAACATGTGAGGGCAAAACCACGAGGCGTCTCCTTCAAGAGCTGGGTCTGATTATCTTAAAGACATCAAGCTATGCATGCTCAAACAGAAACATTTCCATGTTTCTGTTTGAGCACCACTGGCAGCACGATATATCATCAGACAAACTCAGATAAAAAAACACACGCACGCACACACAAATAACACAAGCATGCTTTCAGTAGTTATTCCCTGTGAGCTCATAAATGGTGTTGTGGATTTCCAGATGCAAAAATTGGAATTTGCTGCCCTCTAGAACCAGGATGTAGGTGGAATTAATAAAAACAAATTCAATTTCAAAGTGGACCAAACAACAAAGTAATCCATTACACCGAATATTTACAACCGTTCAGAAACATCTGTTACATGGAGAGAGAGAGAGAGAGAGGGAGGGTTTGCTTGGCTACCAAACAATGTTAATTAAAGCCTGCAGACAGGGAGTCTCTCCAGTGTCTGAGCTGAAATTGGCTCCGGCTACATTTCTGATTTCACCTACTTACACATTTCTTGCTGATGGCTCCCAATTCTGCACATTCCCTTTGAGGACCAGTGATTAAAAATTAACTCAATATCCTCGCACCCCACGTCAAGCTTTTGGCAGCGTGATAGCAAAGCCAAATTGCCTGTAGATGATTTAAATGAAAATTATTATTAATTTTTTTTTTTGTTTCACTACAAATCCCAGAACATAATGAAGAAGGCAAAAGCAATTTACCAGGAGCGTATACGAATTGCCCCATCACTCATTGTGCTCTTCGTCGTGTAAAAATACACTGTGTAAATAAAGCAGTGTAAATGAACGTGCTTTCTCCGGGGAGATGATTGAATGTGAACTCTAACAAGATCAGCCATGACATGCCCCAAAAACTTCACAAGCAAAGAGGCCACTGGGAAGGAAATGTGAGCCACTCTGTCACTCCATCATAAATTTTGCATCACACTCAAGAGCACAAGGTCTCCCTCAAAATGATTTGAGGCCAGAAAATAGCTTTCCTCTGACCCAGCACCCACGGCAATGGATTCTAATATGTGCCTCTCTCCCGAGTGCTGAAATCATAATCTGCACACATCAAACAGTGACGTTACGTGGTGTAATGGGAGGTTTTGCATGGGAAACAGCTCGCTGAGGGCGGCTGTTTATGCCGTCGCGGGGAGGGAGGGGCGTGCACATCGCAGGACTGAATTTCCTTCCATTTTCTGAAGCGGGAGAAAAGTGGGCACATTCTCTGCGCTCGCTGTGTGAGAGAACACCCAGTTCCCTCTTCACGTACGACCTCACTCGCAGCATCATCACTTCTTTGAGGGAAACTTAAATAGCGTGTGCGGGCCACGCCGCCTATGATAATGGCTCCTGGCAGACCCGGCTGCAGGTAAAAACCAATATTCTGCAGAAGAGGTGACAGTGGAGACTCATGTAAAGACTCCATCAGTCCCAGTCACAGCTCTACTGCACTCAAAGAACATGAACAGAGGAGACTCTTAACTCGTTGCGTCCTCGTTAGAAACCAGATACGGACGAAGGCTGTCTAGTTTCACTCCATTAAATGCAGTATCCCCTGCCTTTCTCTTGTTGCAAGGGAATATTTTATGCAGTCATCTCTCTCTGCCCCTCTCACATACTCTCCCCTGTCGTTCCTTATTCACACGCTGACCTTCAGCTGAGCAGGAAAACAGCCTCTGTAACTTCTTTTTTTACTCCACTGATTCACATTTAAATAAAAATATTCAACTTTGTCCTTCCAGGGACAAGAGCCAGTGTTTACTGCGCTGTGATACTCAGTTCATCGTCGTGCGGACGCGCAGAAGACTTTAATTCTGCACGTATGGCTCAGCAGGAGAGTGCAAAGTGCAGGCGAGGGGGAGGCAATGGTCAAGTTTCCCGTCATCTTTCAGAATTCAGTTTAATCCATCAGCTGACAGTCACGCTTCACCTTCCACCGTGTCAGTGGCAGGTGCAGTGTGATCATTTGTCTGTAAATAACACAGCAGGCAGAGCACTGCTGATGTGTCAGTGTGTCTCTGTTGCATGTGGTTTTATCTGCCTCGTCTGCACGCCCGCTTTAAAAATGTGTAACCGGGGTAAGCTGGGTCAGCCGTTCCTAATTCGGCTCGTCAGGAGTTTTTATTTCTTCTTCAGGGTGTGCACGGCTCCAGTCCGTCTCTGCTGTGGTATTCCTTCCACATCGCAGGTGGAGGCGATGAGCAAGAGCACGCCGCGCGGAATGCTCAAGCAGAAGAAAGCCGCCTGTCCTTCATATTCACTCTTTCAACAAGTCACACTGTCATGATGTATTTTAAAAAGCCTGTGTAATGAAAAGTGACAGAGAGGTCCCGCAGCTTACACGATTCTCAAGGCTTTCAGAGGGCAGGGGGCAGAAAGATGGATTCTTGAGATTAGGCTGCACAGACGTCATCGTCTAATGAACCCTGGGTTGACACACGTGAGGACGTAGCTCCTTCAGTTTGTAAAAGGACACAACGAACAAAGCTGGAGTTTTGAGGTCCCGCTGCCCTTCACCTGGAATATTTGTTTCAGGTCTGGGGCAGCTGCGTATGTCTGACCCTCTGTTCTACAGCTCCACCGGCTTTGTTGTGCATCCACTTTAATATTCATAATATCTCTTCAAATTTCACCGTGCAGTTCATTACGGCAGTTCAAGGTGACTGTAGAGGCAAGCCAACATATGTTGGAGCAAATACTCACAACACAACAGCTCCAATGCTAAATGAAATATGATCAGGATTTATACTTTGTGTTTTTAACTACAACAAGGATGTGGAGGTGCAGGTTGATATGAGTTACTGCCACAAACGCTGATGATGCATTGTCAATCATTCGTTGTCTCATTAACAGAAGCTATTTTTGTCTTCAAGTGTGTTTTCTTTTGTCTTTTTTTTTTTTGTCTCCTACCTCTTCCCTCAGAAATCATCAAACGGCTTCCTCTGTGAGCTGTGACTGTCTCCACAAATCACAGGGAAGCCGACACATTCAGATGAGGCACTTCAATGGATACGTGATACACGTTATTAAAACAAGCCCACGAACACGTGTCCGTGGCGATTCCGGGAAGAGCCGGACCAGCGAGGGATCGATGTCCAGTAAGACATCAAATGCATTCCCGATCTGTGTCAAGATTTAAGTGCGTCCCGAGCTCTAGTGACATTGACGGTTTGATTGTCGGCATCACAATGACAAGCTGAATCCGCGGGGCGTCAACATCTGGCACAGCTTGGAAATCAGGGTCAGGGGTCGCCGCTCGTCTGAGCCGCGGCTTCACAGCGCACGCCTAAATTTAATATTCCCACAACAGGCCCCTCTGTATTTTTCTGCTTATAGCTGCACCTTTTCAAACGCTGACTGAATTTGAAGGGCCATAGCTCAGAGGATGAGGAACATATCAAACAGAGCATTAGAATGGAGGGCGCTGACAGAAGAGAGGACACAACCTGACACTTTGCCCCGTCTGCACCGGCTTTGACGGGACACAGACAACATGAGGACGACGGAGGGCGCAGAGAGCGATGGCGACGGCCAAGCCACATTTGCCCGTGATAACGCTGGAATCTGTAAGAACATGGTGGTGTCCAGAGTCCACTGTGTGTAATAGGCTGGAGCGTGGTTAATTTGTGAGCAATCTTCACAAACACGCTCGTATTTTCTTCTTTCACGTTCATTCCTGCCTCCACAGGGATAAACATAGCTGCGAGGCATAGTTATTTTGCTTAGTAAAGCAAATGAAGGGGATGCTCCATGTGACACCGATTTCATGCAGCGCATACATCCTGCAGGAAACGCAGGGACGTGATTATTCAGCCAAGCGCTGCGTTGAGGACGAAAACGACGGCCGTGAGGTTTGTGCTCTCTGCAGCTGTCGCCCTCACACCTGTGCATGTTTTTAAAAACATGTTTTTAAACATGCCTTCTAATCAAACCGATGATGGCTATTAACTGTTGAGACACGTGCGCATCCATGCTACCCAGCATGCTCAGCTAACAACATCTTAAAATTTCATCTATCCTTTATCATGTTCACATCTTATATTCTGTCTGAGTCGTAATTAAAAGCCTATATTTCACAGTCTGACTGTTGCCCGTGCACTGAAGTGGTCGCCACAGGGGTTGCCGCTGGGAAGTGGTGATTTGATTTTTCCTAAGCTGCACTTTTCAAACTCGTTGCGTGTTGGTATTCATCAAACACAATAAATATTTATTCTGATTTTTTTTTTTTTTTTTTTCAAATTCCTGGAAGTCGCTAGAAAGCAAAACACCTACATCGTTCCGGGCTGAAATACAAACAATGGCCGCGTACGCTGCACTCCATGAAGAGGAGCCCGCTCCCTACAGAACAACGCAACAGAAAACACAACTATCATGAGTTTCCACTGATTACAGACAAATGAAAACATAACTTATAGAATATTACTGCCCTTTCATAGATTCCATGAATCATATTCACCAATATCAGAATAGGACGATAGAGAAAAATTGTCTAATGTTGTCATCAGCACATTCTATTTAATTATTCGTTTCTTTTCATGAGCAGTACAAGTGTTCTGCATCATCCTGAGATTGTAGCTTGACATCAACACTTTCTTTGACACCCCCCCATCTAGATGTCAGTCCCTAGGATTTACCATCAAACCCTAAGTGCAGTCAAGTCAGGTTGACCTGACTGTCATTCGTCAATGTTCCTCACAGCGCTCACTTCTCTGGTCGATACCCAGTGAGCTGCCAGAAACTAAAACCAGTCGGAGTAACCTAGTACATTTTGAGCGTCAGATAAGAAGTGTCACCGTGGGAACACCAGGTTAACTATCCACGTTTAACGTGGCATGTAAACCAGCAGCAAACTAAGAGGGATCATGGTGTTCGAGGGCCACTGCTGGAGATTGAGCCCTCATCCACACGGGAGGATTAATGGATGGGTTTAAGCCGCCTGCCCTCTGGACTATGCCTCTGCCTGATACGAGACATCTGAGCCCAGCACATTGCACATGCAGAGCCAGATAGAGTTGTGATTACAGTATGGACAAGGGCTGTGTGCCAGGACCTTCATTTAGCCGGCCCTCCCCGTCCATGCATCCACGCTGAGCGCAACTCTGAGGTCAGGCTCGGGTCCAGGCCCGAGGAGTACTCATTACTCTGAGCTGGCACCCAGACTTCAGGCCCCTCCGAGGCCCACGCGGCCATCAACAACTTCAGGAGTAAATCCGAGATGACGGAATAATGTATCGCCACTGTTGTTCCATAACACGGCAATGCAGTTTTCTATATGCTTTCCTCCCCAGGCTGGGTCCCACCACATCCAATACTCTCAACTGGTCATGAGATAAAGTCTAAAACAACCCAGAAATGTTGTTTTCTGTTACTCAAGACTTCCCCCAGACCTCATGTGAGCGAGGAAGGTGCAGAGGATGGACGGGCATTTCAAGAGAGAATATCTGATCATCGGCGGGAAATATATGACCATTTTTCGGAAGTCATGACTGATCAGTGGAACAGACAGAATTGTAAATGTCATTCTCTATTTAAGGTCTGCGTTATTAAATCTTCATGATGTTGTTTTTCAATATGCTATGAGCCACAGCCTGCGGATCGGAGAGGGCTGTGCCGAGCATGAGGAGCGTGGATTGCTCTGCGTTGGCCTCATTCCTTCCATAATTTACCTGTTCAAATATTTGTACGATGGCTGTGCCCATTAAGATATTAGGCAGCAGATACGCAAAAGCTGTTGCTTGAATTCCAACGGAGATTTCGTCACCTACCGGCCAGAGGGTTTTCTCCGCAGTCATAGATTACTAATGAGTTAAAGGCAACTAGAATCTTAAAGCCGAGTCCAATCAGACAGCAGATGGTCCAGTTACCTTCCCCCGGACCTGGGGTCCTAAAGGTACGACTATCTGTCAAGCTGTGTTTACACATATTTATATTCACAGTGTATTGAATGTATAATGTGTTTATTTTCTACCGTTTCGAAAACTGGGCTGCAGAGGAGCCACACTTGATGTTTATCTTCACATCCAGGCATAAAAGCGAGGTTGAAATTCCTCCTTGTAGCTTCAGCAACTCTCAAAAAGTTTGAGTAGAGTTTCTACTTCAACAAGTACTTCTTTGCTGGTGCAGACAGATGTTGAAAAAAAGCACTTTGTTGTTCAGTGTCGCGCTCAGACCTCGTAACACTCGGCCAGACGAACTTGTCTTCTCTCTCGTGTGAATGAACCTTATCTACAGCTGGCATGCACAGAACACAACTTCTCAGGCAGGTTGAAAGACTTTGGGAGGGTTTGTGACCCTCACATTAAAACATAATTTACACTTATTTGAGCTCATACTGTGAGTTCAAGTATTATGTTTTGTCTCCCATTACAAATGACCACTTGTTAAACCCTGCCCTCTGGCCACCGCCTCTTTTCATCTCTCCGTAGTATCCGCTCGAGCCTCGCCTCATGCTGGGGGGCCGCCGCCCCCCCCCGGGGGGGGGGGGGGGGGGGTGCAAGAGGTTAAACAAGCACTGTTCTGCAATAAACAAAGTATTTTTGAAATATTACAGTAAGTGAAATCAAAACAACATCCCAGGCAGTTTCCTTTGATTCATAATACTTTCCAAAAACCACCATTCAATTCTCCTTCATGTACTTTATGGCAAAGTTGAAGTGAGTTGAACGCTACTCCACAACTTCACTTCAAAAGTCAACCGGCTCCTGAAAAAGAAGGGCATCTGTTAAGTGGTTGACAGCGAGCGGCTTTTTTTAGAGTGGCTCGATAGTTTACTACTCTGCTCTGTCACTTAGCCTCTCCATCTTTTCCTGTCCTCCCAATACCCTCGGCTAACCTCTCAATAAAGCATCGCGCAGCCAGTCGAAATACGTCTCCGTGCACACTTAGATGAACACGACGAGCTCTGGATTTCCGGCTGTGTTACCCATGGGCTTCGGAAGTGCTGCCTTTCTCGCTTGCCTCCGAGTTTGACAGTGACTTTGCTGATATGATCACAGGCTGTTTCGGCGCTGCTCTTCCTCTGACGAACGCCACAAATGTGAGACGGCCTGAATGAACACAGGACGCAGAATTGGTAATTGCGGCGATGCTCTGTTGATGGCATCCGTTGCCATTTATAAGACACAAGACACAGCAGCAATGCATAAAGGTCCCTGTCTGCTTTCAGACGACAAAATACAAGACAGTGGCCATGGATATTTTTTGCAACAAGCAGCAATTTCATGCCGGATAATGAGTTTTGAACAAAGAACAAAATGACTTCCATAGTTACGGGGCTTTAAGATTGAAACAGAAACAGACTGGACGAAAAAAGTTTAAATCCTGGTCAATTTAAAAGATTGCAAACAAAAACTTTAATATTTAATGGCTGAGACTAGCTCAAACGCAAATCTGAGCCAAGCATTCATTTTCTTTATTGCTGTTTTGTTTGCCTCATTTTTAATCGTCTCTGCACGGCCGCATCTCAGGAGTGAGTGGAAGAAGGCTACGACCTGATAATCACACACATTACCCGGCTGGTTTTAGCCAGTTGAAGCGGAGCTGATGTGTGTTGGACGAGGTGCAGGACTCCTGTGGGATAAACAATTTTTTTTTTTGGCCGCTTAAGAGACTGTGTGGCTGCGACCCTGCGCTGCGATACAGGTCACTGAGTTAAGTGGCCGGCTGTCAGACGGGCGCGCCACGATCAATACGGCGGCCATCATCGCTGGCATTCTGAGGGCACGCCGCAAAACAAACAAATCATTGCCTCCTGAATAAAACCTCTCATCCCTCCATCTTTTCCTCTGCCCGCCACTCCTGAGTCCTTCTCCTCTCCCCCCGTCATTTCCCGTTCAACCATATTTCTCCTGAAAATATACCGCTCCAAAGTCTGTTTCTCATCTCCTTCTTCTGCTTTCAGCCTCTCCATTTCTTTCATGGTATCCCTCTCTCTCTCCCCCTCCGGCCCGCTCTGCTGGTGTCCTCTCTGTTCGGAGATGAAAGATCGCAGTCCTGCTGTCTGTCGGCGTGTAAGAGGCAGCTAATGTGAGGAGTGAGTGCAACGCTGTCGGATCTGAGTCGCTCTTGCCTGCACTTAATGATTCATTATTTCTGTGTTGCCATAACTCAAGTCAAATTCATTCCTACGTGAGCTGTTGGTTAAACAAGTAGCATGTCACTGTGTGTGTACGTGAGGAGAGTGCATGTAAGAGTAGAAGAGGAATGCGTGCCTGCATGTAGGTCCTTGTGTATACACTGCTCTCTTCTGCTCTTTGAGCTTCAGCTCTGTGTGTTTGTGGATTTGCATGTGCATCCATGTGCACTTTCCTTTTTTGTCTGTCTGTGCCTGGAAGGTCCCACACTGTCACATTTGGAAGACTCACTTTGCCTACCTACTGTGTGCTCTTGCCTCTCCCTGCACCGCGGCGAGTCACGCATACTGTCTGCCGTCTCTGCAGACGGAGAAGAACGCTCGCAACACGTCCTCAGCAAGGAGGGAGTAAAAATAAAATTAAAATTGGCACGTCTTAGGACACCTCCACACGATTTCCGGAGAACAATGAAGCCCTAAGGATAAGAGGGGGATGAAGATAACAGGGGAAGCAGCCTCCTCCTCCTCCTGCCTTCTGTGATTTCTGCTTTAAGGTGTGCTGGCAATGCTTCCCCTGCATCGCAGCCAAATATTAGTTTTCCAGCAGAGCATCATCATCATCACCATCATGGCAGGATATCAAATGGTAATGTCTTGTAGGGGAGATAATCAGCATCATTCTTCAACACTTTACAACATTTACCAGCCACAGCTGATTTAAAATCATTTTATCCTGGTATTTTAGCGTCAGACATAAGCTGCAATTACATCACTCACAGCCAGAGGAGTCCGAGTGAAGTGCCTGAGGTTTAATGCTGCACTTCCTGTAGAGGAGCTTTTTATTTAATAGAAAACATCAGCCTGAGGACTTAAGTGAAAAAAAAAAAATCTACAACTTTTGACATGTGCTCATCAGATCAGCTGCTTATATTTATGACATCACTGAATCCCTGGCTCAGTCAGTCCGCACACTAATACCCGGCTTTGCTGAAAAGTGATCGGTCACACTTTCAGCCTCTGTCACTTGTGAGGGTGGCGAGCGTTCGTGAACAGAGACGAGAACTGAGGCTTTCTCACATTTGCATATCTACATCCCCGATCAACAATGACCGCTGCGTACACGTCTTCTGCAGGCAGATGAATTTTAATATCTGGGTTAGCAACGCAGCTCGGTCCACGAGGGATCCGACAAGGTTTGGAAAACTTGGAAACGCCCCCCCACCGCGTCTGCTTTATTACATGTACTATAGGACCAGTAAATATAGATATAGTCTGCTTCCGCTTCCTCGGTGTCTCATTACATATACGCCAATAAAATGTAACACCGAATAGCAAAGATGCTGTATGCATGCCTGGTGAGGACAGTGTGGTCGGAGCAGACGTTAAAAAGAGTCTTTCAGGGCTGTGACCTGTTAGATTTAATTTGGAACAGGGTTTGAGTTATTTGAGTTTTTGAGTTTTCTGTACCGGCCTGCAATCAGCACTCACACAGACACTTTCATTCACAGTGCTGATCTAATCCTTGGAATTGCATTATGTAAAAAGAAAATTATTTTAACTCTCAGTCTCGGTTCTATCAGCAATCAGCGCCATCGCTCTCCGTCTGAGTCTATTTATAGAAATGTCTGATAACAAACGTTTTAAGGTCCACATCATTAAATTTAAATGAAATCCACAATCCAGACTAAAAGGCTGTTCGACCATAGCCTGGTTTGACCCCAGTCAGGGAAAACCAGGAGGGATGTGTGAGACGCTAATGAACCCTGATGAAAGTCAAACCTGTGACACACGCTTGTCATAAGACAAACTCTTTAATAAGATTTAAGGGGCGGCTAAAGGGTGAGTAGTCAATAACGACGGAAGAGTCAGAGTAAAGGAAGATCACGTTCGTATTTAGCCGGTGACAAATGAGAAGCGACAGCAGTCTTCGGGGCTGGTGTCAGACAGAGAGTTGAAGAGACAGGAAGTGCTGCAGCACATCTTCCCAGAAACACACTGGCTGCAGAGGTTACCTGAGTCCAGCTTTATTTAGAGTCCGCGAGGAGGACACGCACATTCATTAACACCCCTGCACACATTCAACTGTGTTCAAATGTGTGGATTCGCATTAGGCTGAGGGGGACTTGGGTTTTTCTCGCTGATGCCAAAATGGTTTTGACAAAGTTAAACAAGTGATTGCTTGTGACATCAGCAGCTGGGCCCCTGTGGAACTTGGTATCTCTCTGGTTTTAGAAACGCCCGGTGGCAGCGGTGCTAAAGTTTTCTTTCCTCCGATGTCATCCCGGGGCAGGGACTGATCCGCTTCGCCGAGTCGGGGCAATCGCATCGAGTGAAGCAACTTCAGATTGACTTTTTAGGGAGCAGAATTGCACTTTCACCACTATTACACATTCCTCCGCTTCTCCTTTCACATTACAGTGTTTTATGCTCTGAGGGGCAGTGCCGGGTGGACGGATGAATTCACTGCCGCTCTGTCCGAGTGCCAAATCCCATCTCCAAAGCCATTACTCTCAAAGATGTGAGCTGCAATGTAAAACCAACCCCGCAATCAGCAAGGGTTACCCAGGGTAAATCAAAGTCCACGTGCCCTGTAATTGCTATCATCTCTGGAGGTTGGATCAGCTATTTATGACGTTTCATTATCCGCAAATGTAGAAAACTCTGGATCTCAGCCACAATGAGATTGTAAAAGAAAAAAAAAAAAAGACTATCAGATAGTTTCCTCTAGGAAACAATGATGACGGCAGGAAGAACTACCTGGAGTCAAGGAATCTATAAAAGCTCTAAAGCTTTTTTGAGCAGTTGGCTACACAATTTACTTCTAAGCAACTTTCTTACTTTAAGGTGAGACTCAGTTCAAACTTTTACCTCTCTCTCTGCTCCTGACTCAGTTCTTTCAGGAGGACCAAACGGACCTTGGGGCAAACGTAGGACACGGATCATTAAACAAGTTGTACTGCAGGGATGGGGGGAAAAGAAACAAAGATTGGAATCGTAAAAAGACTTGTAGGGGTGTCATGAAGATAACAGTTTGGAGACATCTAATGAAATGAAAGAGAAGATAAATTTTCAATTGGCCCACGTTAAATCAACCCCACATCCTGATTAGATGAGTTGATAAGAAGCAGCCAATAAAAGCTGAAGACTGAGTCAGGGGAAGGGGGAACTCCAGCCTCTGGGCCATATGTGACCCATGAGACAATTAAATTCAACTCGCAAGGTTACTTGGGAAAAATTCCCATGACAGCAATTAAGTTTTGTGGTCCTGTTCTGTCCTGTCCCCTTACTGGTTTGAAATGAGCAGAATAACTGTCCCAACTGGAAGGATGGATGGAAGGACGTTAACCACCACTGGCCGACAGCTGACACGTCAACCAGGAGAAATAACTCGAGCTGAACAGAGATCGGAGTGATATGAAATGCATCATGTATGGATGTGTTCTGTGTAGTTCTATCAGTCTGCGTGTGTTTGCAGGAAACAAACTGGTGGTGATCATGCAAGGACGCTGAGCAGTTTGGAAAATAGGTGACTACAGCTCAATCTGCTTCTCATGCATCGTGTTTTAAAACACAGCTTGTACCAGGAAGCTGGGTTCATTTGATCATTTTAAAAATCATTTGCGTTGTGTATTTACTGTTTTTATGTCTCTCAGCCCTTTAACGGATTCTGTGGTTTTTCAGAACAGCAGTGCATGAGAAAATTCATACATTGAATTTTCAGAGGCCAGAACTGAAATGAAAATATTTAAATAAATATACATAGAATCCAATACAAGCGTGGCGCCCGATGACACCGGGGTGGGGGATTACTGAGCTATACCTGAGTGTACTTTTGAAGAAGTACATATATCTGAATATATATATGTAAAATTTCAGAAAATTGCAACACTACATTCGTATAATTACAAGAGGAGAACCCCCATGTTCCCACCAAGGACCCCCCCCCCAACCCTCTCTGTGGAACCCCCATGTTCCCACCAAGGACCCCCCCCCCCCCCCCAACCCTCTCTGTGCTCATGAATGCCATCAGTGACACTGTTCATACATAAATGAAGAATCATTGTTTATTGAAACATGCATTTATCAATAATTCAGGATTGGAATTAATTACAGCTGCAGACAATTTCTAGCGAGCAAGCTCAATACGTTTTAAAGGCTTTATAATGATTTTGCCATCTTCCTCATTAGGTAACTATTTAAACCTCTTTTTGACGCCACAAAACAGATAAGTCTTGGTATTTAGCAAGTGATCCTGCTTCAGACCACTAAGCCTGCTGCTAGGCCGCACTGAAAACATTTGTGACTCACATAAGACATTAAAAAGGAAACTAACTATTGCAGTGTCTTCCTCTGTGGTCATATCTGATATATTAGTACCTCAGTGCCCTCATTTACCCCCTGAGTTAGACACATTTATGCTGAGCAAATTGTTTGAGATGACAACTATCGAAGGGATTGCCATGAAATGTGGCTCTAATATCAGCGTTGGACAGAAGAAGAATCCTAATGACGCTAGCGATCCCTCGGTTTTTCTTCTCCTGGGCCAGCACGAGGGTGACATTTAACGCTTTGACTGAAACGTCTCATTGCTCGTCCTAAGACTTGGCGGAGACGTGCTCCCGTCAGTAATCCTCTGACTTTTCAACAGCTGTACCCAAAGTACAGCCTCTACAGAGCCGCGAGCGTGACTCATGTCCCGTTCCCTTACTAGGAGCTATTCCGAGAGTGGAAAACAAATCTTGCATTTAGGTCAGGCAACATACAGAGGTAAACAAAAGGTTAACGTGCAATCTGCCGTCTCCCTGCTGACGTGTGACATCAATTGTTTATTGACGTAGTCGTACTTTCAGATATTTGGAGGAATGTCATGGAAAGGTTAGTCTGTGTACTACTGCACAGAGCACAAAGCACACAGCTAGATATTAAATTTTAAAAAAGCCTTTGATCAAAAAATGCGAAATTAAACCGAAACACTTAAAATAGAGACAGCTCATCACACAGATGTATGGAGCACTCAGGCTTTTTTTGTTAAATTAGGGGGAAAAAAGAAAAGATTGCTGCGGTACCTGTACCACAGCTAATGAACCCAACCTCCCAGTGCACGTGTGCAGAATCCTCAGGATACACCGACACACTGCTCCCTTTTATGTAATGTTTTTTATCTAATGAAGTGCTGGACGGTGCCAGTGCTGCACGCAGCCCTGATCCCGGTGGCACTCGGTGGGTTGTCCTGCTTGGCTGCTGGCTGCGATGCTGTGTGAGACCTGTCCAGTAGTGGGACCCGATCCAGGATGATCACTCCCTCTCCAGCAGCGTGTAAACAGGACCAGCTACCAGGGCGCTCTGGCACCCTGACAGTCCCAACATTGTGCCAGCTGAACAGCTAGGCCCTTTCATTTGTCCGTTTGGCACATCGGCGGGCAGTTTAACCTTGTGATGCAAAGGTAACTACCGTTTAAGTGAACAAGCCCACGCTCCACCAGTGCTACTCTGATGTCACAGTATTTAAATAACCTGGCCCCCCTCTGATGTCACAGCGTTTAAATAACTGTTCAGGTCAGCTGTGGCCACCCTGGAAAATGGCCGTGATCGGGTTCTGGCCATGCCAACAACGTCCAGAGGCAGAGAGGACGATCATTTGCCCTCAGTGTGTGAAGCGGGAGTTTCCAGCTACTTGTACAGTGCTGGAGAGAGCTAAGAGAGACTTGACCTGTGTCTCCTAGTGGAAAAAGTGGCGTGTCATCACTATTGTCTGATGTCACTCAAGCAATGAAAGAAGCAGCCGGAGCAGAGTGTCGAGCAACTCTTGAATAAACTCTAAAACAGGGACGGCTACTGATGCAATGACGCATTGACGTTTTACGGTGACGCGATGACGTGGCTCCAACTCGGCTCCGTGCCCATGGAAAACCAAACTGGTTCTTAGGAAGAACGTGATTAGAACCAACTAAGCACTAGCACTGGCACTAGCACCTGGTTCTTAACAGCATGTGGGTGCAGTGGTCAGCACTATTGCCTCACAGCATGGCAGTGAGATTGACCTTTTCTTCGTCTGTACAGTGGCGGGCAGTGTAGGTTACCTGAAGACTGAATTATCCATGAGTGTGAGCAGTTGCTTGTCCTGTGATAGACTGGGGCCCTGTCCAGGGAGTACCCTGTCTTATTTCTAACAGCTGAAGCCGTCCCACATCCCTCAGAGAGTGAGCAGTTTAAACTGTGGACCCCCTCATGGCAGACAACTCAAAGATGATTTACTACTTTAATATCAGGCCATTTTTGTGTGTGGACTGTGTGAGAATGTGAGATGTTTAAATAATATATACTTGTCATTAATTCGTGAGCTGAATCGGTTGAGTTCAAACGAGAACCAAGGTCAGATCAGTTTGTCCCCAAATTACCATTTAAGCCAATTGGCTGCCTTAACTTCTGTAAAGCTTGACAAAAAAACACCACAAATTGCCAAATTATCTATTGCTGTAAACAGGCTGCCTTCATTTGGACCTGTCAAAAGTTCCAGTTTCACAGTTGTCTCCAGAATGAAGCGGTCTCACATCAGTGCATGCATTACATTACACTCTGCCTGCCGTCAGTCAGCTGACGTCCACAGGGACACAGCGGCTGCCAGGAACTAGTCCCTCAGAAACATGACACCTTACAATTGCATTGTGATGTGCAGGTCCTCTCATTTTTCACAGGGGCAGAGCAGTTGATTTCAAACTGAGTCCGGCACTGCCAAGACTAAAAGCACAGAGGTGAGTGGCTAAGTGTGAGTGACACAAATACAATCCTTAGGAACAGAGGGATCCGTCTCCGTCGTTTTTATTCATGAGAATTAACCGAACAAAGTCAAATAAATGATGGGCGATTTAACTTTCTGACTCTGTGGTTTCTTGGTGAGCTGTTATAATAATGTCTTTATTATTAAACAAATAAATTAATCTTTATAGTGGTTGGAGTCGGTGGAAGCCTAGCCTGTGATGGATGAACTTGCATCCGCCTGTTCAATATCCATTCCGATAATGCTGTGTGTTAAAATATATCTGTTGCACAGCAGCAGTAAGGAAGTCACTGAGGCGTAATTGGCTTTGTGCTTCAGTGCCAGTTCCATTTCAAACCATAAGGATCCGGTACAAACAGGTTCCGTCCCGATATTGAAGGGCGTTACAATCACGAGGAAATGCCTCCCATGTCAAATGAAACTGTGATTGTCTAATCAAAGCCTAGCGACTGGATGAAGGTGCAGCGGTGCAGTGAAAATAGAAAAATTGTTGGAGCAACAAAAAAAAGGTTAAATTGGCAACACACAAGTTAATTAACTTTGTTCAACTTATAGAGGAAAAGCTACATGAACACAACGGCTAACATTTATTGGAGTACATTTGAATTCATTTGCGCGTTGGCAATTGGATTGTTTAAACGTCTATTATAACATTTCTTTTTTTCAGATTTGCACTTGAAAGGCGTCTGGATGAACACAGAGCAAAAGAGTAAGATATAGTTTACAGCTCTTTGTCATGCAAATGTTTGTCTGGCTCACCAGCAGAGCCTCTCTGCTGAAGCATGGACTGACAGAACATACACGGATCACCCTGCGCTTATTTTTCTGTACGTTTCAATATACATTTCTATAAAAGGGCACAGCACGATCCGGTGCTACTTCTTTGAACATTTTTGGTGGCTCACACGCAGGCTATTGTTAGACACTTGAGCAGAGAAAGGCCTCAACTCCCCCTGAAGCGCACGCATTTCAGGTGTGGCCAAAAAAGGTACATCTTAGAAAAAAGGTAATATACAATCATATATAAATATTATTCTTTATTTTTATTCCAGCAGACTACACCCTGTTAAGTGCTGCGCTACCTCTCTGTAGCTTCAACGCGTTAACTTCAAAACATCATGTAGTATCTCTAACAGCTTTGGAATCATTTCGGGGCCAACGCGCTCTTAAAATAGGCAGAGTGGCATCTCTGACATTACCACAGCGCTCTCAGAACGCCTGGAATCGCACGTAACTGGTTCAGCCACGCAGGAACATTTGTGACATGCTTTATGGTGAACACGCCGACAACCACAGCAGCTACAAGGCCAAGCTAACAGCTAGCTCAGACAGGACGGCTAGCTAAACTCTGCACATCATCAAGAGTCAGCGAAGAAAGTCAAGCGGGCATTATTAGAGTCATTCAAGATAAGGAAAAGAGACAGTATTTTCAAAGTAGACCCAATCTGAGAGGGTTATGGGTTATTTACTTGTGAGTCTTTTTGGCTAATGGGTCTCTGTCAACTGCTATTCCATTACAAGGAACCATGGCTGTTAATAATTAGATTAGATTTGGTTCACTTCAGGTAAACTAAATGTGGTCAAGACCTTCACACTGTTTCGCCAAAATAGAAAAGAAGAGCGAAAGAATGTCACACATCGGTGAAAATATCCGTAAATGTGCTAAAGGAATATACAAAGGTTATAGTGAAAAGGAGACAATGTGTAAAGGAAACTATTCTAAAGATCACTTCACTTACTTTTGGATTTTGGAAAGGTCAATTGTGATCTCACGTGTTCATGAAACATAAAAAAACACAGCAGCTCCCCAAAGAGCAGAAGGAGCCAGGCTTAGTTCATATTACTTATTTATCACTCTGCTCTTGCAGGAGCACTCATGTGAGGTTTATGAACAGATAAGAGGGCCAGAAATGAATTACTATGCAAATAAATGCAAAGTTTCCTCCCTTTTATGTCGTTTACTCAGATGTTTATGTAACTGTACCATATCCACTGTGAAAACTAAGAGTCCACTCTCTCAAGTGTATCAATTACTCCAGATAGGCGCAAAAAAGCATTAAATCATGCTAGGACAGCAGGTAATATGGGAGAATTACATGTGTGATCAAAGGGATGAATAAATACGTGAGAAATCTGCTGTTACTGGGGGTTTCGAGAAAGGTCCGGCACTGAAAGACTGCAGATAAAGCAACTTTGGAAAACCTCTGTTGTATGCACAAATATGGAGACGAAGACAGAGGGACAGGTGACAGAAGTCCCTGCGAGCCGTCCCTTGCTCGGCAAAAAACAAAGTAAGGTTTCTCATTGGTTCACTTCACTTCTTTATTTCCCCGGAGGACAGCGGCGGCATGTGGAAATAAAGGCACAGTCAGGGGGAGCGAGGTCAGAGGGGCATGAATACCCACGGGTTGGACATTAGAGAGATAAAGAGCTGCTAATTCGAGCTCCAGCTGCTGGAGATTTCCATTCACACAGTCAGATAGCTGATTCTTTTTGCAATGTACTGTCCCCCTAACAACCCCCCTGAACCAGAGGACACTGTTAATCTACTGTATTATGTGTGAAATGTATTCCTTGATTTGACTGGGTTGACTCCTCGTTTCTCTGTATATATGTTGGAGGGGTGGGGTGAGAAATTGCGTAAGTTATTATTTTAGAAACACAATTTCCCTGATCTATGGCATTGTTGTTGCTATATGTCAAAACGGAAAAAAAATATTTTCATTTACTGAACTCAAGGCCTGACTTTGCAGGGTACGTATATTCACGTCACTCCTGGACCAACTTTCTAGAATTGAAACATTTCGGAAGATTGAGTTTTCTCCTTGGAGTTGGTCCTGTGAGAAATACTGTCTGCAGCAGTGGGTTAGAGTGACTGAGAAAACACAAACACACCAACACTGGGTACACAGAATGCAAAGAGAACAGACCACAGGCACCGGCAAGGTTTTTTTATTTACATATTTTGAAATTGTTTGAGAGAAACTGAGTTTGAATGAGGAGGAGACAGAGAGAGAGTGAGATGGGAGCAGGATGAGCGAGTGATTGGAATAAATCTCACAGGAACAACGACAACTATTCTCCTGATATATGGCTGAGCAGGAGATGCTCCGTGTGAAACAGGTAGCAGATGATGCACACTGATCTGATTTACTTGATCTGATTAGGGAAGAAATGGTGCATTTAACTAATGAGCGCTCTAACCTGGTGAGGCATTAAACTAATGAAACGGCCATGCCCTGAATCTGGGATGTCTCATCTATGACAAAACAATCGAAAGCCACTTTCCCAGAATGCCGCTGCCAGCTCGGCTGTGCATCGGGCGAATGAGGAGGGCACGTCTGATCTAAACTACAGAGCGGTGACTGATTGGCTGACTGCTGAGGAGACTGGCAGAAGGCCTGCTGAGGGGAGAGCAGGTGTGTGTGTGCGTGTGTGTGTGTGTGTGTGTGGTGCCAGTAGGTGGTCCAGATGTAGCCTGGTGTCAAAGTGGTAGACTGTTGGAAACAGAGAGCCGAAGGAAAACACAGTGGGATCACAGACTTATAAATAAAGTGACAACAAAATTGACTAAATTTAGCATTCAATGGATTCTTCTCTAATTAGAATAAGAACTGTACACGTGTTAATAGAGCGCTCGGCTGATGTTTCTGTGGCTCTGCAGGGAGCTCTGATGTCATCACAGTTATCTAGAATTAGGCGTCACATTCTTTCACAGCATTGTAGCTGTGAACGTGTCAGCAGCGTTTCTTTTTTAATTTAAATATAAAAAGCAGATATCGCATATTAACAAACTTCAATTGCCATCCACTTCATTATGCCTTGATGAATGACTTCTCGATATCCTAATATTTTCCCACTTCTGAGGTGTTTGATTTTGAGCTTAATTAAACAAAAGATTTCAGACGTGGAATCACAAAACTCACAAAACTCTACTGAACAATCACCGTGTATGCAGGTAATGGACTTGTGGTAATGAAAAGCTATTAGCAGCATTAAACAGCACAGGCCCAATCAATTTAGGGCATTTTATTCTATAAGCCCAAGGCTTCGTATTTAATCCACTGCAGAAGCTGCAGCACCCTGTGCTTGTTGCAGGTTTTCAGCAGCACCGGGGCAATCTGATCCAGCTAATGACAGGCGCAGGAGCGTGGTGGAAGTTATTCTTTAGGGGGCATGGTTTTCTGCTAAGTTGCAGGAGAGAGAGTGGGGAGGCAGCTCAGGTGAGCAGTGCTGAGGTGAGTTAATAAGCACAACCATATCTGGTGACCTATTACTCTGCTCGCATTCAAATCCAGGTCCACTGTGGAGAGGGGCCGACAGAACTTATGTGTGCAAAATAAAGAGTGCTGGTCTGGAAGCTGACATCTCTCTGGCCTCTCATTCTGCTAAGTGACCCAAAAGGACAATCCCCCGGCAAGATTCTTTAACGGACTGGGCTGCTAGCCCCAAAAGAGGCAACACTGCTTGGTACTCTCAAATTTGGCCTCGAAAATCCTCACCTCATCTTTACCGACAGCTGAGGGAAGTACTGTGAAGGCGGTTGCATCTTGGGAAGTACACTGCGGGAAAAGTGAGCAAGAGTATTGATTGTGCTGGAGCAGTTTGAGGGGCCCCTGTCTGGGGAGCTCCACTGTCTAGTGGATTTAAGGGAAGCATCGTCACGGTAGTGGATACATTCGGGGTAAGGGACCTCCTCAGGCACCAGAGGAATGACTACCAACCCCTACTCATCCAACCTCAGCACCTTTAACAAAACACATCCTCACCTAACACAGACATAGGGGAACCTATGAACCCTGAAGATGATGTGAAATTCACTAAAAATGCCAAGCTCCCTTGTGGTGATGATCTCAGACCATCCCAATGAACTGACTGTGAAGGCTGCAACTGCGTTCTCCTTCCTGCAGGATGCAAGTCTCCTCGTCCCCCGTATAACAGACTCATGAGGCATGACGGTGGGTTCGCAGCCCTATTACATGCCTGAGCACAAAAGAAGACAAGGGTCATGGTGCTTGGTGAAGGACGAGTGTATAAGGCTCTTGTAGGCCATCCCTATGTGAATTAAATTTCACAGGTTGATATGATGCCTAGGCTGGTAGATATGGAGCCAGCTGGGGAAATAACTTCCATACAGGAAGGACCAGTTTGACCCACTTTGGCTTGCCCATTGTCCAAACCACCTTCAAACACCCCACTGACTTGGTGCTGTATCTACATCCTGAAATTGCTTCTTGCACCACAACTACTTGGGGGGGCGAGGGACTTAGAACGTCACGTTCAGTCAAGGTCACCCATCAGTGCAGGAGACTAATGGAGATGGGAAAGTGATCTCGGATATGCCACAGACAGAGCTGATGCATGCAGTATGTGGAAACCAGCTGGATCTGCTAAGTCAATCTAAAGTCAAACACACTCACTTCTCCAATTTAAGTACTAATAAAACCTGTCCTCTGTTGAAACTATTCCCCGACGCTGTGTCCACAATGTGTTTCACACGTGTCTGTGCATTCGCCTGATCTGTTCAAATATGGCACATGCTCACAGGTGTGGCGGTTGCTGTGTATGACCACATGCAGTGTGAGGGCCCGGCGGAACACTGCAGCACAGGTCATATAACTCCCATCAAAAGTCCACTAAGTGCATCCCTGCAATGTCATGAAGTCGCTCATAGTGCTTTTAATTTGAAATGATGGATGCAGGAAGTGGAGTCACATGGTGATACTCAGCCAAGGTCAGCAGTTGCAGCTGCAGCTTAATGCAAGACGGAGAGCGAGGGTGGGGGGGGCAGGGGAAGTTGAACTAACCAGCCAACTTTTCCATAAAACATAAAGTTACTTATATATATTTATCGCCTATCTATAAAGTCTATCGACCACCAGCAGACTGCACCAGACTGCTCGTGCACCCCCCCGGCCCAATGTGAAAAACCCTAGCAGCAACACAGCATGTGAGCCGAGCAGAGCACATATCAGGTCTGGAACAATGCCACTGAGCAGGTACAGCCCATAAATCACTGCTCAGTCAGGGTCAGACCAGACAGAGAGTCTCCACCTGCCGTAACAGCACCCAGAATTCGCCTCTCCACGTCCTGCAGCTTAACACACACGCACGCTTGCTCCTGCAGGTTGCAGTGGCCATCAAGGATCTCACAGCGTCCATTGGGCCTGAATGGAGGGGAAAACAGTGGTTTATGGGCCTAATACAGATGTCAAGGGCAATGTAGTTTTGATTTAAAGTGGCCCTGTGGCCGGATTGTGATGTATTGCAGAGGAGCTGCGTTTTACATTGTGATGAATATTGTTGGGTGTGGGACCAGATAAATTCTGAAGACACATTAGGGGGTGCTATATGCCAGGCACTCAGCCTCGAAGGTTTCCAGGGAGAAGCCAGACCATTATTTATAGAAATACCAGGGCTGGGTTTTTTTCTCTCTCTTTAAGAAATCCACCCTGTAGCAGGCTACAAGCCTCAACATATATTTTAAAAGGACAAAAAGGGAGGAGGACTTATATAAAGGAAGAAAATAATATGTTTACCAGGGAGGAAGGAATACACGATTTGAAAAAATCACAATGGATTTATCATGGCCAACTGGGATTTCAATTCCAATTTGTGTGGCAGCTCATGTCGATACCTAGCAGGTCCACTCAAAACGAAATATCTGCTGCTTGCCAACTGGTTACTCCCTCTTATGGCTCTCTTTCAATTCCTCTCCTACTTTTACCTCCACATTCCCCCTTTCATCTCTTCCCTTCCCTTCATTTTGCACAAGCACTGATGGGGGATGAGCACAAAGGAAAAACACACCGCATGAAGAACCTTGATGGGTTTTGCAGCAGAGAGACGGAGCGGCAATGGCTCATCGTAAATCTGAACTTAATAGTCAGTTTTTAGAAGGTTATGTATGCATGAGGAATGCTTAACACATGACTGACACCGTCACACTCAGAAATCTGTTATAAATCACACCTCAGGTAAATTGAGGCCGCGGTGAACTGTAAACACCTGCTTCACTTGATGTATGTGCTCAGCAACGCGGAGCCGCTCGCAGTCCGCCTCTGTGGCGGAGGGCTCACCGGCGGGAAGTGATAACCGGGCTTCCAGTTTAATGTTATAACATGTGATAATCCTCTTAGGCCTGGGATGGTAGATGATCTGCAGACAAAAGGATCCTTGTGAGGGACAAGCCCACAGTATCTTATCCTCACCACTCTCTCCTCTCCCTGGTGGGGGCAGCTGCCCCCCCTCCCACCCAAAATACATAAATAACACGACACACAATAACCATGGAACATAAGCACAAGCACACTGGGGGGGGGGGGGGGGATAATGTGCAGCGATGGGAGAAAACAACCAACCCCCAAGCGTAAGCTCCCAATTCATAAAACAGACTATGTAAATCTCTTAAGGTGCTAAAAGCCTGATGGGTGGGGCCTGTGACAAGTTCATTGTGTCGACCACAGACTGTATATAATTATATACAGTATATGTATATGTATACATTATATGTGTTTAGGTTTATCTGAAGGCATATGGATGTACTCAGGAATACTTCACTTTTCAAATAATTAATACCAGAATCTTTGAGTATTTGTGCAGATCTTCGAATGCTGACGAGGTTAGGATAGCTCCTGTCAGGCCCTGGCAGAGCCAACCAGGTCACCCTCCTTCTGTCATAGACTTAAGGTGAAAGGTCGTCGCTGATCTCTTTTGATCCTTGGCATTAGTGGCAATATTCCACAGCATCACTAAAAACCATCCATCTGCCCGTCTACGTGCTCCATGACCTCTCAGGGATTCAGATCGCTTCAGACCCACCAGCCCCCCCCCCCCCCCCCCCCCCCCCCCCCCCCCCCCCCCCCCCCGAACTTCAGACCCACAGAGCGATTAAAGCAGCCACACACCCATATCACTGCGTAATCCTTTTGTTCCTCAGACCACAGCAGTGTCAACATCCTCTGCTGGACGGCACTCGATGAAAAGAATTAGAGAGATTACATCAATAGTATCCAACAATGACGATAACATTAACATAAACAATGGCGATACTGGCAATAATATACAGACATCAACATGGCGTCTGTGCTGAGAGGGGACTGGAGGCTATAGCCAGGGAGGGGACATTTACAATCAGTCAGGCTGAAAGTTAAATAAAGAGAGTGGGCAGTGCTGAAGCCCAAACATCTGGATGCTCCTGCCAGGGAAATGGAAATTATCTTGATATAAAATAGTTGGAATGGACAAACACACAAATACTTATTTATAAGCTTCCAAATGACCACTCCTTGCCAGAGCCTGACCCTTGACCTATGATCCTAAATTATGGCCAAGCCGTTCTCAATTTTCTTAAATATGTCCCTGAGACCTTTATGTCTTCGTCTCCATGAATCATCTTTGCGTACATTGTATTTCCCCTTAATAGCTCTAACAATTATTTAGTAACATGGCCTGTGGAGACCAGATGATGACGGGAAAACGTAGGCATGAATCATTTTCTCCGAGAGTGACACACGCGCATTCACACGCATACATGCCATTAGGGCTTGACAGAGGGCACCCTTACAAAAAAATAAGATCATTAGTGGCTGAAATCTCCTATTAATCCTCACTCACCCTTCCAGCCCTGCACATTAAATACCACTCTGATAGTCTCTATTCCTGACACACACACACACAAATCCACAGCAGACAGTGAGTCCATGGTGGTTACCCTATCACCTCACCATGGCAACACACAGACCTGTTTATACACCAGGCAGACTCACAAGATCCTCTCCACACACACACACACACTGGACTCTGCTCTATAACCTGCTTATCTTATAAAATCTCTGGCACAGAGGAATGCATGCACAGTTCAGCCATTACAGTGTGAAAACACTGTTTCTAAATGATCTCCACAGGGAATGATAAACAGGACCAACACACGAGTGTGTTACAGATATTTTTGACAATTGCTTGGACAGATATGGAACAAGCCATTTACAGTTGGAGGATCAGAGGCTATTTAAAAAAAAAAAAAACTTTTACTTTACTTTGCTTCACTTTCACACGGACACACAGAACATGGAAAAAAAAACACAAATAAGAAGATAGAGAGCAGTGGGACCCAGTGGGCTTATTATGAAGCCTCCACTATCACACAGCTAAAACTTACCAACATTAGACAATCAAAAGTTTTGTGCAGAGAATAGTGATTACCCCTGAGAGTCAACAAATTTAAAACTACACATATCTGCTAATACGAACCAAACCCAAAAAAGAACAACACAAAAGATATGTGCGCATGATGTGGAAGGACGCGTTCAAATGCACATCTGAAGTCAGACAAATTGCTCTAAAAACACCCAAGGTTTGGTCTAAAAATATTTTTTTCTTCTCAAGAGAAATAAAAGAAAAGATTTAGGCAAAAATAATATCACTTCAAATTCCAATCCGCTCATTTCAAGCACTCGCTTTTGTAATTTTCCTCAAATGGAATCAGAGTGGCATGCTGATTGGTTCTGTCTCAAGATTCAACCCAATGCCACTTTAATTATTAAAAAAGAAAAGCCTCATCTGAAACCCTTGTCTTTATTCACAGGAGAAACAAAGCACATGAGCTATTATTCTAAACATATCCATGCATCCATTATGTGTGCCGCTTATCCTTTGAGGGTGACAAGGGGGGGGGGGGTTTGGACAGGGGGGGGGGGGGGGGGTGTTTGGACACCCAGCGTCACCAGGAGTTGTAGGACGCCGAAAACTTCTGCGGACATCAGAATTGACCTGGAGATCTAACGACAACGCTGCTGGACATTGTGAGTACGGGAGCTGTCTGCCTGACAGGAGAGTCACCCAACCGGACAAGGAGGTTTTTCCACAAAGATTGAAGCTTTGCAGTGACACCAGCATGGACACCAGGGATGAATCAGACAGCTATCACTACTTTTTGATTCAAGGGTTAAATCCATGATGATTCCATGTACAGTGTTTCCCTGCAGTTGGTGAAATATCCAGTGAAAGAGGCTCAAAAGTAATGTCAGATGATACGTTTGACTCTTGAATCAATATTCGGGCATTTCTGTGGCAAACAAGATTATCTGTGTCATCTCCGCTGATCCCTCGGTGAAGCTCTTACAAAAGACTCAGCCCTCCCTTCGGTCGATAACTCCCCACAAGAAATGGCTTTGATTCAGTCACCTGGGCTGGAAAATGGCCTGAGAGGGAAGCAACCTTTGGTTGTTAGTGTTTCACAAAAACACTGAATACTCAGGTAGGGTTATTAGCAAGTTTTTTATTTCAACTAATCGGATGATTACCTGCAACAGAGGGGTGGGGGATTTTCATGGCTGCCACCACCTGGAGGGAAATGACATGTAAATTGAAGTAGTTTGAAATATACAATATACAGGCAGCATATGATTAAAGGAACGCAGGTAATATAGATACAGCTATAATCAGATTAGGCGTATTGAGGCGAGGGGTTTATACAGAGGGAATTTATTGAGTTACAGTCTACAGGCACCATCTTTCACTGGGGGTGCGGCTGTATAAATCATTTGCATGTAGAATGCAAAGCAATGGCTCTAATTTCCCAAACCCAACTGAAGCTGAAGCAAACCTCTGTGTTTTCAACTGAAATTCCAAGTCCAAACTTTCAAATGAGTCATACCCCGACCCTGGAAACCAAAATGGTGGGCAAGATAATTCACAACTGATGAATGGACATGCGTTAATGGTTTTTCTGTGCCGTTTTTGTTTCGTTCTGCCTCGTGAATAACGTTTTGTCACGTTGAAACTACCAAACTGCTGATCGCTGAATAACCTGCACTGCCGTACACAGTAATACGACAGCTGGATTACACCAAAACAACCCAACTCATGAGACATAACCCATAAAAATAATCCAACAACCTTGCACAGCGTTCGTCTGTGTATTCATCGTGTGTCATGGCAACCGAGCAATTACACCAAATAGTTCGGCTTATTTCATTTCCTGTATTAAAAACATTGTGCTGGGCAGAATATAATTTCCAGGTATTGGATAAATGATGTGAAAACTATTAGCGCCCAATATAAATTTGCATTCACTAACACGTGCTGTTTTTCAGCTTCCATTTTTTTGTTCTTCTTCTCCAGTGCACAGACAGGTCACTCATCCATTAGGGGGATAAAAAGGTAGCAGACAAACAAACAAACACAAATGGGCCTTCGTCTGCACATAATCTGCACTCCCGCTCTACGAGTCTGAGCGGCTCCCACACTCCGAGGTCGGTGACATGACGAACATTTCAACTGAAGCCGCACAGAAACCCATCTGCGTGTTAAATGTGTGGTGGGAACAGATTTAGAAGATTTAAAGTAATGGAATAATCACTGTGAAGGAGCACGATGGGGCAGGAGTCATGCAAGACGAGTTGTGGCGACCTTGGATTTCGTCAATACAATCAGCCGTGTCTATCTCCACACGGCGCAGGGCTTGTTGCCTTTCAGACGACTTCAAATCTAAACCAATTCCCAGGCATGATTACAATAGATGGATTTTACACCAGTGGCCTGTGAATTAAGACAACAACAATGACGCCAGCCAGAAGAAAAATAGAATCAAGACAAAGATAAAGAAAAAAACAAAAAAAAAAGACGACAAAGAAGAAAAAGGACCGAAATCATCTCAATTTGCATCCCTATCTCCGCAGAAGATATCGTAACCTTTGAAGTCATTTTACAGTCATTATGAACAGAGCTGCAATACGTTCCACACATTATTATGATTTATCATTTGCCCCCGAGGCTGTGCACATGTGTGTATGGAGCATACGCCGCTGTTTGCGTCCGTGAAATTTGCCCGATGAGTATCAGCGTTGTAGTCTGTCTCTGTGTTGTGTAATTGTGCCGTCACTGAGAGGTGGAGAAAGGGGGGGAGGGGGAGGGCTGACAGAGGGAGAGAACTGGAGATGAAGAGGTTGGGTGGGGGTGGGGTGTTGCTGACGTACGTGGGTGGTCACTGGGGTGAAAAGATCAACGCCGAGTGTTGCCTTCACCCACGGGTCAGAGAGGAGGGTCTGTTTGTCTCAATCAACTAAGTGTGTGTGTGTGTGTGTGGTGGTGAGGGGGGGGCAGACTCACGTCAACATACACAATCTTCCACATCTCTATCTTCATGTTCTCTACCTTTCTCCATCTCTCCCTCCCTCTCTCCAACCAGCTCTGCCTCCCTCCATCACTCTGACTGGGATCACTGTTCTAAGATCAGCGTGGCTGTAATGCCCTTCTTGGTCGACTGACAGATGATACAGGCTGCCATTTGGGCTCCAGTCGGGACGGCTACAGATCAATACCCGGGGCTGGCTGCCTGTCAGCGCTCACACAAACGCGCACAGATGCTCAAACACCGTTCACGTGCAAGGCCGCAGCATCAAAGCCCATCTGAGCCAGCTGGCATTTACAGGAACAGGACCTGGATGTGTGCATCACAGGGGGGGGTGGGGGGGGGGGGGGGGGGGGGGGGGGGGGGGGGGGGGGGGGCATTCCCGGGATGGTTCCCTGGAGGAGCATCGTGGTTGGAGGATGACGGAGCAGTGGAATCCTGATCGCGGATTCCTCTGTGGCTCCGCCGGCCGGGTAAATTAAGCAGTTTGGAACAGACGAAGCGACTGAGTGACCGAGCGAAGCAACAGGTTGAGGAAACAATGGAGGGCTGACGCGCCCCTCTCTGTCTCTGCCTGCGGCAGGGTGGCCGTTTAACCTCGGTGGGAGGATTTGTGTGTGGTAATTTGTGAGTGACAGCGCTGTGGCTGCTGTGGAGCTAATGGTTGTTGCTCCATTAGGGGAGAATGTCGGGGGATAAATCCCGTTCATGGGATTTAAAGTAACGTACGGTATTTGTGAGTGATATAGCATTTGTTTCATTTCTTTTTTGGAGAAATTTGAGAAAACAAAGTCCCATTTTTGGGACATTTAATGCAAAGAATGAATGAAAAGATTAAGGAAATTTATGAGTACTTATTATTTTTGGCAATAAGTCTCTGAGGAGCTTCTCAACATCCTGCGTCACTCAGGCCCACATGGGCAGAATAACGGCCCATCTGGACGCAGAAATTAGAAATCCCGCCTTCACTCGCCCCGATGCATTCGAAGACTGAGAGTGGGAGAAAATGAAAGGCAAATATTATGAAACAGTTGTTTTTCTCTATTCAGAATCGTGGCTCATTATTCTACCGATTCATTCAGCACTGTACGGAGGTGCACGTGCCAACAGCTGCACGCTCACTATTTACATTATTTATGCTGACAATGAGAAACGTATTAGAGGAACCAATTTATTGTCAAAAGGAGGGACAGAGAGCTGAATTGCACAAACTGCCTGCTCCCTCCCTCTCTGCAAACCCACGTGCACTGACCTATGCAAATAACCCGTGTCCACGCGCGCCCGGATTGCGATTGTTCCATCACGTGTTGCGTCACCGATCCTTGCTACATACATAAAAATCAGAGGAGCATAAATAATGCAGACACTGATTTGACACATGGCACCCGCCCCAGAGCCCTGCGTACCACCTCCCTCTCCCAAGCAGGCAGTCATTTACTGTCTCCCACTGCCATAGCGGAGTCAATCAATAGCCAATTAAAGACCGGCATAGAAGGTCTCCAGTGGCAACGGGTGCATGTGGTGCCATTTGGCCGGGGAAATAAATATGTAAATGGTTCACTGGCGGAAAAGCATTAGTCAGTTTCTTACAATAAGCACAACAGGAGGCATATCAATAACACACACACACACACACACACACGCACGCACGAATACTTCAACCTCCCTCTGCTGTGCCCCAAGGCTGCTCTTGGTCAGACAGGCCCGAGGGACCTGTTGTGAGACGTCTGTGTCCTTGACTGTCAATGTGACTGAATGGCCAGTTGAAGAGACCATTATTTAGTCTCTCGCAGACGCCCACGACATACGGAGGGGCAATGTAAAACAAGACACACGCTGCAGAGCAACCGCAACCTCAGATGCTCCGTTTTCTATTTTGCCCAATGGCACAGTTCTACCATGGAGCCGACCTCATGAAGCAGCACCTCTGGTTTCCTCTCCACCTCGATGCTTTACTGCTGCACACATTCTCTCCGCAATGAGACACAGACAGGTAGGATACAGCTTTGCCTGCAGTCCAAGAGACAGAGGTGTGTGTGTGGGAGTAACACTGGAGATAAGTCAAACTCAAAGCAGCAGCGTAAAGTACAGACAGCTGAAAATGCAATATTTTCCCTGCAGACAACTTTTCAAACATGGAAGATGCTGAGGATATCGTCTGACTTTGCATCATCTTGCGCTGCTGCAGTCTCAATTATTTATGACGCTCTGATATGGAGACAGAGGAGGAGGCCCCTCACAAAAGCTGTGGAAGCCTTTAACTTTGAAACACCACGGTGATTTAATTGTTTAATTTAACAATTAAGTAGAAACCATGTCATGAATAATTTGTCTGATGGAGGGGCTTTTAAAGCAGGGAATAATTAACACTTCAGTAAAAGTAGATTAACAATATATTGAGAAGAATAAACGTGTCACAAAACCATGAAACAAAGTACTGAATGAGCGAAGTAGCAGCTCTGCATTGTCTCTACACTACAAGAGCGTAAAAAAATCTATTATTAACTGTTTTCAGCTGTAAACTTCTCAAACATTTGAGTTCTCACGTAAAGTCCCTCCCCTCCAGTTAATGTGGAGACTACCCAGAATTCACTGCATGCCTTAAAGCAGCTACTGGGGAACATGAAGGCAAAAACACAAAGAGGTACTATAGCGGAGAGGAGCGCTCTGGCAGCCACACACACTGTATAAACATACAGAAGCTCCAGCACTGTGCTGACAGTGAGGAGGATGCTCAGATGTCTGGGGAGCAGAGATGCACCATGGGAGCGAGAGCGTGTCACTTAATACATACAAAACCCTGAGCCGTTCAATCCAAAACACCCATAAATAATCTGCCGCCCTGGAACTTTACACCTCGGTACGAGGCCTCTTTAACACTCATCCTCCTGCATGAACAGCTCTGCTGCCTCCCTCGCCAGCCGCCGTTCGTCCTTCCCCGGGCTTTGACACAAAGGGCGCCGTCACAGAGTCTCACGGTCCAGCTCCGCTTTAATCTCGAGGCACAGGTTATCTGTTGCCCGGCTAATTTTAGTTAGCCCCTGTGAGCTTCAAAGAGAAGAGCGGGTTGCATGCAGCAGGGTCCCCAGAGAGGAGGTATCAATGTCCTCCCAACACTTTCAGCCAGAGCGATTCGCCCCTTTAAATTTACAGAGCTCCACCGCGCTCTGGACAAGAAAATCCACCTTATTACATCTGCATCCTAATCATGTCGGCATTCAGAACAAAAGAAAAATGTTTGAATTAATGCAAGAACAAGTGTTTTTCTATCCTATGGAGGTGGGAGTCGGGGTGGGAGTATTGAATAAACATGGCTGCACACAGGAGGTGTTAAATGAAGAATGCTTTCACATCCTCCAGGGTAATTTAGTCTCTCAGTTTCATTTTGCGACGATGTTAACATGTTGTTGTTGCATGTGGCAGGGGAGAGATGAAATCTTACCTTTTCCTGAGTGGGCGAGAAGCTGGAAGAGAGAGGCTGTCTGCACCTCAGACTGGGAAGGTCAAACGTCTGTGAGAAAAGAGAGAATCAGTCAATATCCGTACACGCAGTCAATAAAAGCCGCGCTGCACAGAACAGTATTCTAACATTCTTTATTGTTTACGCCTTCATTTACTAAATCAATCAACCAGTGAGTGATCTCCTGCGAGCGTGTGTTCCCCGACTCCACGCCACCCTGTCCCATGAATTACAATGTCCTGGAGAAACGGGCTTATTCAAACTATAAATCAGGAATATAAAGCCTCCGTCTTGTATCTGACCGGCCTGGGGTTGTTGTTATTAAAATTTGAATGCCTCCGCCAACCTCTGGCAAGTGTGTTTGCAGCAGTTTACACAGCAGCGCACTAAAAGTCGTCTGCCCCTGATTTTACACGATGGCCGGCCAGCTGGTCGGAGCCTCAGTCCAGACCATAAAGCTGAGGGCGCGCGCCCCGGCACACCGCAGCGCGGAACCGAATGAAAACACAAAGGCCCGGCAACACGAGGAGGTGAAGAGGTGAGTCTTGAAAGCAAAGCCCGCTGTTTCATTCCTATGTGGGAGAGCACATATGCCATTCTCTTTCTTTATCTCCCAGGCCCATCTTCCTGAAGCACACAACTGAGATCAAACACGCGCAAGTGTACGAAAACACACACAGAGCCGCACAGGTACGTATACAAGAATATCAAAGGCCTGTGCTGGCTGTCCGGCATGAATGATGGTTCTCCAGGAGCACCTTCAGATGAGAGGAGCAGGAGGTGTCTGATTTAGCGCTTCAATCTTCCACAGAAGGGGTCACTTTTCTCGCCAGGCGATGACTTACGAGGGCACGGCCCCCGCTTTCATTTCCGTTTTATTGTGACGTACGGTGGCTAAACTTTCCCTCTAGCTGCCGCACAGGATGTTGCACGCGCTCGCCGAAGGACGGCGGCCACGGAAACGTCCTCCAGACAAGTTGACTGAAGGTTTAGCGTTGTCACTGGAAGCTGGAGTATCCATCCATCCATACACAGGTATCTGGCTCGGCAATGTCAAAACTCGTTCGGGCATTATATTTTAAGTGTGATCGCCACAAGTCAGGTGTGAACCGCTCTAATTGTATTAACTTTATGACTTTATTTTCACGTAAGCTCCTTTCACTGAGAACACATTCATCCTCCAAAGGATTTGAAGAAGAAAGAGTCGGCTTCAGGGTTTTTTCGATTTTTATTAAAGGCTGCGGCGTCAAAAGACCCAAGGTCAGACACGGAGCGAACAAGCCCAGTGCGGCTGAGTGGGCCGACACAACAGACGGAGAGAGACGGAGACGGAGTGCATGACGTTTGCAAGCGTGACTGCGAGCGCTGAGAGATAATAGAGAAACGCCGGCGTAACAGCGGGAGGAGAGAAAAAGAAACAAGAGCGATCAATAGAGCGCGAGTGTGCCAACGGAGAGAAAACAGAAGCAACCAAACAGTGACACTGTCGGCAAAAATTAGACAGTTTGTTCCTCCAATTAGCCAGCACAATTAATTAGGGCTCCACTGACGCACTGTGCAAGACAAATATAATTACATTACACCATTACTCCTCATCATTACAGGCCCGCCTCCCTCCCTGATCCCTGGGGGGGGGCAGACGGCCAACTGGGCAGCCCACTCCAAACAGGGGGCATGGAAAAAAGAAGATGGCTGTCGGCATCGATTTAGCAGGAGGCTGGGACAACATTTCCACGATAAGTCATGCTCAGGAGATAGATGCTCTGGTCACCGGGCATCACACAGCAGAGTTAATGATGCTCCTACGGCTATAAACAGACTGTAATTCGGCCTGAGAAGTGATCGCTCACTCGCAGTTAGCTATATTTACCACGGGTGGCCCTTTACCCTGCTTTTGTCATGTGGCGCATGTGTGTTTAATATCTATGGTGATAGCTGGTTAGACTTATAGAATACGACATCCTGTTTTACACCGAGAGGAAGATTCTCACAGCTTCGTGGGTGTTTGCATTTAGGCATTCCGACGCAATTCTTCAAGATCCGACGAGAGGAGGAGGCTGACAGGCCGGTACTCCGACACGTAGCCTGCTCTCGAGACAGCGACAAATCTACCATCTAAAAATAATGAGCGATTTAGACTCACAGGAGCAGGCTCTCGGGGAATTGTGAGGGGGGTTTACACCAGAGGAGTCAACTCTTCAGAGTGGGAAGATTCTCGGTCAAAGCTATTCAGGAAGATTTGAAACTAATGAATTCAACTACAGGATGCCTGAACGTTGAAGTTAAGGGGGGGGAGGGATCAGCACCAAAGCCACTGGTTACTTGTTGCTGTAATGACAGTAGATAGAGTTACTGCAGTTATCTGAGGCCAAGTTTAAACAACAGTCAAGTTTATGGAGTCACATGAGGCCAAGTGTGAAAGGCTGGGAAATCTCCAGGGAGGGAATGAAAGGGCACCATTGTACATGGGCGATGAGTGGACCAGGAGCAGACCACCCTATCTGCAGAGGGATGGGCCTTTACTTTAAATGAAGCCCCTGTTTTTGCACCACATTGCTGCAGGTCTGAAGAACACAGGGATGCAAAGCCTCCATTTTTCTGGGATGATTGTGTTGCAGTCTCTCCCCACCTGCAGCGTGCTGATGGCCAGTCAGGATATCATCAAGCTTTACATGTCCCTCAGGTGTGCTCCAAATTTGGTGCAATTTTTTTGGGCACATCATCCGCGTTGCAGATGAATCCTCGCTTGTGTTTGGAGGCGAGAGTCTAAGCTTTGCAGATCGGTGGCTGGCACAGTGAGAGAGACTGGTGGGTTTGTGGCCTTGCTCTTGTCTGTAAATCTCCCCGTCGTAACATAAATATTTGGTGTTCAGAGGTCCAGCAGTTTACATTTGTGGTGTCAGCCCTGATTTCATGGAATAAAACATGTGGCTCCGCAACGACGGACAGCAAAAACAAATAACCTTGTTTTAATAAGAAAGCCGGGGAAGAAGCTTTCCACAGCGCGGCTGTGCCGTGTGTGTGGTAATGGGGTATCATTTGTCTCGTGAGAGCGAGCAGCTCCCTGCAGCTGCGGCGCACATGGAGCTCACACAGCTGTGGAGGAGGCGGTGGCGGTGGCAGTAGGGGCTGGCACACATCGGCAAGTCAGCTGAGAACGCCTGGCTCTCGTCTTACCGAGGAAGATAAGTGTACATGAAATACAGCACCGGCCTGGAGGCACCGCGAGAACGTGCTCCGTGGCTCTGGATAATAAGAACAGTGAAGATTAAATGTTACAAATTTCTATTTAAAGAATTTCACATAAAAACGGACTGTTTGACGACAGTCCTGGAGACAGAGCTTTTCTAATCGGAGTGATTTCAATTATTCTTCCGGAGGAGCTGCCAGAAGTCGAGTTGAAATTAGCGTGAAGCGGGGATTGTTTTTCTCCATAATGTGCCATCCTGGGTTTAACGCCGTGCGTGGATTAGGAGCAACGCGCTGCACAGAGCGCTCCATCCATTCCACGCTCAACCTGCTTCTCCTGCACAATGTTTGAAATCGCGACGCTAGACGGCCTAATCTCTGAGCCTCGTACAGTTTGGGCAGCATGGACGGTGAAATTGAAATGACAGGAAGTGGAACAAAGCGCATCCTGGAAAAATGGCTGTATCGCTCCTTTGTTTTTTTCTGCTCACAGGCTATTGATAGGTTCAAACACACGTCTTCACGCCTTCACGTGTGTGAGGGGACAAAGCTAATGTATGCTGCAGTTAGCATACTGCTGACTATGCTGTGTTAACACGGGCCGGAGGGTATTATCCAAAAGACTGTAATCTATATTAATGACTTGGCATAACTTCCCCCTTCTTCTTTCTGTCCACCCCCACCTCCCTTCTCTTCCTCCCACAGCAGCTGTCCTTCCATATCTGTCTGTCCAGATCAATCTCTTTCCGCCATCGTCCCCTCCCTGTATCGTCTCCTCGGCCCGATGACGATGTTCCATTGGCCGCAGCCTCTGGACAGTAAAACACTGTCCGACCTTAATCCTGCTCTAAAAGCAACGAAGGGAAGAAAATGTTGCTTCCCCAATCCTCAACAGCTGCATCTGTAACATCCGACCACGAGTCTCTTGAAATCGTCATCGTGCCTCAGTCTCACCAAGCCCCCCCCATGCCTTAGCTCATAGTGGGACACACATACATGGAGGGCATGACGCCTCCAGCTCGGAATGCTTGGAAAGGAGCCGACACAGATTCCCTTCCCTTCCATGGAGTCAACACGATCGGCCGTGCAACACTCACACGGCTGCAAGTCAAACACGTTCACGAGACCAAGTGACATAAAAAAAAAAATCCACAGGTCCAGGCCGGTGGCTTGAACTGTAGGGATTCCTACGACTTTCTAAAAAGTTGGACAGGAATAAAGTACAGGCACTTATACCGGTGAATTGCCGTGTAATTTAAGACAGTGGGACACGGCCGCGATCTGATTGCGCGGAAGCTGCTGTGAGCTCTGGCAGAGAGTCAAACTGTGAAGTCGCTGAAAGATGAGATACACGCGTGGAAGTTCCTGCGCAAGCTGAGTCGTGAGAGGCCTGACACGATTCACCGGACGCCTCGAACTGTGCAATGATGCTCTACGTGCACAGGGAGCGGAGGCTGCCAGCAGAGCTACAGTGCACGAGGCCGGAAAAAGGACCAAAGCACATTCAGCTGGTGTCGTCAAGGCCATTTTAAAGAAAACATGCTTGCTGGTATCTTCAGTTTTCAAACGTGAAGAAGCAATCACAGCCTTCCATGTGATTTATAATAGAATGTATATCTCGCGTATAAACAGTCAGATAAAAGCTGCCTCTATACATTCAACCGTCGCATCATCGTCTACACACACACAAACAACACACCGTCGCTCAGGGGTTAGGAGTGTGCCAAGGTTCATGGGGCTCCGGTGGGGAAGAGTTACGACAGCTCTGCTCCCTCTCATCAGCCCGACTGTCAAATCATCATTTATCCGTGGAGGCCTCGTCATTGACACACACACACAGCTATTCCCCTATATTGCTTCCACTCCACATACCTGACTGCAGAGCAGATTGCAAATTGAGCTGATAAGGAGTGTTTCTATGTGGTTACATGCACAGAGGCGGAGATGGATGCGGCCATCGGAATGAGATTAACACGAGGAAACACTTGGCAGCTTCATCCTCGACATGTCTTAGCAATAACCTTCGTTTGTGGCATATTCTGTCCTCAGGTTTTGGTTTCCAGCTGAACGCACAGCACCTGTGAGACAGATGGCCGTCTCGCTGGGAAACATGTGGCGCAGGGAGAACGACGGTTAGATGTAGAGAGAAATGCAGCATGAAGGCCCCCGGGTGAGCTTACTGTGATTATCGACGATTAGCCCCTCATTTGGCAAAGCCGGGGAAAACAAATCTTCAAACATTAAGAGCGGCCCCTGCACCCTGCAGCGAGGTTCTGCTTTGTCATCAGGACGGCGAGAGACGTTTAAGTGCTTAATGGATCTCATTGACTATTCTTTTCTTTTGACACCGAGGGTGTGTTTTTTACGCATTGTTTCCCATCAGCTGCTTTTATCTTACTGTTGTGCTCATGGACGTCAGAGAGGATGTTGTCGACCTTTAGTAATGTGAGGAATACAATACACACTTACATAACTCACGTGTGTTTGAAGCAAGTTGTTGTTTGCAGGTACTTTTCCTTTTCTTTCCCGAGCCGAGTTTACGCGTGGGAGTTAAATAAACAGATGGAACTCGGCAGGAGGGCGTCAGAATGCAAAATAAATGAAAAATTAATCACAATAAAACACTGGAAAAAAAACATTGTGACACGAGGAGGAAATGTCATTATATCAGGAGTAATTCCTTATTAAATTACATGATGTCCAAATTCATAAATCCAATTCTCCGGAGTCATTCGAATGGAAGCGGCGGACACTGCAAATGCCAAATAAAGTATGTATGCCATATGCTCACTCCCCATGCATCATGATTCATCAATTATGCAGTATTTTGTACAACCCAGTGTTATCGAATATATTCAACAACTCACAAATGTAATATAATTGTAGACCTGCACTCCCACAGGGAACGTTTGCGAGCGCTCAGACTGCCGATGTCAAACCCAAGCCATTCATCTGTGTTAGCTTGTCACGAGCTGCAGATGTTGTTCCAAATGCTTTTTCTGCCAGGTTCCCACTTCTAAATGCCAATTTATCCCACGCAATATTAACTGGCGCGGACAATAGTTTCTTTTACTTGCACACATTTAATGCCAACTGTGAAGCGCCAGCATCCAGTCCCTAAATAGACCCAGCACACCTTTCCTCCCGAGCCTCTCGTCCCATCCACAAACTCTATCACTGCTATTATTCAATGTTTCCTTGCAGCGTCTTTATCTGTGCAAAAGAACACAAAGAAGTTACTTAGAAGTTACTCCGGTTTCATTGCAGCTGAGACCCGGCACTGGATGAACCAACCAAAGAGACTGTTTCCAATAACCTGCACGGATTCAGGCTGAGAGGAAGGTGAGGCTAACAGAGTGAGACACCACCACGGACGACCAGTCAGAAACAATACACGAGTGCTGGTTCGGAGGCAACCTGGCAAACCCAAGAAAGTCAACGTCTTCTGTTCTCGCACCAAAACAGACACGGACAGAAACAAGCAGTCTGTTTAAAGGTTTAAGTCAATTTGCACCAAGGAGCCTAAAGTAGGAAAAAAAAAAGCTGAGTGGAGACAAGTGGACATTGAATTTAGATCCTCAAGGGATTAGGGACTCTGAGTGGAACCTGCAAAACACAGCTAACGTCAGGAGAAGATGTTTATTGTTTATTTAGCATTATCTATTTATTTACCCTGGAGTGACGGACTTAATCAGCGACTGTCACAAATATCCAATAACAGCTGAATGACTGGCAGCAACTGCATCTGAAACATCAAGATTAAAATCACATTAACGGATTTGATCTGATAACTGTGAACACCTGCTGACCCAGACAGGAATAAACCCAGCCTGCTGTAGTAGTCATGACTGAATTCATTTTGTAACTGGAAAGGCGTGATGCTCTGCTCTGCCTTCAGGTCGAGTCCTTCCACTTTTTATATATAGCAAGAAAAAAAAGGAGAAGAAGGCCGGTACTGCTGATCCCTGACATTAAGGCTGCAAGAGGGGATTTCAGGCTGCAGAACCTCCAGACTGGACAAATGTCAGAGGTACGCAACCTTTCCCCAAGGACCTACCACAAAATATAAAATAAATAAAACTTGTCAGGCTCCTACTCTGCACGCCGGCCATACCACCATCCTCTGGCCAGCCGTGACTCTAATGCACAAGAGGAGGTTCAGAGTCCCGGGGGAGTCATGACAGCAGATTATCCCCTCTGTCAGTAGATAAACAGCAGGCGTCATGTGCAATCACAGACAGAGGTTCGGATTGGCTGCAGGTTGGGCGTCCCTGGTGAATTCGAGCGTTCCGCCGTGCTGAGGTTATCGCTGAGTGGCTCTGCTGGTTTTTCCTACGCTCGCCGCAGAAGCCACGAGTTGGCCCGGCGAGCTCCTGCTCCTCTGTCATCGTCCCAGAGGAATTTCCTTTCTGATCCAGTGTGCAATCAGAGGCATCTGCAGAGCCCACTTGGCCAGAACACCCCCCCCCCCCCCCCCCCCCCCCCCCCCCCCCCCCCCCCCCCCAAACCCCCCCCCCCCCCCCCCACCACACACACACACACACACACACATGCTACAGCATCTGTCAGGACACACTCATGCCAGTGAGGGGTGCAGCTGTGCAGCCAACAAGCCAGACCCTCACATTTTTGGAAACTCACTCAGCAGAGATCACTGGGTACAAGGGACTGGGAAATGTGCAACTGCCACACTGCTACTGTGGTGAGAACCCATGACCCCGCGGACGAAGGCATATCATCACCAGTTGGCGGATTTCACAGTCGTCTGTTCTGCTCTGCTCAGGACTTCAAACGCTCCCTGAAATCCCAGAAATCTAAGACATCTCAGCTATGATGATTTAATTTGCCTTGGATGGGACATTTTTATACTTTTGAAGGAGCCTGTTCACTTACGGCCTTTTTTTTGTTTCGAATGCATAAACCTGTTTGATGTGAAGCGAAGAGAGCGAACACGCACAACCACGACCCTGCAGGGCAACATAACAAGTCCTTAGCGCTTGAGTGGATTCTGGATGAGCGACGAGGAAAGCATGCGTCTCACACGGGACAGGAAGTGATGTGGCGCAAACAGCTCATATCCCCCGCGCTAATTTCCAGGCAGTCTGTCTGTTTCGAGTAAAACCATACTGGAATTATAGCTGATAAAACCCTCTATTATTTCATTTCCCTCCCCGAGTTTTAAATTAAGGTAATAGACAAGCTGGTGGGACAGTCATGGAGGATTAGAGCAGGGAGCAGACAACAGCGACGAGCGCAGACAGGGAACAGCGAGCGGTGGTTGAAATATGTGATTGGAAAACACAATCGAGAGAAAATGGATTTATTGTGTTCGTAGCAGAACCTGCAGCGCTACCGTCCCGCTGCAGGTCGAGGGCAGAACCTAATGCAGCCAAGAGCTTCTCCGCTTTACGCTCGATACATCTTGAGAGGAGGTTATGAACGGAGCAGCTATGAAAACACAGGTCGCACAGTTACCGCAGCAGCTGAGCCGCATGTAACCGGCGTGTTGAGAGAAGAGGGAGCCGAACATCACCCACATTCCTCCAGATGGAAGCATCGCGGCCCGGACACATTTGAGCTGCTTTTCTTTTCCCCATTTGAAGACCGGTGCAGACAGGCAGAGGAGGTACACAACATGTACGTAGATGTCCCACTCGTCACCACATGACGCCCACCCCCCACCCCCCAGCTCGCACCAGGATCGAGAGAATGCAGGAGAACGTGGGAAGAAAAGATGAAGTGCACACAGAGGGATTTAGGAGCAGGAGAAGTGTGAGAGCTGAGGTTAAAACATTTACGAAGCCAAAGGTAGGGAGGTGTAATAAAAAAGGAGCGACTTCGGAAAGGGAGGAAATTGGGGGCAGGTGGTGCAGGAGTAAAAGGGTTTTAACTGGGGAGGGGGGGGCGTCGTAAGTCTGAATCGGAGAAAACAAACACGGACGCAATTATATCTGCTGAGCCCCCACACAGAAACAAAAAGAGTCGGCACTGGACTCTGGGGAATGTTTGCGATCTGAAGACGTTCTCTGGAGTTTTCTTATCACGTTTGAGAAGCGCAGCAGGCGACCGTCCACAAAATGTCTTTCAGTACTACAGGATGCCTGGTCTTCATATTAATTCACCAAAACACCAGCAGGCTACAGAGAGGACGTCAACAAAATTCAATTTCATAATCGAGTTGTGAAAAAAAAAAAAATCATTATTTGATTGGGAAGCAAAAAGCAGCGGCCACAGCCCTGCGACCTCGTGAGCGCCCGCCTGGGCCCAAGCTGCTGCGCTGGACGCAGTGCCTGAGAGACGGGAGGCACACAGTGTCACTTTAATTGATTGGGAATAAAAATGTGGGTCGGGCCGAATTTCCAGCGGCTAATTCACCAACAACCAACAAGAGCGTTTTACAATCCAGCTCTGCCACAGAGGAAATTCTGAGCAATCAAAAAACGGATTCTCCTGCAATCTGGTCAGTAGACGGTGACTCTGCTGGACCCTCAAGATGAAGCTGAGTGTGACAGCCACATAAACTGGGCCTGAGGTCCGAGGCCTGGCCTCCGGGGGCCACAAACAATTCTCAAATAAGAATCATTCACGTTTAGGTCCAGTGACTCACGACATGCAATGAAACGTCCTCATCTCATTTTGATTTTGTGCGTCTAGACGCTGACGTCATCATGTGCACATGCTTTTTATACACGGTCGACAAATAAACAACCATGAAAGTTTAGAAACTTCTTCTTTGTATGTTGCAAGATGCAACGCCGGGTTTACATTGTTTACTTATTTAAGTAAACGAGCCGGTGAGTTCCAAGAAACCCCTGGAGGCTCGTGGTGCCAGTTTGAACTCGGTGAGCGTTACACACACAACAGCAGATCCAACAGAGCTGGAAAAGTTTAAAAGGTCAACATGAGACAAACAACAGAGATAAATACAGAAAAAAAAATCCAGAAAGACAAACTCCTCCGGGAAAGAGTCAATGACCTTTTTATAACTTACGATGAATCACATTTCAGAGTAAAACACTTTGATAAAACATCTTTGTTCATGGCTGTGTGTGTGTGTGTGTGTGTGTGTGCGTTCTCCTGCTTGATAAATTGCAGACACACACGGCACATCAGCTTCATGCCATTTGTTTCGTCTCGCTCAAGACTCTCACAAGATCCCGGCGTGATTGAGCTTCGCATCAGATCAGCGCAGAAATGAGATATACAGCTTGAGGAGACTTGCTTTGGCAGGCGCATCGATTCTGACACGACCAAACCGATGGTCTCCAAACTGAAAAATGCGAGCCAGAGAAACACTGAGGGAGGAGGAGGAGGAGAATGCACTGCAGCAGCGGGAGCGTGTTAGATAACTGCACGGCGAGGAGAAGCGCATGAACAAAGTCAGGCGACTGAGAGCTTCAGCGCCGGCGGATGATGTGTGTGGAGCCGGCAGCCGCAGATCAACAGAGACCCGGCGACTCCACCTGTCCTCCTCGCTCCTGCCTTCTCTCTTTCTTTACCCCCCCTACACACACACACACACACACACACACGAAACGAGTAACAGGATAAGACAACTCCACAGTAAGGACACATTTCAAACTCTTTCTTCACGCCTCCCTCTCGGTGGCTCTTATTTATCAGCGCCCTGACAGACTCAGTGAGGAACAGAGATGTCTGGATCCGCTCCCTCTCACAGCTAAATCACGCCGCAGATGGAACAGGACCTCCGCCGCTCGCTTTGATCAACCCCCCCGGGGATTGACAGAGTGAATGATGGGCCCGCGAGTCGCTCCTGCCGCCCATTCATCTCTGTGCAAGATGAGGACAGGAGAGACGGAGAGAAAACAGGCCAAACAGATTACAGCAATGAAATGACAAATCCATACAGAGTCAGTAAGCACTTTTTTTTACTTCTTTTTGTGGGTGGCGGTGGACTTTTAATGACACGCTCCATTTTTAATGTGCCCGGCTAATTACGACATTGCCATGTCGGTCCTCTCCAAGCGGGTCCCTGTAATGAGAGACAGAGATGGAGAATCCCAGGACGGAGGGAGGCGCGGGTTCTGCATAGTGTGTGAGCGCGAGCGTCATTCCAGTCTGTCACTGAGCGAGGGGCAGTGATGAATTAGACGCCTCGCTGTCTCCCTGGCACCTGGCCACTGTTTGTCCTTTAGGTGTCCTGGTGACTGAAATGTCTCTGAGGGACCCACACACACTGTTCTCTGCGGGGCAGTATCATATATCTGTGACTGGGGCTTGACTAGTCCTTCTCCAGATGTGCATGTGCATGTGTGTGTGTGTGCACTGCAGACTTAAAGCATTCCATCTTAAGTGTCACCTTCATCATTCTGTCTCCCTCAATTTCTCCTGGGTGATAGTAAAAGAAAAAGCCCCGTGAATAAATAACTGTTGGCGCTGTTAAAAAGATGAAATGCAATGAACACGAAAGTTTGATTTATGGGGCCCGGACATGTTCTCAGAAGTCTCGGGTTTGGCCGGGAGCGGTTCTATTAGCGGATCCTCCGAAACGTGGGCTAGCGCCCCAGAGCACAAATCACCGCGTCGTAAAACGCTGCGACATTAGTCGCCCCAGATGGCAGGCGATTGACTCCGAGGGGGCACGGAACACGCGTGTGCCGTGAAGGAGGGATGGTCCCTAATTTGTCGTGGGTGTCACCAACCCGGTTATGGCATTTTGCGGGCGACAGAGATGAAAGCAGCGGCGGCGGCGCGATGACAGAAGGTGCACGGTGAATAAAAGCTGACTCAAAGTGTCAGGACCGGCACCATCCTTCATCGCTCACGGCCCAATTTCTCAACACTGCTCCCTGGGACTCCTCCTCCTCAACACCTGAGTGCCCGGCTTTAATGCATATTAACTCGCTGTCTGGCACCGACACGCAGACGGAGATGGAGGCCCCTGCCGCGGGAGGTTTTGCACGTGAGAGCAGATTCAGGAGAGGCTGCGGGCGACTTCCTGTGGAGGCATTTGCTCAGTTGTCGATCAGTCGTCATCATAATGGAGCAAAGTGATTCATCAAAAAAAAAAAAAAAAGCAGAGGCTGCGGCGAGTTGTCGGAAATCGATCCTGAAAGGCCAAACCTTCGCTGAATGATGGTTCAGTCGACTGCATTTGTTCGCTTGTCATCGACCTCTTCATTTTTTTCCCCGCCTGCTCTCCAAACCTGCCGCTGCATGAAAGGTCAGGATGGCTCTCATCTACTCTACATTCATACATTTCACATCAGCACTTTACATCTTAGCTTATTATTAGTTATCATCTCCTTAAGAATACACTGTTTTATTCTGTACAGATTCTGCTTTTTATATCAATGCAGGAGACGCTTCACACTCCAACACAACAGGAAACAATCCTGTGATGGAGCCACGTTAGATCTCCTCACAGCACAAATAAACATCACGCCGATACTCACTGAACCTTTGTTAAATTGCTATTGATGAAAATTTCATCACAACAATCCCTGACAGATAGAGTTTTGGTTCTGGTTCAGTGTGACGGATCCTCGCTGACCACCCAGGCACCGACCAGAGTACGACAGCTAAAACAGCACGAACGACACCTGTGGCTCAAGGGCTGCAAAGGTCAGAGAGCAGCGTCTGGGTGAGTCCGTCTAGACAATGAGTTACTGGAGGAATTAGCAGGCCGTGTGTGTGTGTGTGTGTGTGTGTGTGTGTGTGATGGATGGGACAAAAGCAGCAACATGGCAGCTGATGATGACGAGCTCTGTAATCAACAGTTTCTCATTTGCCACAGAGCAACTGGGTGTGCACGGGGCCGAGGAGCTGAAGCTAAAAGAACGACACGAAAACCCTGCACCGTTTCCACCGTATAGATTTTACAGTGACTCTTATCATCCTAACACATTATGTCGACAGGGACGATTAGTGCTAATAGAGCCGGCAGACAGCCTGCAGCGCGAACGAGCTTCAAATCCAGGTTAGGGAGCGACTGAAAGAACATTTCAGCTCATCGTCGCATAACAGATTCATCAGTGAACGGAGGAGAAAGATGCATCGGTTCAACTGGTGACATGAAGCTGATGGAGGCTAAAGCAGCGTTAAATAACTGACTGGATCCAACTCAACATGTCTCAACGTAATGTGCTGCCTCCATTTTAATGGTCTTCAGACCATTAGCGTGGGGGCAAGCAGCGTTCCCTCACCACTGAAGTGTCGGAGGGTTCCCACGGTCAAAGAAAAACTAAACTAAATTACCTGGACTCCGCGCAGCTGTCCCTGAATACAAGTGAAGCTGTTTACTAACTAACTTTAGAACACTTTGAGAACATCTGTAATTTGTTATGTTCTCTCTCTGCAATATTCAATTTTGTCCAGATGTGTCGAACACCGGGGGAGACGGAGGAGGAAAGTCATGTCCTGCGAACAGAAAGAACTGGGAAATATTCCTTCCTTCAAGGGAAACGCAGCAGACAACAGGTGAGAGAACATATTGTAGATTAGTGGTAATGCAACACATTTGTTCTCCGGTGAACCCTTTGCCAAAAAAGTGTTCCTTATAGTTCAGCCTGCCCAGATCATCAAATCCAAATGTAATGAAGCAGAAAGAGGCGAGAGCTCGCATCATCTGCTCAGCACAAAGCTGGATTAGAGAACATTACGCAGGGAAAACAGTCCTGGCCGTGTATCGCAACAGGAACGCAGATAGAATCTAGGTTCACTTTCTGCTTTTTCATTTTCCCAAAGCCAAATCCAACTCGCTCGCTTGCCAGCAGTAAAGCGAATGATTCCCTAAATCCAAGCTCGGCTATTGTTCGGGACCATCAGACAGATTTGAATTGAAGATCCAGGCCAAGGAGACAAAATATCCCGTCTGCCGAAGACAAATATGAACCATGGGAGGAGAAATAGATTGTGCTGTTGACAATGCGTCCACTCGCACAGGACGCGCCGTGTTTTCATCTCAGCTATTTCAACATTTCCACATCTGTCTCCTCGTCCCTGAGAACAAAAAGAACTGCGGGGAACATTTGGTTAACACTGAATTACTTTTTATGTCCCGGTGCTACTCGCTCGGAACGGCTAAATCACCAGTGCCGGAGTTTGTGAGACGAAGCGCACAGATGGGCGGTGTTTGTTATTCAGGGCCGCAGCTCGCATACAAGATAATACAGCTATAACATAAACCAGCAATTATAAACAGCCTGCCAACGGGGGAGAAATACCCTGAGCATGACTGACCATGAAAGGAAACCATTCCCACTTATTAAGAGCACGAACATAAAGATAACGATCTGAGAGGCCTTGATCGAACAGTGCCCCCCCCATCACAGTCAATTAGTAGAATTAATACATTTGATTGTTAAGACGTCAGCTTTATGTGATAAGAATGATCACAGAGGGAAATAATATTACATGCTGTGATCTTCTGCGAAGCTGCATTGGGAAGATAATGGATGGGACCTCTCTGAGCTGATGATGAGTTCTCTGATTGCGTTCACCACATCAGTCCTTGAACACACAAAAGGCCTCCCAATAATTTCAGAAATTGAATAAAGGCAAATATGAAATCGCAAAAAACACTGTTTAAACGTCACTGAAGGAGAGACGAGTGATTTTAAAGTTGAAAAATCTTTTCATTCCGCTCCAACCCCCCCCCCCAAAGATGCACCCTTTTCTTCTTTGTGCATTAAACCCTGTGAACTTTGCTCCCTTTAATGACTTTAGAAAAAGCGTGAGGCGTTTTTCATTGTCAGCCTGCTGGAGATGAATTAACCGAACTGCGCTGCGAAGGGTAATTATTATTTCTAAGTGCAGAGTATTCACATGAATGTGGACAAAAAGAGTCATTGATATTCACCCGATACTGCTTAAGGAGCTTTTAACAAGGAAGGACTTCATTCTGTAGGAGCTCGAAACCACCGACGGCGGCAGACGTCTCGTCCAGGTTTAGCTGCAGAGAACGACTTTATTCGGATTGAACCCCTGAGATAGAGAAACGCCAGCACGTCTATCGTGTGAAATCTGTTATCCACCATCAGCTACTGCCTTTAAAAGTGAATTTCTAGCTGCACAAGACAACAGACGCTTATCTCTCTCTATTTCCTCACAGTGCGACACACCTCACCATTCGGCCGAACTCTGCTCAGGTGTGAAAAGGAGGTGATTCATTTCAGCAGTGTTCTCCATTTTCAGAAGGGTAAAACGGAGCAGGCCACAGAAGGCCCCGCACCCGCCCACCCCTGACCCACCCAGCCCTGCAGAGCTGCCCGCCTGTGGCTGTGTCTAAATTTAATCCCTCCTCCCAAGCATCCCAAGCACATCACGTTGGGATTCTATTACCCTCCTGCGTCCCAGCGAGTCATGTGAAAGCCGGCCACAAGCCTCCACGCCTGGCAGTGCTCTCCCTGCATTCAGCCTTCAGTCCAGTTAATGCCGCCCGTCTCTGCCCAGCTGCCCAATCGCTGTCTCGCAATTTCTGCCTCTTCCTCCCTACTCTTCCTCGCTCATTCTCACCCCTTGTATGGCGTGACCCTCAAACCCGATGCCCCCCCGTTCTGAACTCCATTCCCCGGAGCTCCCATCCCTGGGAGCACGGTGCGTGACTCTGGGATGGAGGCTGATGGTGGGTAATGGAGAAGGGGCTGGGCGGACCCCTGCCAAATCAGGATCAATAAGGAGACAGGTTTAAAAAGAGGGGTGTGTCAGGAAATGCCACCGCTACCGCATCAGGTCAAATCGCATGTCTGACATCCCAGGGCGGCCCCTCCGTGGGCGGCCCCTCCGTGGGCGGATGGCTGTCAGCAGCGTGACGAGGCTGGAATATTCCCTCCAGTGATGGTTCGGAGGCAGGAGGATAAAGTGCTGAAAACCACTCTCTTCACTAAGCAAGCGACGGGCTGATCCAGCACGTAGATCATCAGCTCTCTCTTGGCCATGTATGAGAGTGTTAGCAGCGGAGCCTGAAATAGACTGACATGCGTCAATGAGGGCAACGGAGTCATTAGCTATTCCCTCTGAACAGCCAACTCACTCACACTGAGCAGCACAGAGGGGTGAGCGCAGATTTCTGAAGCCAGCTTATGCAAATGTGAAGGAAAAAAAAACAAAAAAAAAAAAAAAAAACAGGTTGAACTCATCCCCAGGTTGAAACGCAGGGGAAGGAGGCGATAAAGAAAACAGAGCGAGAGTGGCGGAAACACAGGGAAGAGATTTGTTTGGAGGCAGAAAAACAAGCGGAGCTTTGCAGCATTCAGTCACTCTGCAGACATGACCACAGAGCGAGCTGCAGACTCCCACCCTCCGAGGCATCCCAGCACGACGTGACATCTTCACTGCCGCCCCGCACTCGCACGCCGGGGTCACACTGACCTCTAGTGGCGTCAGCGAGAACACAGGCTCTGCGGCAGCAAGGGCGGTGGGGGGTGGGGGGGTTGGGGGTCAAAAATGACAGATAATTTGCTCTTGAAGTAATTTTATCAGAAAATGGATTTTAAGTCAGCGACACTGGTCCAGCACCAGTGAGGTGATGTGGATAAATGGCCGCAGCTCCTCTCGACGCCATGTGAACTGCAGACCCTGCTTTTCCAATTATCAACCTCTCTCTTTCTCTCTCTCTCTCTCTCTCCCTGCAGCCCTCCCGGTGCCCCTCCCCCTCTTCAGTTCTCCATCTCTCCCACCTTAGGTATGGATTTTTATTTGTCTTTAAACACTTTTGTTTGCTACACCTCAACCACAGAACCCAGACAGACCTCAGAGCCACTCTGTTCAGCAGGGTAAGGGGGGTGGGGGGTGGGGGCGTTCAAAGTATGGCCTCTTCCAGGTGTCGTTTAATGAAGTCAAGCGCTCAGTGGTGAGTGCATCACTAGACATTTTCAAAACAAAAACCAATAAAAGGGCAGCGACTTTAATCTTGTTTCTTTCTGATACCATGAGGCTTGAGTTTCTTTATGAATCCCTGGAAACTGGTTTATTTTCTTCCAATTACATGACAGAGCAGAGGAAATACTCACGTAATTTCACTCATAAAGTAATCACGGACATGAGGGGAACACTATTAGAAGCCCATACATACTGTATGAAGGCTATACTGTGAAGAAAATGTATACATGCGCTTGCTCCGGGATCACTAGATGGCGCCCACTGCAAGGAAACCAGGCCTCCTGCTCCTGCAACCACAGTTTGACCACCACCGCTGAAATCCCATTAACCTATTCCAGTCCACTTCATACAGTAGCCACTGTATCTGAAGTATAAAAAGAGACGTCTCTCTTCTGCAGCGCTGGTTTTTCCACCGTTTACTGAGATGAGCCCTTGTCCTCAGCTCGACACGGCTGCCGTGACTGAATCTAAGGTTACCATGGAGCTCTCGACTCAGCTCGCAGTGCTATTACTATCAAAGCTCCCATGTGGGCATAATTACGTTTGCATGGTAGCACTGATGGGGCAGTGGCATCCTCCTCCTCCTCCTCCTCCTCTGAGGGGCTGCGTGACTGGGAACACCTCTTCTGATTAGAGGAGGTGCTGCTGCTCCTTCAGGTTCCATGTGTTGTTTAAGTATAGGGCTGCTATTTGTTCGGTGCCCCCCCTCCCCTTTGCCATTAGTGCAAACTTTGATTACAACGTTCCTGATCTTGGATGTCAGTTCAGCCTCAGGGGAGCAGGAGTCATGCTGCTATGATGGCAACTTAAACATTCAACAAAAGCTTCCTGTGCTGGCTTTGCCTGGGAGGCAGAGGCTTGAGCATGAATGTGTTTAATCGCACGTCAACCCTCTCATGGCGGGACGCAGCGCAACCATTAGGTCGCGTTCAGCTGCCCTTACAATATTAGCAGCAACAGGCAGAGAGCAGGAGTCTGGCCCCACAGACAGCATGAATATTCCTCATCATCATCATCATCTCAGGTCCTCACAGGGGTGGGGGGGGACCTAAATGTTGAACGACTGGAACGTAAACGAGCTGGGAGTGAGAAGGTTGCGTTCGTTACGCAGGGGCGACATGTGCCAGCTGTCAGGTGTAAAGGTCCAGGTAAGTTTTATAGAATGTTTCGTACTGCAAAGAATAGTTAACTTCTCCAGAGCTTGTTCAGGCTTCAACAAATTACATTTCAGTTCATCAAAAAGAAACAAACAAAAAAGAAATTCCAATCTGTGGTGGTCACTATAGAGCAAACTGTTGTGACTATTTTAGATGAATCGTTTGGAAAGAAGAACAGCACTATCTGAAGCAGTCATGGGGGATCGTGAGCAGGTTCTGAGAGCTCATTCAAGGAGCCTGGAGATATGGGATCAAACCCAGAGCTTCACAAGAGCAGATTAGATGATGTTAGAGGAACGTAACAGTGGAAAGGAAAAAGGAAGATCGCTTTTATTCACCTTAAGGTTCTCTGTGTCAACACCAACACATCAGTGATCTTTGATTTATACTTTATGGGAACTGTCAACTGCAATCAGCTGGTATGGGTTCTCTCTGGATCCTGCAACTCTGCAACAAAGGCCGTAAAAGAAATGAACTCCTGAACTGCTTCATGAAAACTTCTCAGAACTGCGTAAAGTTTCCTGTACGATATACTTTTAATATTGTAAGCAGTAAATACCCAGATCTGGAGCTCATGCTAGCCGGTTTAGCTTCACTTGGTTAATATGATGAAATTATGAAGTTTAAAAAAATAAGATCCATTGGTTGTACAAAATCAAATAAGAAATGCACACGTACATTTCCGGTAAAGTAAAGTATTAACCCTCCCCTGCGTCTACAGGTGCAACTGTTTAGTGGATCAACACAGATCAGAGATTACTGGGAATATTGGCAGGGAATATAAAATCACAGTAAGAACTTGGGCACTGAACCAGGCCGGACCAGAACATGCGCCGCCTCACAGGGCCTCAAATTAAATGTCATTTCATCTGCACCTCTGGGCTGTGGACACAGAGAAGGAACCGTAAACCTTTATAAAAGCCAGAGTCAACCGCACTGCGTATTGCTCGATTAAAAACCAGGAGGCTCTTTGACCCTCTGCTAACACCATCACACTATTGGCACGCACTTTAATAAATGTAAATGACATCACATGTAAGATCTTCAGTGTAGCCTCCAGCCAGCGGACAGGCCTGCAGTTTCAGTTTTGTACTTAATTGTCAGAAGAAGATAAACTACTTGACTACAGAGCTTGAGAAGGTGAGCCAATTTAAGCTTGAATGTAAAACTCTGACCGGTAACTCGTGACCTTGTTGGCCTCTTCTAAAACGGAGGAAACGGCCGACAGGATTTCAGATGTAAAGTGAATGAGCATGAAAAATAAGAGCTTCTCCCGAAGCTAAGTATCTAACCTGCTTCACAGGGATTTATGATGACAACCCCGGGCTATTAATTTCCCTTTTTCCCCTGCAGAAAAAAAGGCCCGTGCAGACGAAGCAGTCTCCACGGACCACCTTCTTTATTACTCGGCGCTGACTGAGGGCCCAGATGTGGCTGCCACTGAATCGAAATAGAAAAGAGTAACAGTCGCAGCCGACTCTGCCGAGTGGATGAATGATGTTTCCTCTCAGAGGCGACTTCAAACATCCGTGCCACAGGTTGTTTTGATAAAGAAGGACGTACATCTGGACTGAGTGCAGAGCCCACAGCGTCCCTCAGTGACCAGGGACGTGATGAGAGTCAGTGTTTGACCTGAGCTCACAGTTGATTTAAATGGAGAGACACGAGCCAGAATGCGTTCTTATTAAAGCGAGGACACTTCCTCTCTGCCTGGAATGTATTGCATACGAATACTTTGTCTGCGTCACATATCAAGTGATGCAAAAAATACAGATTATGAATAGGTTCTCTGTTAGTCGCCATGAAATCGCTTAAGTGAGAGAGACAGTGTCACACCAGGCAACTCATCCGCTGTGGATCCATACGCTCTCTCACAATCACACTTGTGTGTTTGTTAGCTCTCGTAGCGAAGCAAGCGCACGATAGGAAAGATGCATTCAGTGTAGAAGCAGTGTGACCGCAGTACATGTCTCACACAGCTGTTTCCCATCACTAACGGGCCATATATTACAAACAACACGTACAATTTGTTCTCGGCACATCTCACAGGCGCAGCCTCACAAGTATGTTGAAATCATAGTGTGCAGCGGCACGTCGGGTATGTTTCCTCAAAGATGTTCTCTGGAATTTCAGGGGGTTGTAATTACAGGGAGACCCCGGGTCATATGTTGTCCTCTGTGTTTGTTTGTCTGTGGTTTTTGTATTAAACAAAACTATTGGAGGATTTTTTGATTGACTGCATTTTTTTGATTTTGAAGAAAGATCTCTTATGACATCAGAATGACTCTTTAACGTTCATACATAAAGAATGAGACAAATGGCCGCTGGCGTTCATTATTCATGCTGACACCCAATGACCACACGCACTACTGCCTTCCATGTGTGTGCAGCCTGAAATAGTTAACGCCTATAACCAATTACTGCTACAAGCACCACTAGAGGTCAGACAGGTTGTCTCTGACAGTTAAATGTAAGAGCGTGTGTGTGTGTGTGTGTGTGCAGAATGAACCGTGTGTTTCAGTCCTGGGAGCTCACTTCCTGGAATGTCTATTGTCTTGAGTCAACTGAGGAGCGCCCCCTGCTGCTGACCACCACCAGGCACCCACCGTGCTGGTAAATGGTAAAGCCATAAATAAACCAGGAATAAAAATGTCTGATCGCTGTCAGAAACATTTTGGATAACGTCTCATCTGGTTTAGACGTTTTAATTAATTTTCCCATCCATTATGTTTAAAGCTGATTGACCCAAAACAAACAACCGGCCAACGTCAGCAGAGAGAACCTATTTCAGGAACAAACAATATCACGTGGTTTGTAATGGTAGAAGAAGAAACAGTGGTTTCTCACCGGCTCAGATGCTGGTTCTGTAGAGGCTGTGGGCTCCCGGCTCGTCTGTGACACTCTGTCAAACACAGGAAGAAGAACAGCGGACTTAGAACGAGTCCTTAAATCAAATCATCTGCTAAAAGAGAGGGATGAGTTCACACGATGTTTCAGGATGCGGAATAAAGGACATTGTGTGTGTCGATCCGATGAGGACAACCAACCAAGAACATCATCATCTGGATTCAAAATAAGAGTTTCGGGGAGTGGTCTCCATACGTGTTTGTGCGATGTTCTGCAGCGTGATTGAACTTCTTTGAACTTGAACGTCTTCCTGATGTCATTAAAAACACATCTGTCAAACATGATGCAGCAGGGAGACGTGGAAAAGACATAGGACTGCACGCTGTCTCCCCTGAGAGTGAGGCAGGGTCGGGACAGCTCACCGCAGAGCTGCCATGGGGACAAATCTTCGCTGTTGGAGATGACAGGGAAATTACAGCCCGCAGCGTTACACGTCCCAGGCTCCCCACTGATGCTATTTCTGACCAGCAGGGACATGAGTAAATGTCACAAGATCAAACAGTCCAACTGCCTGATAATATAGTCGTGGTTATTTCAGACACGCAAAGACGGTGTGTTTCATACATTAGATGATCTATACTGAGTGGGTGACGTGACCACATCTGTCCCCTATGAGCTCACGCTCCACCGCAGGCCGGGGGCCACTGTCTGTCCCAGACACCAGGAGCCATGACGGCCACTTTCCTCCACATGAGGTCAACCGGCACAAAAACCAGCGCTGGCGGCCTGTGCACCTGCAGAGCCCGTCTACAGGCGTGAATTCCTGTCAGGGCAGGTGCTCCACTCAGCACGTAGCTGTCTGGCTCTGCCGCTCAGAACACGACTGGAAATAATTTGAGGGAGGAGAAAGAAAGCATAGGATGAAAGTGGGTGAAGTCAAATATAAGGCTACAGGCGGAGAAAATAAATCACGCAGGGAGCGGCCCGGCGTTTATTCCTACCCTCCAGCGAGGCCAAATCCTATGTCAACAAGTCATTCATTACACTTTCTGTTGTGTGGGAAGAAACTTTTAATATTCTATAAGGAGAGAAAAATATTCGAGCTTCTCAGAAAAACAAAGAGCACAACCACTGCTTTTGTTTTTGAAGCAAATTCTTCGCAGACCTCCGAGGGCAAGTGGCTAATAGATTCTGAGAGCTGATTCGTATTCGGCTCAGTTGGATAAGAGAGAGACTCTGCTCTCCTCTGTCTCTAGTAAACTGATTTTACAGACACTTCAATTCGACTATGAATCAAAAGTAATAGCATAAACAATAGAATCAGAGCTATCCATCTGTTATTCGTATCCCAAACAAATCCCATGAGTCCAAAAAGCCGAAAATGCAACTAAGGACAGAACGAGATTAGTCCAAAAGTCCCCTTGAATTCAATCAAGCTGCAGGAAATCACAGACAGAGTCTAACTTCATCAACGGCCATGACTATTCCCTGGTAAACTGGGAAGAAGAAATTCCACAGTAACTCAAAAACAAATCCTGGATCAACCCCTCGTGTAATGAGTCACATCTTTCCCCACCTCCATGGAAATACGTCTCTTTTCCAAGGTCCTGCTGACGACAGGAAGACAAACAAACAGGAAACACAACCTTTGGTGGAGGTAAAAATATCCCCTCTTATCTGTTCCCTCTCCTCCCTTCAGCTGAATACATGTAAATCTGGTTTCAGTTTCTCTCTGGGTAAAGTGGTCTGCGGCTTGTCTGAGGAAAAATAAATCATAGCCACAAGTTTATTCTCCTCCCGTGATCCACAAACTGTCTGAATCCCTGCGTGGTCATGGGCGTGCACGGACATCTGAGGTTACTGAGGATGAAACTCTACCCTGAGAGAGAGAGAGTGCTGCAGGCCCCGCAGCACAAACAGGAAGATCAAACTATTTATACTCTTTCCAGTCCGGCCTCCTGATCACGCCGACAAACGTGATCAGGTAAACCGCTGCGTACCGTTGGAAATCAATCAGCTACATTTGTCTTGAGTTCTTCCTCTCGAAAGACAGAGCAATAGAAATAAAAAAACTCAGCAGCACTCTGAGCTTTGTTCGAGCCGCCAGACGTTCAGTCTTCATGACACACCGTCAGCCAGGGCCTGGACGCACACGCGCCGCTTTGGATGAGCCCCGGCACGAGCACAGCGGCGATCAATCACAGCTCCGAGCGCTCAACACCGGCAGCGTCCATCTGATTTCAGCTTCTATTCATAATTTATGGTGATGTTGAAAGTGCAGCCGATTACTAACTTGAGCGAATACACTCAGAACACATGGCCTTTGGATCGCATGAGTTTGGCTTTAAACAGGAAGAGGAAAACACAGGACAGCAGGGAGAAAGTCCTCGATGCTTAGCGCCATGACGTCCATATAGTGAGGATGAGGTGACGTGGAGGGGCTGCAGCCCATCAGATCAGACATCTCAGGCATGCATCACCCAGCTCTCAGAGGTTTACATTTATCGGAATATCTACAGTTCTCATACCAGAAAACCCATGTCACAGCTCTGCATCCAATCAAGCCACACAGAGGATACTTGCTTTGGCATTGCAGGCAGATTTCCTACTGCAACAGACACTTGAATTAAAATACATTTAATATGTTTTTGTTTTCCTTGGTCTGTTCTAGATTCTCGATCCTCACGGATCTCCTGAGTCTATCTCCACATATGCAACAGCTGTTGACAGGGAAGTGGTTCAAACTTGTGGCCGTGGCTGTAAAGTGGTTTCTCCATTAATGCTACCACTGCAGAACTCATTTTCAGCTTTATGCCAAACAAATACATTCAAAAAGTCACAGCAATAAAAACATTTCTTGTGCAACTTTGGTTTAAGTTTTACAATTCAAAAGAAAAATCTTTTTTAAAAACACTCAATATCCCAAGCATCATTAAATAATAATTCCTATTTCAGGTCACAAATAATCGCATTGTAAAATTGTCTCATTAAAATCTCCGGAGATTTATATTGGATCAGACCACTAAGCCTAAAAAACATCAAATGAGCGAATCTCAGGCAGGAATGAGGCTTAATGAGTTGAACATGTTGGAACGAAAAAACTTTCTTTTGGAATAAACAATTAAATAAAAAAACATTAATAAGCAGCAGCTGCCAGTTGTTTGTTGCTGCCGATGAGTGAGTCATGGAGATAAAGGAGGATTGTGTACAGCCAACTTCCGTAGAGCAGAATAAATACGAAAAAAGAAAAGTGTGAATGACCTTCTCAACTGGAGCCGAGGAAACAGCAGCCGAGCTGCAGGCGACGCGGTTTAGGCAGAAAATGAGAACACGTTTGCAGTTATCAGATTTAACGGGACGTGGCACGGGGATCGTTACCAAATGTTTCCTCTATCCGGGATTCTATTCCCTTTGATTGCCGATAGAAGTTATCACAGCTTGTGAAATAAACATCACAAGTGAACTATTTCCACCCGTGAACAACACGAGCGTCTCGGCCAGGAGTAAACATTTGTTTTTAACTTCTTCCTCAGGAGGCATCAGTGTGTGCTTTGTGCTCTATCACCATGGCAACTGTGTGTGTGAATGCTGAGCTCTAATGGAGGCAGAGATGCTGCACACACCCCTGTAATTGTTTTCGATTCTCAGGTTTATGATCATAATGAAAAATCAAATAGCTCTAATTTATAAATCAGAAGAGTCTGCCTGTCTGCTGTGGAGTCTATTTGTTCCCCACAGGTGATTTCCCAGGACTATTTTCACAGAAAGACATGATGGTGAAATGGATAAAGAGTTGAAGTGTAGAGCGGTGGGAGTAATACAGGTAATTTATTATATTTTCCGTTGGAATGTTGATCTATTGCGCATCTTTGTTTAGCATTACATCCTTTTTTCCCCTGTACATCATGTGTTTAAAACATGTTCAGATTGATTTATTGTGCAAGCAACGCCTCTTTTTGTTTTGTTGACATATTGGTTTTTTGCACAGCTGTGGTTTGTTCAACTTGTTCCTGTGACTGTTTAAATTTGATCCCAGTCTTTTCAAGAAAAGCACTTTCGACATCTCACAAGTGGCTTTGAAGTAATAACTTAAGGTTCACTACAGATGAAATACTGACTATATTATGGGTCATCGCTCAGGGAATAATCAGATCATCAAACTCTGATTTCAGTATGTTTACAATTCCACTTTTCTGGGGGTAAATCCCAGTGACACATCGGAAGATGTTGAACTTACATCAGAATCCCTCTTTATTACTAAGACACTAACAAGAAGCAGCATCGTCACATATGGGCTGAATCAGCCTGCACCGGCTGGGAGCTGCGGTCAGGAACAAACCGACAGCAGAGCACAGGATGTAAAGGAAGACAGAGCGACAGTCCTGGAAACGAGAACAACTGTCAGACGCGAGTGACCGCCTGTTACCGCCCTCCAGCCGTGCCTGCAGAGAAGGACAGAAGAGGTGAAAGGGTCGAGCCGACTCCTTCACTTCAGCGAGTGTCAACAGGGTTGAACAAGAAGCTGCAGCCTCCACGTCGCACTGTCGAAATTATATTACATTTAAATTCTTATGAACTTGTATGATGGAAACTGAAGCATCTGTTCTGTTTCCTCTCTCGATGACGGAGCTGTTTACCACCACGTTTTAACCTGCCGACGATTCCGAGTCAATCATTTTCATTTTCTCCTCGACACCACAGCCGGCTGAGAGCTCGTCAGTCTCGGGCATTCAAAGAGCAATCGTCTGTATGATACCTGCTTTTTGAGTGCGAGCTACGCGTTAGCCGTTCACGCTCGGCTGAAGAATCTCATTTTCCGACGACAATACGGAGAAAGTGTCGGTTACTCCACACGGTACTTTTGTTCACTGGCCTCAAGCAGACGTGCATCACTGCTTCTCGAAATACATTCGGAGATTTGTGTGCAGACATGTCCACTTCCTTATTTCAGCCGTCAACTGAGGGCTGCAGCGAACACACACACACACACGTAGCTGCAGGGACTGTGGACATATCCTCAAATGAACAAAGGCACAAGAGAAATTTCATGTGTTTACTTACAGTTCTGTCTCAGGCTACATTTTGTCCGAACCACTCTCAAGTAAGCAAAGTCCCCAAACTGCTTGTTTGTACGATCATAATTAACGGAACACAGCAACAATTCCCCATGTAGCTTTTGTGTAAATATAAATAACAAAGCAGGAAATTGGGAAGCTTCGTTGTTTACCGTCCCGAAACAACAGGACGTGGGCGAATTTAATCTCAGGTTAATTTGAGGGAAATGTATTCATTTCCTGATGGTTTTCAGAGCGGGTCACGACCCGTCAACTTTAATGACAAGAGGGAAATATCACAGCCATCAAACCTCCGCTCACGCTCTGTTTTTATCCTAAAAGGTTGAGTGAACTGTCGTCTTCCATTTGGAGTCCTGACAGTCGTCTCCTGTCTCTGAGGTCAGAGGCTGCACAACGTGCCAGCTCCGGAAGGACGTCTTCCTCTGGGTGGACAGACACGTGTCAGAACTTGTCGGGCCCCGGATCTTAGAATAGAGATATTTTCTTTGACTGCCCTGGAATAATTAATCCTGGGCAAGGAAACAAACAGATTTGGGAGGTGACGATATGATTGCACATGTTGTTGTCTCAGATGGAAACTATAATAATAATCACTGAAGACACTAAAGCTTCGTCATCTGGGAACCATGAGCGTCTGTCAATGCCTATAATAGGTGTAACAAAAAGGGATGAGCATCTAAGATGAGATCAGTGGGTCCTCGACGAGAGCATGGTCGCATTAATCTGCCCATTTATCACCGGCGCTCAACCGGAGAGAAGGTACGGACATGTTCGATTCCAACACATGTTCAGCCTCCCATGACGTGACCTGACAACAAAGCCGGGATGGAGAGGGATTGAAAAGGAAATGACCCATGAAACGGGCGCCTATCTTTTTATTGTTGTCATAGTGTGTGGCCGTAGAGAGCGGAGCAGTGTGGCTCCAGATGCTCCGAAATAACTGGATCTAAAATACTTGATGTCCATCTGGGATCTTTAAATGTGCCATTAAAACAGAACACTGGGCAGCTCGGGGAAATGTTTTGCTCAGTGCGTTGGCAGGTTAATACACAGTAAGTAATGACAAACGGTTTTCAACCACAAACTTAATCCACATCAGGTTTTTAGAAGAAACTCCCCACAGTATTTATTTTCTGTTGATCGCTGAACGTATGACCATGCTGTTTGTTCTTCCTTCCCACGGCCCTCTTTGATTTTAACTCGTGAATCACACAGGAGCCTTTGAGTCAGGCATGTCGTCGAACTTTAACGTGGCTTTTCTTCGTCTTCCCAACAGCTTGATGACCTGTTGAGTCAGTCTGATTCATCCTCTTCCCCCAAAATGCTCGATCGCACATGTAGAGAGGCAGCGACGCCAAGCAGCACGAGCAGACTGAGGTCCAACCCGGTTTGAAACAAGTGGACCAATCACCTGTTGCCGACCTCTTCCCTCGATTCTATAATTCACCGGTGATGAAGGGGAGCGCCGGGTTTCAGAGCAGCGTGACACAGAGGTCGATTTCCACGGTGCGGCCTCAATCCAGGAAGCAGCGGACTGTGTTGTGACCCACAACTGTGCTTTTGATTAGAGCGTTGGCATGAGGCAAGCACAGGGCTGGCTCTGCCTCGCCAATGAGCCTCCCTTGTGTGCAATTAATCCAGGCCCGTTCAGAGCCGGTAATGAATTGGCCTTTCAATATCTCTGTTATTGTACCAACAAGCATTCTGGAGACCAGACAAACAGGATGAGCCAATGGAAGACACAAAAAAACAAAGCTGCGCAAGCAGAACATGAAGTATCGATTTATTCATTTCTCTTTTCTTTAGTTTGGGCTTGTTTTACTCTGCTAGTTTCAGTCTAAGCCCAACTTTGCTACTTCCCAACCACAGTCACCTCCGTAGCCAAAGCACGTCCCCCTGGACCCAGCATCAAATGTTCTTTATCCTCAAGAGCCCTCGGGGGCCGCAGACGGAGAAACTTCCCACCGGGGTGTTCTTTGAAAAAGTTCTGCGTGTGTGAAAATTAACTTGGCCACTTCAAGGGGAAACGACAGACTTGTTTGGATTTGAATTTATCAACAACACAACACCAAGTGGTCAATTTAGTGCTGAGCTCACAAGAGAAAAATGTTGGGGAGTCACTGCAAAGTCAAAGGCATTCTGGGGACACTGTACAGAGTGAGGGAGGCACAGGGAGGTGTGGCGGTTTGATGAAATGTCTGTGGGAGGTGACGCAGGTAGCTGTTCCATCTGGAGCCTTTAATTTGAAGGGTCAATTTTCCTGTCTGTTAAATTGATGTTATGACTCTTTATTACACGCGAGCATAGGATGACTTAGCAAATCCAGTGGGCAAATGTCTGTGATTTTGTGCCCTACAAAGTAGCAAACAAACCATTATTCAAAGTGGCTGCTGAGAGCAAAGCCGCTCACTCCTCCAGTCATCCACCGAGGACAAGACTGTTCTGGATACTTCACGTCTGAAGCCGCACACAAGCTCTTCTGTCTATCTAATTCTTAAAGCAGATATAAAAGACCACCTGACAACTTAAGACCCGACATTATCCGTTATCTCCATGGAGGAAATCAGACATGACAGTGAGTGCAGAAACAAATTGTCCGCTGATCAGATGGAGCTGGGGCTCTCCCTGCTGCTGGATGCTCAGCAGCTTGGAGTCTTTATCTGAAGATCTCAGGCAACAATCAAGACTGAAGGCCAGAGGTGACGGGACCTCTGCTTTCAGGAGCCCCGGCCGTCTGGAACAGTTTACCTGAGGAACACTAACTTTTTAAAAGTTACTTGACTGAATTTAGCTGAATGCCTTCTTTTATTCCTTTCCTTCCCTAGTATTAATATTACTTTTAAGATATCACATATAGGGGTGCAAAAGTTTAATGTTATACAGTAAAACTAACTTTATGAAATTTTAAGAGACCATATTTGTTTTATACTTATTTTTCCATGCTAATATGGTTTATATGTCTAATCCAGCTATTACTTATGGTTCCAGGACCATGACATCATCCCAGACAAAAGGTGTCACATTTTATATCGACAATTAAATGCTAAAACTAGAACATTACTTATACGAATATATCCCGTGATCTAAGTCCTGTTTATCGTCATTAGAGCCAACTCTTACACATAAAGATAACAATGGCCTGGAGCAGGCTAATGGGACCCCCCTCCCCCCTCCCCCAACAGAGAAACGTCCTGGACCTTAAAGAAAGAACATATTTAACAAGAGTCAACCCCAGTCAAATGAAAGAAATCTCTTCCCAAGTCAAACTAATTCCAAATAAAATCAGCACTGAATAATATACGACTTCAGTGATGTCACAGAGTCGCTTCAAAAGGAAACTTTACACCACTGAGCTACGCTAGTTATGTCTGAAATGGATTAATGGCTACAGACAAGGACCGCATGCACAACAAGAGAAAAATGTCGTCAACTGGAACCAGGCCTCTCATGCTTCAGAAAAGATTTCAATCCTGCCAAATCTAAGAGAAACAAAATAATACAAAACTTTTTTTAATGAAAAATTTGGGGGACAAAGATATGAGAGACACTCTTGCTCAACATTAGCATAAATTAAGTTAGTGGTTCTTCTCAGATTGAAAACACGATAACCCAGTGTAATATAATCTGACTGAACAGGCAGGAACAGCTCACCACAGCCACAACAGCACCAAAGTTCACATTTGCTAATAAAGATGCAAGAGAGCAGCACAAATTGTTTAAATGTGTTTTTTTACGCAGCTCTGATCAAAAAAATAATCAAAAATAAGACCAAACTGAGTCTAAGTGGCATTGTGGGAATGAATCTATTGCCAAACCGTATTCGCAGGTTGCTGAAGGGAAGCATAACTTTAGAAAGAATCAGAAAAAAGCTCCATAAAGCATCCACCTCTGATGTCTCAGGGCCACACATTCCCCTGCAGCAGTCCGCTGGCACAGACAAAAGGCGGCTGACGCAGGAGAGGAAGCTCTGCCTGCTAAAGTCAACAAGGCCGACATTACAAACCCTGCACGGCACAGAAAACAAAACGGAGAGCGGCCGCGGGGACCTGGCCTGTGCGGCACGTACTCCCACATGCCTCAGACGGAGATCATGTTAGCGGCATTCAACAGGTTCAGCGCATCAGCTCCTCTGTGCCGAGATAAAGGACTCGCCGAGAGAATGACACACGTTTCCCCTCCTGCTGAACACACATGCCGAGTCAGGCGTGAGTTTAGTTTCGGTGAGAGGAACCCGCTGCACTTTCAGGACCCCTGGCTCGGAAATAGACTCGACAGTAAACAAGCGGCTGTCAGTCACACACAGTGGGGTCAAAATATAGACACAGAATGTCCTGCAGGCGTATATTTGGGAGTTAGATATCTGATCTCAATCTCATGAATGTGCAGCTTGAGTATGTTACGTGTAAAAAAGTGGGAGGACGCGCCTGCAAGCCTGAAATTAGGGCTATAGTCACAGTGGCTCATGGCACAGAACCAGCAATATGTCACACGGACAAAGACAGAGCCACACGGCCTTGCTTTTCCCGGGTTGGTCATGTGATTAAAAAAAGAGGGCAAGAGAGAAATAAATGTTGATATAGCAGCACAGCTCAGCCATTGTGAGGCCGCGGCAGAAAGCGATCTGCCCAGCACGGCTGGTCCGGCCCCCCTCGTCCCACAGAATGGGAACTTTCATGAAGGGACGGGGCACCGAGAGCCGGCTCTATGGTAACCGCGCGGGACAGAGGCAGAGAAAGCTGAGGAAGTAAACACGCTCAGAGGCCGACATTGATGCTTTTGTTGACCTACGCAGAGAATCAGCCAGCGCGTCCCGGAGGAAAACCTCTGGACACAAAGGTTATGATTGTCGGTCGATGGTGACTGAGCGTTGGCAAAGCGAGGCCAAGAACACACAATGACGAGCAGATGAAGGTTCAAAGGGGTTTGTAATAGTTAGTGCAGATATGGCTGCTGGGACATTAACCCAACACTTAGATATTTAACCTGGCTAAGCCCTCTTTTGTAAGGAGATAATAATTAAGTTATATAAAGGGAGAACAGCCAACTCAGCCACTGGGGGAGAGAATGATGAAGTCAAGTAAAGCAGGTGGTGGCAATGCACCTAGAAACTGGCCAATCGAACGAACAGAAGAAGAAGCCACTGGTTCAAAACTGCCTGCCTTCTCAGTACATAGCTTGCAAACGCTTGCTTTTATCATTACATCTTCAAAATGAACAAACGGGGGGTGTCTGAGCAGACGGCCTTCAGTCCAACATGTCTTCCAACGAGGTGGGCTACTGGGTCACACCATCATCTTCATGGCTGATAAACCAACCACAAACCGAGGAGGACTCAATAATAACAAGGAATAACTGTGTCCTGGGATCACAGAGCAGAACAGCCTCTGCAATCTGAGGGGAAATTAGGGAGCAAGTGAAACCTGTCCAGCAGTGCAGGTCAAGGGGAATGGGGGTGGGTGCTGGGTTGGCACTGACCCCGATGACCATGCCATGAGGGAGGCAGGAATGCGGGGTCAGACGGTTTAAGATCTCACCACCCACCCCCTCCGTAGACACCAGAATAGACTTGATGTACAACATTCCACCGTGGACAGGAGCTGCTGTTTTCATACGGCCCTGCTTGTATTTCGTGTTGGGTCAAAACGAGAATGGTTCTTTTAATAAATATGTCCGACACTGACCCGGGGGTGCAGACACAGGCATCCCACGGTGAGAAGGGTATGTGATAAATTCAAGACAGACGGTCGGCGAACAGAGAGTTCACTGTGAGGCTGGAGTGAAGCGGTAATTGATGAAATGAACAGAGAAAACAAGAGAGTTTTTCTCACATCTTGAAAAGTCATCAGCAGCGGGGAGGCCCCCACAAAGTGTCTCCTTCTTCTCACCCTCAACACTGGGATGCCCAGCCAGGAGGAAGAGGTCATCAAATAATATTGATGGGATTGGAATGGTTTCAACAGGAGGGGGGGGTATTAAAACTCAATCCAGCTGCAATTTACGGTAAGCGTTTTATTTTTACGAGAGTTTTTAAAAACCAGCAGGTCACTCATCACAGAGACACCATGTCACGCTGGCCATTCCACTTGCATTCTGGTAATATTGAAAACCCCGCAGCTCAGAGTGGAGGGATACGGAGCAGATGGATGGCACAGGAGCGCAGCGCAGGATTTGAAAATTACGCACGCAAACAAGTCAAGTCAACAAATTGAGAAACAAACAGCTTCTCACCTGCTGCCGGGTCTCCTGTGGAGCCGCTGCACCTCCCGGGCGACAGAGGAGAGCAAAAGCACTCGCACGTAAAACTTCTGCGCACGAACTTTTTTCCTTCCCCAGCTGGAAGCCGCCGGCTGCTGCTGCTGCTGTTTGTTTGTTTGTTTGTTTTTTATTCCGCACAACGACCAAGACACAAGGTGAGGAGGTCTCCTGACAGCCTTCTGTGCTCGGGAGGTGAATCGAGGAGCGAAAGGATCTGTTTGGAACGAGGAGGAAATGGAAGTTTGAGGAAGAGGAAGAGGAAGAAGGGGAGGAAGGAGAGCAAACCAGGGAGCTTGTTAGTGACTCCTACCGGCGCGTGTGGAGCGCGTCACAGCCTCGGAGCCTCCACAGGAGAAACACAAAGAGCCCGTTAGTCTGATTTATGATGATGAGTCCCAGGCGTTGAAGTAGATTAAATGAATTTGGCAGCTGTGAAAAACAGAGAGAGAGAGTTTTGACGGCTGACACCACTGCACGGTAAATATTATCGAGGTTATGACCATGTTGGGGTCATAAATTAAATGGGAATTGGTCCTGCAGTGAATAAAAAGATATATGGACACGTTTTTTTTAAATCGAGATTTATTATTCAGCACTATACAAAAAGTCAGGGCCTGTACTGCAGTGTGGAAAAAGTTGGGACAGCACCCTCAACATAATAATAAGATAATAATAATAAGGGTATAGTGCACACTGTGTGTATGTGCTTTACAAGTTAGAAATCAAAAATCAAAGGCAAATAGTGGAAATAAAATTTAAAAGCAAGGTGAAGATTGAACAGCAACAGAGCATGGGGACAGAAATCAAATAAAAATGATGAGAAACAAAGTTCTCTCTCTCTCTCTCCATGTGTGAAGAAAGAAACTTTTCTTTTCAATAGCTCCAACAGCTCAGGTTTTCCAGCGCGTCACAACTTCAGCGATCGTTTCTGCTTGAATCGATTAAACGTGATTCATCAGGACTTGACGCTGCGGTTGATGTGTCGAAGTGAATCATCCCCCAGTGATGGATTTGGTAAGTTCTTTGTCTCCCTGGTGTTTCTTTTCATTGTCAATAAATGTAGAAAACACCGGGCTCCTCTCATAACAAGATCATGAAGTGTTCATGTGTCCAAATTAGAAACACGCACAGCGTTTCGCCTCTGCTGCCATGTGTGTAATGGCCTGATTAAAGGGAGCAGAGGGTATGAAGAGGACATTTGAACTCAGCCTCCAAGCCGACGCGTTGGCTCAAACTTTTCCTTTGGGGGAAATGCTTGGACCGGAGCATAGAAACACACATAAACACAATCTGCTCGAGCCCGTTTACTTTTTTACGAGTGTACAGTAAAATAGAGGGTAAAAAAAACAAACACGTTGAAACAGACAGATGTGGAGAACCATGTGTCCACTGTTTCTCATCTCCATCCATTAAAATCAAAGTTTTTTCACATGTAACCGGCAAAATTAAACCACAACCACTCCAAATTCATGTCATTCAGGGCTGACTGTATATCTGTGATTTACTCATTTTACAGCGATGTAAATATCTAATATTTGCATCTTGTTACACTGTATGTTTTTACTGTATATATTCTGTGCACTGAAATCCATCTTGTATTGTTAATAAGCTACTTATATATGATTCACTTTCTCATACTTTCTTGTGCTATTGTATCATATTGCAATGTGTGTTGTACTACCGTTTCCTTTTGTAATATATTGTGATGAATTGTATTGTAAAGTATATAACATCGTACCTGAAGAACAGAAACCGAGTTTTCTGATTAGACGTTGGTTGAAGTCTGCTCCACCTCGTGAAGAGGAGGAGCAACTGTACTGGGTGTGGAAGATCTGATCTGTCGATCCCCCTGCTGTCATGATTACACCACCATTACATGTGTGTGAGACATAATCAATCAAGTGTACATGCTGCTTGGCTGATGGATGAGAAAGAAGACTGACATGTTTAAACTTTGTGTAATGACAAGCCACTTAAAGGCTCCTCTCTGCGTTAGCCTTTCCCATCACAGAGTTTCATACTGTTACGTCCACGGTTCAGTTTCTAGCGGAGTGACACGGGCAGAAGAACAAGTTAATGTTCTGTGCAAGCAGCATCAGGACGGGTAGAGGTTTTATTATTATTTGTTGTGGATGATGATTTGACCTGGGAGCAGTTGGTAAAACTGCAAGTTGTACTTTGTACTTTTCAGTACGTACAAGATTTGCTGAAGATAACAAAAATACTTTTGCCATGAAAATACTGTTACAGCCCAAATCGGGCGGGTGAACAGATCACATGTGAGTTTTTTTTTTTTTTTTTTTTACTGAGGATAACTTTATTTTTCAAAGAAAAGGAAATTAGATTTTTAAAGAACCACCTGCCATGGGAGCCAGAGGAGGAGACAGTGGCTGAGTGCCACCAGCTTCTAAAGCCTGCAGGTGAAGTGAGCGGCCCATAATCTCAACGTTTCTCTCTATCATATGAAGCAGGGCCTCACTGAGGCTTACAAACACATTCCCCACCAGGGTTCGGACAGACATCCTCCTCCTGAGTCACGAACGACAATTTCCTCAGTTATTCCTCAGTGAATTCTATGGTGTGCTGAGATGCCATGGAGTTCAGATCAAGAAGCATCTTAATGTGACAGTTCATTTCCATAATGTGACTCTAATCTGACCTCTCGTCTCAGCAGCATTAATAAACAGAGCACCAGGGAGCGGCCCAGGTGCGGCATCCTGGGTAAAGCGACTTAATAGCCGACATGGGACGGCCCTGGAGGAGAGCCAGCGTTGCTCTAATTACACCACGATGATTAGTGAAGCCTGTTGTGCAGATCACTCTCCGAGATCCAAGACCATCAGCACAGCATAGCATGCTGGGAAAAGAATGGATTCCCACTGTTGTGGGATGGTGTGTGTGTGTGTCCGGGAACGGGAACATTCATCCCTCCAGGTGAAAAGTACATTAATGTACATTAAGCAACGTGGGAAACATTTGCGCAGCAGGACCACCAGCCGTAGGAGATGATCATCTGTACGTGGAGCTAATTATCCTCTGCAGATGGTGTCATTGGAAAAAAAGCTTCTCCTCACACACCTGGTGGAAGCAGGATGGCAGGAAAAGTGATGCCCGGGCCAGGAAGAGCAGCGAGCAACCAGTTCATTTATGACATCACATTTTTCCATTTTCCTGTGGAACAAATTACCTGCAGTGAAATACACTGAGAGGAATATGATTGTTGACTGGTCTGAACATGAGAGAACAAATGTTCTCTTCGCACTTTAACTAGGTTCACTTTCTCTAGGGGTCCAAGGTCTTTTTGTGTTGTGTCTTCATCGGAACGCAGATAAATCGATGTGCTCCTTCTCTCCCCCCAGACTGCTCCAGTACAGTGACATGTGCGCGAATCTGAAAAAAATGTGGAGGGTTGAAAGTTGAACTCATGATGAAGCAACGCTGTGACTTTGGCCCAATGTCTTGTTGCCCACTTTGATTTCAGCAGCATTTCTTAATCAAACCCTCTCATGTCAGCGTACGAGTGTTTGTTGTATCAGCGTTTGCAGGTGGAACATGTTGTCGCAGCTTCGTCTCGGCGCAGACAGAAGGTTAAGGGGCGGCTTGAAATACAAAAAAAACACAGTGAGACATTTGAGTCCTCACTTATTCTTACCTCACGTCTCAGAGCCCAGTTATTCATCTTGCTTCCGTTTGAAAGAGACCAGACTGCTTTCTCCTAATCAAGGGATTCTATTCAGTGAATTGATGGCAGCGCAGTGGATTAATGTTGTTTTCGCCTGGAACAAGCGTCTTTTGTTTCCTTAAAGGTCAAACAAGCTCATTATTTGAGTAGAGAAGACAAATACACACACTTACTGTAGACATTTAATATAATATTGAGTTTAGTCATCAACCCGGATCACCTCAGGGGGCGAAATGGCCGAGCAAGCCTTCAGACTCTGACAATAGTTTCCTGTGTGCGGCAAGAAATATATCATCTTGTCCTCAAGCCGGCTGGAGTTTAAAGGAAGACGTGGCCTCAGCGTTCGGTCGAACAAGCACTGAACTCTTACCAAATAACTGTTATCGGATCCGACACGGTGCGACTGGCAGAGTATCCAAGTCACATCGGACCCTCGTCATGAATTATTCATGGCGCCTCATGCTGCCGTTACACCTCAGCTGTCAGAGCCGCTGCCCTTCAGCACACCCGTCTGTGTTTGCAGCCGAGCGTCACGCACCTCGCCGGGCACAGCTGAGCGAGAGAGGAGCCCTCAGCCCCGGGCGCTGCAGGGCAGGGGGGGTGCAAATCAATGGGTCAATAGTCCATTGGCTGGAGATTTCCCGCGGTCTTCAACGGGAGGTGGATGCAGAACGGCAGCTGGGCTCAGGACACATTTAGGTCCCTGGCTCAGTGTGCGTTAATGAGCAGCCCTGCAGCGTCATAGTCTGCGGGGCTGAGAATAACAGCCCATTCTTGACTCTCCGATCTAGCTATGCAGAACTCACACAGAGAATGCGAAAGTGTCAATGAGACAGAGACGGGTTCCCTGTCATTATTTCCTCCCTCTCTGGGAGCGCAGTGGACTGAAGGAACCAGAGCTTTCCCTTAAAACCTTTTCGCTCCAACTGTTGATTGCAGAGTGGAAAAGGGCTTTGGCTTTTTTTAAAACTCAAAATCTCAACAGGGACCTCGCCACAGCAGCTCATATAATATCCTAAATAGCTTTGCTCATATTAGATTACACGCTGCATGGTGCACGGCGAGGCTCCGCGTGCAGCCGGCCAACACTCCCTCTGCGAGAAGCGACTTTAAAAGCTATTACAGCATCGCACGTCGTTCATCACGGTCACAAATGAACCCTGAGGTAAGTGAAAATTTTGGCCCTTCATGAGCCTTCGTGCTTCAGGAACTCGTGTAGTTGACATTCGCTCCACGAGTGTTTTCACCGCAGGCAATAAAAGACACACAGCGGCCGAGATTAACAGTGAATCAGGAGGTATAACGAGAACAAACTGTTTTCCTAATATACAGCGTGTGACGGTACTCACACTGAGCGTGCACGTCGTCCAGCCGAGCAGGGGTGGGGTCGAAGCCCAGTGTTGCAAACTGCAGGTAAACTCTTCAAAGGCCTCATGAGCGGGAGGGAGATAAGGTGCAGCAGCTGGCGCTGGTTCCCTCTTGCCAGCCATGTTGGTTTTCATCATCGCACCGGCCATCTGCTGATCCCGCAGCAGGACGCCAACCTGGCCGGACGGACGGGAGGATGAAAAATGAGATGTCTGCAGCAGCAGTGAAACAGAAAACAAACCAACCTTCACTGAACAATGTTATTATAAACACCGCGTCAGTTTGAGCAGGTGTGTTTTTGTTCTTTTCTAAGAAGTGGTTCAAGCAAATGCCTTGCGCTTGAACTCTGTCCAGAGAAAATGCAAATTTCCGGCAGAGTAGAAAATGCAGTTGGTGGCAGTGTTTGCTTACTGATCTCAGCCTGGCCCCCCCAAGAGGAGCTCCTGAGCAGCTTTAAGGCACCGTTAAACACCTGTGAGTGGAAGGCACTCCGCGTCTGTTTAACAGGCTCTACACACAACACAAGCTGAGTCGACACCTCCGTGGACAGCAGCTCTCAAATAAAGGGACACGGGGCAGAACGTGGCTGTTTGTTCTGTTTATTGCTGACAGGAATCCACGGTGGCGGCGGGTGCTTCTTGGTTTATTGTTTCTATGTTAGAGCAAAGAAACTGGCCGACGAGATGAAACGAGACAGAGATGACGGCACATCTCCCACAAGCAAAGACGTGGAGACAGATTTCATGGCTTCCACCATCACATTAATGTTGGAACAACAAAGTGGCGATGTGTTATGATTAGATGACACGTGACTTGACGAGGCGACTCAGTCCTGCGGCCTCGCTAAGGATAAACTTTCTGATCAACAGTGAAATCAGTAGAACAAAAAGACAAAGTGTGAGAACAACAACTTCAGATCTGCTTTTCTGTGTTTGGTTTCTCTGACTCTGACGCTGGCAGGTTTCGCCTCCGCTGTCAAAACACTTCCCAGTATTTTCGGAGGAGCGCACCAGGAAAACCGTGTAAAATCTGATCCCTGTCACGCTGCCGCAACCGCCGGCGTTCTCCATAAAATGAGGTGGGTGGGAGAGCGAGCTGGGATTTTATGGCGTTAAAGCTTGCACATCATAGTAACTATGGGAACTGGGACTCTGTGGTTATTCCAGCGGAGCAGTAATTAGGTCGTTAAGAAAGAGAAGCTGAGGAGGGAAGGAAGAGCGGCACACACACACACACACACACACTGGTAGAGAGCAGTGAGGTGCATATGTGTTCATGTGTTGGAGCGATTACCGCGCCGAGGTCAGGTTGAAGGGGGAACCTGTCTTTCTCACCGCGGGGTTAATTGGGAGTCATGACAGATTGTTGCCGTTTACACTCCACCGCTCATTTGCTGCCGTCTGAGGACTCACTCCATCATCTCAGCTCTGCCTTCTCTCTCAAACAACCAGGGGCAGAGCTGGGAGTGGCAGCAGAGAGCACACGAATCCAAGGCAACATCTGTCTCTTGCTATAATGATGGAAGTGGACAGTTTCCGTCCTGGTCGTAAAAATATGATATAAAAAGCTGCAGAGTCCACAAATTTGATAAAATGCCACCTCAAAGATTCTGAAGATTGACCAGAAACTGGAGATTACTGTCTGATTCAGTCAAATGCACCGACATTATCACCAAACTGGTTTTGCGCTGCCAACTGGACGAATCCAGTAAACATCTCTTTGGCGTGGACGCCGCTCCCTGGTGGCTGACATCATCTGCGGTATCCGTCCGTGTCTCTGCGTGAGGGGCCCCGGGAACATTGACCGCGCACGACGGGAAGCATCTGAGATCCAGCCATCTGGCTGACGGGCGTCCACCTTGGAAGCGGAGCTCTGCTAATCACCCTCTGTAAACATACAGTAGTGTGTGTGTAAGCTGTAATGAGTGTGTAGCTGCAGCCCGAGGACGACAGCGTACGTCTGAGATGCAGATGGCACAGCCAGATAGTGAGTTGTCAGCGCTCGCCCGTGGGTCTCGGCTGTTTACATTAAAGTCTAACAGAACCGTGCACCGAAGCTTTAAAGCTCATCAGCGAGGGAGAAACAACAAGGGGACATTTAGGCAAAATCGCTTCCAGATCAGTCGACGGGAACCCGATGATAAAAGGCTGATACTTGCAGGAACAGACCATCTGCTGTGAGTTTCTGCAGGACGGAGTGGACAGTCCCTCTAACGTCTCACAGGGCAGAACACCCAGTGAGTCAGGCCTCTCATGGACAAACTCCTATAGACGTGTGTTTGTAGTTTTACAGCGTCTGGAAATTCGCTGCAGCACGACTTCAACAGGTTTGATTTAGTCATCATGGATGGGGAATGTGGGAGGGTTTAATTTAAATAATCTTTCTCCCACACACACAAAAAAAACAGAATGAAGATACAAATATTTTTTTACCTGCTGGATGCAAAGAGATTTAGTTAACTTTACAGAAAAAGTCTGTGAGAGGATGAGCGGTGGAGGTTCTTTGGTGTCCCTGTGTCACAAAGTGCACGCTGTGGACACCGGTTTCCAAGCTCTGAAGTTAAAAAATGCACATGTTAAAACTTGAAGGTTACTCAGCAGAGCACAAACCTCCGCTAAGGCCCAACGGCCCCTCTGACAAAATGAAATTGATTTTGGCGCAGATTTGGAACACATCTGTCCCACATACCACACAAAGCCACGGATCACGGAGCCAGATCTAGATCCAAAGTAGGCCGGGCAAAATGGAGTCAACCAAAGACATGGCCCAAATTCGGTCAAATTCCCCATTGTCGACATTTGTTTCTGGGATAGTTCTGATTTGAAGACCAGAGGGTCTGTATCGCTGCCTGAAGTTGACCACATCCATTTGATATCTGGGCTTAAATTCAATCAAGCTGCACCGAAACGCACACACTCATAAAAATCAGTTCCTTAAATCGGCCTGATTTTTATTTTTTACTTTTCATGTCATCCCTTTGATCTCATCCCATCCTTCCTCCAAGTTTTGTGGATTCCGAAGTTTCGAAGTTGAATCACGCAGACCAACAAAGACCGACAGAGAACGAGCACGCAGCTCGTCTATGGGGGTAAAACCAGGTGAGCTCAGCGAAACGTCAAGACAAGAAGCAGGTCACATTCTTGAGTGATGTGGAGTTTTTCTTGGCAGGCCTGTGTTGTCCCTGTGAGAGATGCCGAATCTGCTTCTATTTTATAACGGCCGCTCAAAGACACCAGCTCCTCACGGGGGAAATGGAATGCGGCCAGAGGTGACTGATCCATAAATATTCAGAGTCCCCTCAACGTTCAGATACATTTTCCTGATGCCACATTTTGCTCCTATACATGTTGCTCCAGGACGTCTGTTTCTTGTGGTTGAGGTTGGAGCAATCAGGGAATGGGAGCAGAGCTGGATGAGCACACAGTCAGCGAGTGAGTGTGACACCATCCGCAGGTGCAGTCCCATACATTTACATACACTGCCTTGTTTTAAAACCTATAAAAAAAAAGAAAAAAGAAAACGTCTCTCTCTTCTCTGACTCATGAAGTTAGGACCTATTTATTATTCATTCAGCCTGAGAACTTTCAAAAATTTAAAATCGAGCAAATGCCATCCATCATCTTTTCCCTCTAACACTTGGGGCAGACACGATTTTAAATATCGACACACGGTTCCACGCAGTCCTCAGTGATTACCTGCATGAGCTTGTGCACTAATCACCTCCCTGACTGCTTTGCTCTCCATCATCAGTGATGTCAGCACCAAGCGATCGGCTGATTACACACGTCATTAAAAATGACGAAGTTACGTGAACTGTTGTCTGCTTCCTGCTCCTGCCAGGGGAAACTGTATTTGCTTTGGAGCTGACGTGGACACCAGGGTAATGAACTGAAATGACAGTGTGTCTTTCAGTGTGTGTGTGTTTCCTGCACTTTGTAAACACCACATGGAGAAATCCTGCAGATTAAATCTGGTCTATGTCGGCCTGTCTCCCGAGCTAATTAGCGCGGAAAAGCAAAGCGAGCAGTGACGTCTGAATCCAGCAGAACGCTGTGGTTAATTAACACAGAACAACAGTTTCCACCTCCAGTCGACGCAGATGCTCGACTCATGTCAACACACCGACCGGCACAGAGAGCGCGGCACAGAGAGCGAGGCTCTGTGAGCCGACCAGGTTTTTTTGGCTGGATCCTGGCTCCTGTGGAGCGTTTGCCCTATTAAACATGACTCTTATCACAGAACTGGCAAATTGAGATGTGGAGCGCTAACACCCAGTTTAAACTGTGGAAGCAGGAAGACAAATGAGCTTTTAATCTGAATTTTACAGTTATTTAAAACGAGCAGAGCTGAGATAAGAGTCTATTTCAGGTCTATTCACATCACTTGATTTTATACATGAACGAGTCAAGATTTATTCGACATTTCCCTCTGGCTCGCCAAAGAATATAAAATCAAATAGACAAAACAGATTTTTATTAAAAATTAAAATTAAGAGGAAAAAAAAAACATTTAATTGCAACTAAAGCAGCAGTTGGATCTCTGTGGGTTGAAGTGTAATAATCACTGTCCCAATCTATTTAAAAGCAGATTAAACAGAGTAAAGAGCAGTTTGGTGTTGAGGGTAAAACAGTGACAGAGCTCCGACCGTTCCAAAACATTTGAGATGTTAAAAAAAAAGCAGCACAGAGACTGTGAGTTGAAAGACTTTCTATTTAGTCACATCATAAAAACGTTCCCTCTCTGTTCCTCTCGCTTCTTCTGTCACGTTGTGTTTGTGTTAACACACACACAGACGCCATCATGTTTTCAGAAAGCTGCATGAGCTCCCTCAAGGTGCCACACCAATCCAGAGGAGGCAGGCAGCTGTCACAGAGAAGCTTCCGTATATTTGTTTACCCCCAGGGTGGTAATTTAATGAGCTTTTACAGCTTCCTGTTTGTCTGTTAACTTTACTTTTCATCCAGCATGCTGCTATCTCTGCCCTGGTGCAGGCAAGAACAACACCAGCGGTGAACTTCCATTTCTTTCACTAATTACAAAAACCCTGGACGACAGAAAAGAAGGGACGAACAAACGATGGGTCTCTACGCCCATAATTACGAGCAAAAAAAGGCAGACAGTAAAATATAAAAACAGCGAAAAAATCCCTGTGGTGCTGCACGGTTAATGTGAAACTGATCAAAACTTGATCGCCTGCCTCACAACACTGAGGCTTTTCTCAGACAGGGACACTGGACAACGGCTCTGGACTTTCTCCTGAGTTTGTCGTTCACATCTCAACCACACAGCCGGAGATTCTTGGCTCGGACGCATTAATGGCACATTCAGACACGGACTTTCTCTCATCTCGGTGTCTCCTACGGTGTGGCAGGGACTTTTCATCCTGTGATATTTCAGAGCTGAAGGCAGCGTGTGAGTGTGAAGTCTGGGTAACTGCTTCAGCTGGGACAACTTTTTTTACATGTCAAACTTTTTTACTGTTAAAGTCCAATTAAGGTGCCTAATTATCTGACAGCACTAGAGTAGGGTTAATGCAGCTGCTCAGTGGCAATGCTGCTGCATGTGTGTGTGCACAGGTTCATGTGTTTATGTGTGATAAAGGCTCTACAGGAGAGACAGAAGTCACAGGCTTCCCTCCTCCATGTGAAACCCATCATGAGAGAAATACCCACAAGCCTTCACGTGAATGTGCTAGAACCTTGAAGCAAACTGGAACGCGCATCTTTACGATCACTAAATCCATCTCACTTTCTCGCAGCCTCGCCCTGAAGGGCTGGAGGCCTCTCTCAGAAGAATACGATCAGATTGACAAGAGGCTTCACCGCCGCAGAGCCGCTTGTTAAAAGTTTAAATGGAGCATTGAGCTCCGTCGGCGATAGAGCGGCCTCTAAACGAAGCCATGTGAGCTGGAGAGTTTGCTAACAAACAACAGCGATGGCAGCCAGAGCGCACACGCATCTGCATCCACTCCATTAATCAGAGTGAATCACTTTCTTGCGGGGACAGGATTTTATTTGAGCACGTCCAGCCTGTGAGGCCACACTGCTAATGGAACAAAATAGGAGAATAATCCATAGAAAATGAACGGATCAGTACTTCACATTTTTACTCAAGAGCCGTTTGACATGCGTGTTGTTTTGGGATTTAGATGAAGAGATTGACCAGTCGGTATGGTAAACCCTGCAGCAGATGGTTGGAGTTTAGCTTAGCATACAGACTGGAAACAGGAACAAAATCCCAATGTCTCAACATCTGTTGACTCCATCTGCAAACAAAAATAAATATTCACTTCGATATTCAACAGCAGGAAAATATTTGGGTTTGATAACAGTACATTGGGACCAGCGTCACCCAAAGCTCTTGGCTCTTTGTCAGAATCTTCAAAAATAAGTTGTTTGACAACTTATTTTCATTGTGAGATTTTGTTGTATTCCATTAGGCTTTAACCACCCAAACAATCTGAGGGATATCTGGAAAGCGTCTGGAGCAAATGACTTGATTTGCTTTCTCACAAACATCCTCTCGTGTCTGAAAGCAGCTCAGCTTTTCCAGGACAGAGCCTGGTCAGCTGCTTCCAGTATTCACGCTAAGACTAAGCTAACTAGCTGCTTGCCATAGCCACTCAGTGAACAAACAGAACATCCACAGAATGTGGCTTCATCTATACTAGCTTAAGGAGTTGAAGTAAACTTTGTTTAAGTTTATCCCTTCTTTCTCTCTGTGACTGATTTCGCCGTCATGTGTTTCTGTTTCTGTGTCTTTCTCGACTTTATCAGCAGTGACTGGGACTCAATGTGATTTATGGTGTGACCCCAGACATTCGACAAACTGCTTCAATCTATCCTCTGAAGCCTTCGTTTATTTCAAGGAACAAAGGGACAACAGGCAGGGACACGTTTGCAAAGTCAAGAGTATATACCTCTGGACGGGGAGGTCTGAGTTTGCTCATTTTATTCAGTCCTGTGTGGTCTTCGTGGACTTTGACCTAACCTCGTGAAACCCTCCATTAGGCTCGAATGGGGTCAAAAGGCCAAGCCTTTGAAACAGCAGTCAAAAGACATGAGTCACCTCCACTTTTCTTTTTAATAGGTTTGTTTGGCTATGTGGCCAAAGGCTGTGCCCCAGTCTGACACCTCATAGACCACCATCGTGTTGGGAACTATGTTCTGTTATAGAAATAATGAAGCCGATAACATAAATCTATGCACATTTTAATTTTAGGCCTTACGTAAGAGACACACTTGTAATTTAATTAAAATGGTAATGATTCAGTAAATGGTGTCAGCTTGAAATAATTTAATTCCATGTCTGGGTGCAAATTTTCCATTATGAAGAAGAAGATAAATGGTTAAGTATATATTATTTTCTGTCTGCTGAATAATACATTTTTCATTCATATTGTTTAAAAACTCCTCATTAGTACAGACAGGAAATAGTAGAGCATTCTCACTGCCAGATGTCATCACCCTCCCTTTAAACATTCTGAGCACACAGGGACTGTGTTTAACAGCAGACGCCCTTTGCTCAAAAAGTTATCGAGCTGAAGGAAAGGCCATTAAAGTCCGTCTGTGAGCCGCTTGTGCTAAAATTTGTTAGTATCTGTGACGTGTGATTGACTGTACCTGCCGTCTCTCCACAGCTCTGCAGTCAGAGCAGGTTTCCCACGGCTCAGGGCTGAAGACCAGGAGGCTGGAGGTTTTACCATCCAGGAGCGTCCTTCACGAAAGAGAAAAAGGAAGGAGAGAGTTTTTTAAATCATAAACTGTAGATCCACTAGGATTATTGTGAATTATGTTGCTTTATTCTGAATAGACTTTGTTAATGTAAACACAATCATCATCATTATTAAAAACACATTGCTGTTTATTCCTTTAAATAGTTTATTTATAAAGCAATTCAGAATTGAATTACTGTGATCATGACCACAAACCTTTTCTGTAAATGTATTATAATTTTTATTATTATTACAAATTTTTGTTATAATTGTCCCCAGCTGCAAAAAAAATCAAAGAACAAACTTTGGACCACTCCTCCCTGATTCAGGTCTTTTTAATTAAAGCCAAATATGATGAATCTTACCAAGTTTCTTTTGTCTTCTGTCGTCAAAGCCTAGCTGATTATGTGCTTCTTCACATAAGTGCACAAAATGATCATCCCCCATCGATTCATTACAAGTTTGTGCTGTAAATGTCAGTGGTGCTGATGTCACAGATCCTTTAAAATCCTCACTTTGCTGTCATCTGTCATCGCGCTGCCACGAGCGCGAATATTAAAAGAGCCGTTGAACTCATCGTGACCTTGGCAATCATCGAAGAAATATGCACTTGTCTTTAAACATTTTACACGAGGGCCTTGTGTTCAACATGACGAGTAAAGGGTGGCAGTTAATCCCAGCTGTGGAGGGGCTGTAACTGCTGAAGGGCTTCGCAGGTCGGACATCCCGCGCTGACAGAACTACAGCTCCGCCCGGCCTCTGAACACAGTCGTCTCAGCTCTCTCTCTTTGTCTTTCCACCGTGACCATGTTTGCTTAACTCTTCCCCCCCTCTTATCTTCCCATCACCATCTCTGCCCTTTAGTCTCTGAGCCGGTAACGGTCTGTTCCCTCACAGCTTGTCCTCCCCGGCTGCAGTCTTCAAACCATTTTATTCCTCTCCTTTCTCCTCCTTCTGGGAGCGTGCAGGCGTTTCCCTTTGCACAGCATCAACCAGACAGAGAACTCTGCCCCCTCTCAGTCATAATGCTGCGAGACAGTCCTCATTTCCTAATTTCCTGACATGAATTCTGATGAAAGCTCCATGCGGCCGCTCGCCAGGCTGCAGGGAAACAACCTTGAATGTCAGTGAGTGCATGTTCCCAGAAAACACATCGCGTCCGATCGTGGGATTTAAATGTGAAATTATAAAAGCGTTGCTGGCAGGTGATGCCCAGGAAGAGTGGGTGAGGTTAAGCCGCCTCAATTTAGAGTCGTGTGATTCAAATCACCTGGGTAATAACACAGGTTATTTGAGCCAACATGGCTCGAGCGTTTCTCAAAGCTGGAGCTGAGGCGCTTGGCTTTTCTTTTGACCAACTGATTTAACATTAGCCAGCGGAGTTCAGACTGGATTATGTCCCTGAAAAAGATAATCCACCAGTGTTAAATTGAATTTAAGCTTAAAGTAAAACCTAATGGAAAGTGATGCAACAGTCAATAAATGAATTCAGACCCTATTAATAAATAACACAGAGTAACTGCCCCATGGTTGTTTGCCTCTGCCAAGCAGTCAGATTCCATCCATGTCTGTGTAGACCCAGTAGTGAAGTCTTAATCATAATGTAAATAAGAATGTTCCTGGTCATATTTAGCTACACATACATTTCATGAGGTCACAGTGACATCACCCTTCCGCTTTCATTTCATCCTCGTGTGCAAGTCTGAGTCTTTACATGTTTATGGCCCACTGCTTCACATCAGTTTAATGAAACCGTGCAGGCTCCAAAGAGATCAAGGTAGCTCAATACAAAAGAAATCAGGAGAAACTTTGAAAGTGGAAGACGGTAAAGGTGCTTAAGTGCCTAATAAAGAGCGATCAGAAGTTGAGGAGAGACTGTTGCGACCTCCAGACCTAAGAGAAAATAAAGGGAAAGAGTCCAGATCAGATCATGCCAGGGTTCTCCTGAGGAGCCTTCAGGGACCTGAGAGGTTTCCTGGTTCACCTCGTGGAGCAGTTTTGTCATATGTGCGTTCTTGTGTAGCTATGAATATTTATCTGTGTTTATACATAAAAGTAATGATCAGAACTTTTCTCTTTCTTTATTCTTGGTGTTTTCAGTGTAAACTTGAATATGGGCCAAGAACATTTGGAATAATGTTGGGTTTAAAATCCAACATTCACTTTTAAAACATCACATGGCCTTTCCATTTGACTGGAACCCATCTGTCACCTGTCAGACAAATCCAAACAGCCTGAAGTGCAGTTTTATGTGTATTATCAGCATTAAGGCCAATGATATTGTTCCACTCACTTCATACAAAGGGCCTTTGTGAGGAGCTTTTATAGAGTTTCGTTTATTCTCTCACAGACAATTGAAGTGAAAAATGTTACAACGAGACTACAGCTCCATCCCCCCCGTATTGAAATGTGTTCGGCTTCCAGACTCTTATCTTCATGATTTAAAACAACTTAAATCTTCAGTATCCAGACTGAGATCTGACTTCAATCTGAACTTTGACCTTATTTGGACAGTTCCAAAAAACTCTCACATCTGTGAACATCTTCGGAGGCAGAGCATTATAAAGATCTATCCTCAGGGGACCATGAATATCTGAATATATCTGAAGATGAACTGACGTTTTAGTTTGGACCATACCAACCCTGGCATTGTGACCTCTAAGGCCATGACGCTGACACACTAACTGAACCCCAGCCTCTGTTATTTCTTATGATGACCAGATAGTGCAGAGCAAAGGGTTAATAGATGATATATCTTGTAGACTCAGCCTCCGTAGGGCGATGAATGAACTTGCTTGGCAAATGCACATGCTCATAACTCTACTCACTCTCTGCACGTGCACACAGCTCACACACTGCGAGTCTGTTTACACACGGGGCCTCTCTGATCGACTCACTCTCTCTCTCTGGCTAATGAGGCGCAATGTAAATAAATTACAAAACCATTAAGTACATTTACATAATCTGATCCACAATATGTGAGTTGGCAGCGAGAAAAATGTCCCTGTTGTCTCACAAGCACTTACGTTCAAACACTGTGAGTGACGGACCACAAATGTAATTTAGCAAGGAACTCATTCTGGAGCAACGCTTGGAAAAATGAGCGGACTGGTTTCTTCATGGTGGCTGCTCTTTGGCTTTTCCCTCCTGTTCCATGAACAAGAATCTTCAGACAGAATTTCTTTCCTCATCGTCTTTTTTCAAAATGATAAAAGCTTTACAATAGCAATAACAGGCTTTAGATGTGATGGAAGGGAAGGAAACAGGCGGCAGGGGAGGGGAGGCATCATGGACCAGTGAAAACAGAGGGGGGGCAGTCCAGGGGAGACAGGGAGCAGCAGGGAGAGGCTGAGAGGGAGATGCTTGGCATTGCGGCTGCTTGTCTGCAGGATGCTATATTTATCGAGCGGCTGTGTGATGTTGGAGTGCGCAGAACAACCAGGCAGCTCCGGTCGAGAGCCCCGAGGCGAATCCAACAGCAGAGAAACGTAAACACAACCCAAGTGGATGCTTCTCTACAGAGCCGACACCTCCGCACATAGAATACATGCAGATACGATTTCACTCAGGTTCAAGTGATCCACTGCCCCCCCCCCCCCCCCCCCCCCCCCCCCCTTCAAGTGATCCACTGCCCCCCCCCCCCCCCTCTCCTCAACTTGAAAGAGTGCTGTAAAACATTTGTGACTCGCTTCTTCACAGAGAAAAAGGCTGTGGTTAGAGCCTCCTCACTGCAGTCATGTGGAAAAAAAGCTTTCAAACTTTCTTTCTGGTGTTTTTTAAAGAGTTATTCCTGCAGGGACGAGTACTGCTGTCTGCTGCCTCCAAGAAATAACCATATGCTCACACCCAGGTCTGCCCATTTACTTTTTACAGTAGTTTTGATGTTTAAAGACAAAGTGGTTATAGATGAAGCACTTCACTTCTCTCCAGCTGACATGTTTGTGATACAGACCAAACCTTTGATGGCGGTTGATGGATAGATATAAATAATGCAGTTTTCAAACAGGCCGAACAAGCCATCATAACAGAATCGCTTATAACAAACCCAAGGCTTTGATTTCTTCCTGCTCTGATTTCAGGGAACACATTATTGCACAGCTCTAGTTAGGATAGAGTTGCATAACACGGGTTAAATGTTATATCCAGACTGATTCTGTTCTCCCTCAGTTTAGCCTTAGGTTAGTACTTCAATCATGGCGCCCATCGCCCAACTTCCATTACTGGATTACACCTATTGCTTCACGAGGCTGTCCCCCAGTTCCGTGCCATCGTCCCACTGATGACAGCCGCCATCAACGCTTGTTTCCTGAGCTGGCTGGAAATACAAAGCAGATGGTCTCATTTTCCCACTGTTTGTTGTTTGTGAAACTTCCAACACCACTTTTGTTTCTATTCTACCAATTAGATAAAGCTTCAGATAGCCGCTGAGCAAACCACAGGGAGGCAGGCGGCCAGGAAATGGAAACAAACAAAAAAGGGCCTATAAACCGACAGCTCATTACAAATCCGTGGAATGCCACAAGTGAAAAGATACGATTTATCATACAAATCATTTATGTGTGACGAGAGTCTGTGGATAAATGTATGTGCATCAACTGGAAATATTACTAATGAACAAAGGGAGTGTTTGATGTGCAGTATTTTCCTGCCCTTCTTCAGCTCACAGGGCTCAGTGATAAACAATGCTGTCCTTTTCAAAAAAGAGAGCTCAAATCAAATCAAAAACACCCTTAAAACATAAAAAAGACACTGGGGAGGTCACTGAGTTATTGAGATGCATGTTTGATTCCACACGGCCAGATCAGCGTTCGATGGACCAGGAAGAGACTGAATGAACAGTGAGCGGACCTAGGAGAGAGGTGTGGAATCCCAATGTGTTTCCAGTTGTCCTCCTTGGTGGTGGTAAAAGGAGCTGGGACAGGCTGACGGTGGGTCTTGTCCTGTCTGTGTTGTAAGTGCGGAGCTAATCGGGGGCACAACCTTAAGCCTCTTGCTAATTCAAACTGTATGTGTTTCAAGGTTTTCCTCATGGATTCTATTTCTGTAGCTGCTGCACAGGGACGGGCGTTGGAGCATATTTTGTTCAAGTAATGTTCGTGAGTTTATTTTTAGTTCTGACTGCAAATCCAACTCAGCTTAACCCCGTCTCCTCCAGAGACTGTGAATAAAGATGGATGACCTGATGGCTGCTAAACCACTTTAATCTGCCCCCCGGGGGCCTGCTGCAGTATAGGTCACAGACCCTCCATCCTCCATGTTATGGGTTGTGATTCATACTATAGAACCACACTTTTCCATTTTTATTACGTGGGGATTTTTTGTTCTCCGTCCTCTTCTTATTTATTTCATTGCTAGGGTTTGCACAGTTATTCTCCAGCTCAAACTCATTGAACTTCCTGTACATCATCACCTGAATGGTTTACCAACATTAAACATCATTCCACTTGTGAGAGACCCTTTCATGGTCGCCAGACACATCTCAAAGGAGGAAAACAACTTCTTTAAATTCTAACTTCATGCAGAAAAGAGAAGAGCAACATACAAACAGCTTTTACTCACAAACCAAACCTCGTTATTATTTGATATGTCGAATTACTTTCATCTCTCTCTGTTCCCGCTCAAGCTCAAAGCTTCAACACAGCCAGTGACAGGAATTTTCCAGCTTTTCTCTCCAGCATAGCCTCTTTTAAATCCCCTTCATTACACGCCAAGCCGTGGGACCATTATCAGCCGGATAAAAGAAATGTTCACACATACAGAGAAAGGAAGGATAAACAAGCTGTCAACAAGTCCGTGTTTCTTGGCTAACTGCAGGGAGCACAGGAATCTAGGTGTAAACGTTTGGCAGGAAACATTTGTCACAACAGTTGAGGAGTTAGGGTAGTTATGGTTATGCTGGCAAAAGAGCAAAAAGCAAAGTGGACATTTTTAAATATTTACAGTTCACTGGATAATGATTTTATTCCATTACTGATCATCAGTGTTTCTGGAAGGATTTCCTGGAGCAGATTGTTTTATACAAATGAGAAAATGACAAGTTTTCCAAGTCACAAATACAGTTACACAAATATGCATTGATGCCGCTGCTGTCAAATGTCAGGGCACAATAACACTCAATTCTATTATTTATATTATTTTGATGGGAAACACACAGGCACGTAAACAGGAAGCAGGACATGAAATGACAGGAAATGTAAGCAGATGTCAAACTAAAACAGAAAATCCAAGGATGCCATTAAAATGCATATTAAAACTTCTACAACTTTTAACTTCAGACGTTAATTCTGTAATGGTCTCTTCCCAGAGTGAGCCCTTCCACATTAAACATGGATAAAGTATTCATGTCAACCTCTGCTACAGCCCCAGAAAAGCTGGATTCAAATCCTCAGTATTTCTCCTCTATGTGAAATATTCACGACTTTAAAGTCAAAAGAAAAAGAAAAAGCCTTAGTTATTATTCATTACTGGTAGAATTTAATACTCAGTGTCCCTGCTCTGTTCCGTGTGTGTGTGCCACTGTGGTTTGATCTCACAGAGTTATTAAACAACAAAGCAAACTGTCACACCCACATTAAATCAGTGAGAAAAACACAAACACAGAAATCACCAACGCTGTTCCAACAAAATAAAATGTGTTTGTCAGAATTTAGACACAAAACAAGAATTTGTGTTCTCATGACTCACACAGCTTCTACCGTTAACTCGATAAAAACAGAATAATATAAACATTACATATATAATCTTTATTAAATACACACATACGTGCTTATATGTCTCAGTGTTTTGTCATTGGAACCATTTAGCCTCCTGTAGAGATGACAGAGACACTTTGAGGAATGTGTTTCATTCAGGTTCATCGGAGCGTAAAGCTGCTGGTTGTCGGTGATCATCCGGCTCTAGACACTTTGACAGGTTACTGTGCTGCATCTGCTGGCTGCAGGCTGCATGTTCGTGAGCTCTGCTTGTAGCTGAGAACCTTTAACGGGAGCAGTTTCCCTCTTTTCTGCATGTTTCTATCCCTCAACATCTCAACACACAGCTGTGGTCAGCAGCAGCAAATCAGTCAAACGTGTGCGATCAAAAGTAAAGCTGCAAATGTGTCAGTTCAAACTGCTGCCACTGCCCGACCAGTTTAAATAATCCTGTGATTAATTGTGGTGACAGAGAGCGGCTGTGGAGGGCAGGGGCCGAGGCCTCTGTCGACAGACCGAAGCTCTCTCCTCTCACCATGAATAGGTAAAGAGCCGGTGTTGTAAAAGCCCGTGTGATAGATGTTGAGGAAGCATTAAAGTTCACTCGATACCAGCGCGCATTTATCTGGACCTCTCCCCGTTTCAATGAGGAGCCTTTAAAATGAATTGTTTCACCCATGGCCCAGACAATAAAAGACTCCCGTTTTTAAGAGGCACTGCAGACCAGGGGATGAGGAGCCTGCCATGTTATTTACTGCCACACAGAGCCAGAACGGCTGACTGGGGCCTCATCCAGGGAACAAATAAGCCCCAGCAGGGAAAACAGGAAGAGCTTTTCCCTGCGAGCTGAAGCGACACAGTGTCTGGTGTCTGATCACTGCTCATTCTGAGCTCATCTTGTTTGTTTTGCTGAATGAATCCTTGGATCCAGTGGATTTTTAAATCTTTACCAATTTTAGAAATGTGATGTAAATAATTTAAAATCTTGAGGATGCAGACACGAGGATGCCACATACCACAGACTTGGCATTTAGACGTACGATTTCGGAGTGGAGATGGATTGCACAGTTGAACAGTTGTTTTCATTTCAGCAAAATCACAAACAGGACCAGAAACGGAAACTGGCGTAGAAGAGGATAACACACAAAACAAGTATTGAGGCTCTGTTCTATTTATCACACTTCACAGAATTCAGCTTTAAAAAGGGGAGGAGAAATATGAGACGTTGGATAACCAGATGGAATCACTGTGGAAGAGCAGGGGAGACAATTAATTCCAGAGATGATTAGAAAACATATCTTCTCCCATCATGTACTTGATTATCTGTTTTTTTCGGACTTCTTCGATTTCATTTGTCTCCATTTTCCTCCACCATCCTGCATCCGTCTCATTCCTGCAGCCGCTCGTGTTTTCTCGCTCTTTATCTTCAACCTGATCCCTCTCTCTCTCTCTCACCTGTCCCCCTCCTTAACTCCCCACAGCCCTCGTCTCCCTCTTGTAGCCTCTCAAACTAATGGAGCACATTAAGACTTACTAAAAATAGCCCTGCCACCGAGTCAATTCATTTTTTTCACCCCGTCCGTCTCCCTTTCTCCCCCCTCTAATGCTTTTTTCTCTCCTTTCCGTACCTCCCTGAGGAGGGAAATGAGTAACGGAGAGATGGCTTGTCAGCTCATTTATCAGCTGGCAGCCCGTGTGCAGCTCTCTGCGCTATCAGGGCTGAGCGGCTGATGCTGTGGGACCGAGGGCCCGGGCCCCTGGCTGCCTGTCTGTCAAGGATGCTGCTGGATGGCCGTGGAGCTTGGCAGAGTGAGAATAAACGAGTGGTCAGGGTTTATGGGGAGCTGCAGGCACCGCGGACATCACCTTCTGGTCATGCCAGGGGTCTTAAATCTCCCTGTAAAGCCGGTGGAAGACAATGTGCGGGCAGAAAATATCATGAGGCCAGAGCGGATGAGACGCACCGGAGGAGAAAAGCCTGAGGCAGATGCACGAGTGAGGAACGATAACATAGGCTCTGTGCTGCATTCTGAAAAAGTGAATAAACTAATGTGAGGTCCTGGACTGCAGGTTGAAAGTATTAAAGGACACTTCTGGTTTATTTACAACCTGAACCCTGTTTTAATGGAGCTGCCCATGTTTGCTGCTGTGGAGAGATAGATGTTGAGATCTGGCATTGTTGCTGGAAAGGTCAGTGGCTTTTCAACAGAGAAGGAACATAAACATGTAATTCACAGAAGGTCTGCAGTAAACATCCACCGCAGTTCACACACCGACACCCACATCCGATATTAACGTAGAAAGCACGATGCTGAGATCTTGTGTCCTGATGTTTTTGGTATAATGTTGCCCGCTCTGAACAAACGCATCCTTTACTGAGTGAGCCAGATATAATACAAACAGAACAATGCTGTGACTCCAGGCTTCTTCCCAAATCACATATTCATGGCTGAAACAGCACAAGAGCCCAGAGAGGTTAATGATGCTAATCGCTGAGTGATGGCTGAATCATTACGACTGTCATCTGAGTGTCTCTAATGAAGCTGTGAGTATTTCTCTCTCTCGCTCTCTCTCTCACACACACACACACACACACTCAGGGTTTGTTTTGCAGAACCCCAGCAGTCCGGCAGGACTTCTGTTTCGGGTCAGTGGAAGTAAGAGATTCTCTTTTATTGCGCTAGTGAACAATAACCATGTGACCACAGTGAGATTAAATACCTCAGGACAGAAGAACACAAACAAATAAATCCTGAGTACCAACGAGCGCATGAAGGTGCTCCCCACAATAAGATATAGTGAAGTACAATAACACACACAAACTCATCAAATTTTCACTGCAATATATTCTGATGAATTAGAAGAAAGGAGGATTGAGAGCTCCTGGAAATAGATTTATGCAGAGGATGGAAATTGGATTCCTTCCTCCTCGCCCTCTTCGTCTTGATGGCGAACATTAAAAAGCACTCTCTCACATGAGTTGACCGTAATTGTTGTCAGTAATGTGACAAACGTTTGCTCCTTGTGCAACTGCAGTAATCAGGTCGTTAAGCGTAAGAGTCCTTTCCCAATTTCCATAAATAATAAACAACTTGCTTTTTCTTTGCAGCTGTGAAGGTGTTTAAAATCATGTTTGTGAGGAAACATGTGCCAAACGTCCTTGTTCATGCATCATGTACTCAGCGTTAATTCATCGCCAGCTCCGTCTGCTCTCGACTTCACTGTGACATCAACCTGCGATGGCGTCGCTCTGAAGAAGACGCGAATGTTGTAGCAAATGAGCCACTGTCACTCCTTCGCTTTCTTCTGTCTGGTGGATTTGTTTAACTTAGCAGGAATAAATTGGACCAGCCACCATGGAGGCAGTGTGTGAGTGTGTGTCTGATGTGAAAGCATCTGCGATGCCCCAACTGTTCCTCTCGGCAGACGGCGGCAGCGTCTTGTGAAGCGAAGAATCAAGATGGAGACACAACGAACATTACGTTCACCACCACCGGGCAGCGGGAGCCACCCTGTTAGCAGACGCTGCAAAGAGCTGGATCACGATACTCAAATACTTTGCTGAACTTTATAGAAACATTTGCCACCCTCATTTCTCCAGTGCCATGTTCGCAAATGAAATCCAAAATATCTCATCATCATATGATGTGACATGACGTTTATTAGCACATCTCAACACAAGAGTCCAGGCACAGTTTCTTTCCAAACTGCCATTCCAAGACTTTGTGAGGATTATCCGTCTTTCCATGTGAAGTTATAGTTGATAATAAACTCAGAGTTTTAAACATCTGACCTCAAAAGATTTCCAATTAGCAGTTTTGTAATTATCCTCCACACAGAGATACAAAGAGAAAACTCAAATCAAATCATGCATCTCGGAGAACAGTGAATAGAAGACAACAGAACTACAACCTTGGAAGTATCCAGAGGGTCAGACTCACCTACGATATTAACATTGAGCGATGGGAACAACAACCTTACAATGTGGAATATTCAATACCCATTTCCTCGGGGCACACAGCTACTGGGCCTGATGTGAGTTGTGGATCCATTTCCCTTCAAACTCTCGGTGAATTCGGATGCGGCTTCAAAGCTTTAGCCGGACCTTTAATCACGTTACAAACAAAGTGCATTATGCTCAGCAGGTAGCAGGGGAAGTAGAGGCACTCAGTCTGAGTGCTTTGACTGAGAAATCACAGCTCACCATGCATCGTCTCTTCTTCCCCTCACAGTCAGACAGTTAAACCTGATTAGAGAAGATTGGTGGAATTGGTTGTGAGCCACTGATGGAGAAAGAGCCTGCCGAGCTTTCCTTTTTTTCCTTCCCCTATCAGCACCGCTCTCTAATTAAGTCGCAAAAGCCTGCGGGTGTCACTGTCGTGTGTGTGTGTAGGTGGAGTTATGGGCTGATTAGAGCCTGATTATTCAGTCTAGACTGAAAGTCTAGGTTTAGCTTAACTGTCGCTTACCCACACGGTTTTGTCTGATGTGTTTTGCTTAAGTTCATTCAAGAAAAACTGCAAACAGACTCATTTATTTAAATATATTACACTACCCAGTGATGTGGTTGTATCTGTTGATGTATGATATCAGTATAGACACTATAATAGAGTGACAGTTTTACTATAATGAACTGTTTTGTTCTGGAAGATTCATATATTATTTCCATATATGGAGAAAAATACCCCTATGACTATGATACTGATCATAAAAACTCTTTATCAAAGGCCACAAATAGACGTTGTTCATGTTCCTAGTAAACATCCTTTGAAAGAGTTGTCTGTCTCCAGTGAGCGAATTATCAACTTATTTGTTGGCAGCTGATCTCAGGTGTCCTTGGCGTTCCCACCATTGATTCAGGTTGTTTATGAGGACAGTTATCTATGAGGACTGTGGACTTTATCACTGAAGACCACAATGACAAGATCAGATTTAAAAACCCTGGAGAGACAAGATGAAGGATTGGCTGTTATGTCTCAGAGAATGTTGCAGAATATGTTTTTTCATGGTTCAAAATCTGAATCACCAAAGACACGCCTAGTCAATTTATCAAAAATGTTCATTTTGTACTTAAAAGTTGAGGTATTAGCTGAATGTCCACAGGCGGACAGAAGCACGGCCTTGTTATAGAGAAGCAGGACTGGAGCAGACAGCCTTCGTCCGTGCCCTCTGAGCCCCGACGTCTGTGCTTTCTGATCCCGCTGATCTGAATGTCAAATCCATAATAAGGTTTGCTGTCCATCATCCTCCGTCAGCTGCAGTTATCAAAGTTGGGAAGAAGGTAGCCCTTATCTCGCTGAGCCACAGCTGGGCCCAGATAGACAGCCGCCACCTTCACTTCCTCCACAGGCACAGTCTCATCAATACACACATCAGTGCTTCATCTAACCCTGATTCATATCCTCCACGGTCAAAACATGGATTCAGAGTTTCAGCCAAATCATATAGTATTGCACTTAATAATAAAGTCACAGATTTATTAACACTATAAAACCCTTTGTCATGACTGTCGGAGGAGAAATTATGCAGAACATCTCATAAACATCTCATAAACAGCAACTGGACAGTATATAAAGACTGACAACATTATAGCCAAATCATCTTGATAACAACCTGGTAGCGGGCTTCATCCCTTACCTCCTCCATGTTAGTGGATGGCACATGGACCGAACTCAAAGATGGTTCTGAAACATTATCTTCAATCTGAGAACCTTGAAACGACAGTCAGACCTGACTAGTTTAACTATGATAAGTTTGTTTCATGTCTCAGTTTCAGGAATGTGTCCTCAGAGCTCCTCACAGACCTGATGTTTTCCCTGTTGGATGGATTTCCATCATTATTTTCCTTTTCTTGATGCACAGACTTTTCCACTTCAGCCAAGCGTAAACGCTTTCTCACAGTCTTTCGAGTTTCAAGAATTATTTTAAGTCGCCAGCCCCCTTCCTCATCCCATCGTCACCTTGGACCTCTCCATTTGGCGCCGTGCTCCAGCGACACCGGTGATAATTAATCAGTGCTCACAGGAATGCAGTCATGGCTGATGGAAAGGTGGTTAACGGAAAAACAGTTTGTCTCTGCATTTTCAGGCTGTCCCAATCAATCTGCCATGCTGTGCAGATGTGAGAGGGTAATGAATAGGAATGGATGCTCCAGAATGAATGAGTTCTCTGCCTTTTTATTGGCAGACTGCCCTCAGGACGATGTCACCTGCAATGAGCCGTTTTATTGCGCTCCTTGTTCCTGCATACCAAGCAGGGCCAACTGGCTGTTAGAGCCTGATGGATGTCCACATGCGCTGTTCTAAGTTGTGCACGACAAAGGGTGATAATCACAATGTAAATGAAAGGGTACAGATTGTGACATGGCTCTTTTAGTCCCGCTAAGACTCAGAGAGTGGAATTAGCTCGGACGTGTAATCTGGACAAATGATGCTTTTCGACAGGTCGTTGAAATGACCCGGTGCCTTTCGACAGGTTACCGCGTTTGATCTCAGAGGGTAAATGTTTGACCGGGGAGATGCAACACCAAGGAAATCTCCTCAGACTCATGCTAAATGACTCCTCTGGGAGTTACAACAAACACTGGCTGCAGCTCGGTCAAGCTCTGATGAACACATGAAATGGGTTTCATGTCCTGGCTTTGGAATTTGTTGCACAGAGAGATCTGTGCATCTATACACACACACACACACACACACACACTAATGTAAAAATGTAAAACTAAATATCCCCAGTGTCATTTTTTTAACTATGTCAATCTTTTCTATTTCAGTGATTTACTATATGACACCACACCAAGAATTAAAAGTCCTTCACCAGTTATACATATTATTAATTATTAAGGGAAAAGCAGTATTGCCTTTTAATCCTCGCCCATGTTTTTTAGGTTCTAACATTTAGTATGCGTACATATCTGTTTGGTGTCTAATTTGGTTCCAGTTATTGGATGATTAATATTCTGTAAACTGTCTGTCGGGGCAGTGTGAGCAGAGCCTCCACACTCCTGCCTCAGTAGATGGCCTAAAAAGAACAGTGTGCATCAATTGAGGCTTCTGTCTTCTTTTAATGAGATGGAGATTAGTAATGATAAGGGTAACAAAACACGCAGCTGTGAATGACACACACACACACATGGGATGGCTCTTATTGAAAAGGAGTGAGTGATAAGAGCTTCATTATACAGACTTGTTAAATATCTGGTCAGCACAGAGAGGCGTTCAATTCTATTTCTTCCACATTTTAGACAGAAAACAGAGGAACAGTTGGCCTTTTGGTGTCAGCGGTGTTCTCTGCTCAATGAGTTAGTGATCCTCATCGAGTTTTATGAAGAGGTCCAGAGACAGAAGAGTCGGGGTCGTTAAAAATGAAGGTTAATGAGAAAACTTACATTCAAAGTTATCTCAAACTTTGTTCTCCTCTCTCTCTCTCTTTCTGATAACTGTCACGTCATCCATTTGCGGTGACCCTGCTGCTCCCCAATCACCACTACTGTCCATTCATCCCGTCCCATTCATATCCTCAATCTTCTTTCCAGAGCACAACTGGCACAACAGCTCCAAATGGCATTAGCTTGAGACCACCTCAGGATACAATTACGACAGGGTGGAAGTGTTTACCTGAGCAGGCCGCAAACAGCGAAGGCACCGTCAGGATGAATTAAGCCACATGTGGAGGGTCTGTTCTTAATGCCACTGACATTAAAGTGTAATACTGAGAGCCTCCCAGCCGATGTTCTCCTCTACTCTTTAGCTTTCACTGCTCATGACCCCTTGAAAAGTTGAGGCTGCACCCAGCCATGATCGTCCCACTGGGGAATGGATGTGTTTTCATTAACATTAATAAAGTTAACTTTCTAAAAATATCTGCGCTGGCATTAGAAGAGGAGCCAGTCTGCCTGCTGCTGGGTTGTAAGGCCTGTTTCCATGCAGCCTGTGCTGGGTCATTAAATATGGATCTTCTCCCCGGAGAATGTCACAACCGCAGGAACTTGAGGGAGAGAAGAAAACGGGAGGGAGGAGGAAGGAGCGCCAAGAAAAGCTGCAACAAAGCATTTAACTCTCTGCTCCACGGGAAGATTTGATACAGACACTACACTGCAGTCCTCTCAGTGATTTGCATTCACCGTGACCTTCTCTCACAGGCACAGATCCTCCAAGAAGAGAGATAAAGACACTCAGCTGAGCTCTGTGTGCACAACATCACTGTTATCAGCACACAGTGGTTTATGTGGCTCCTGCTTTTTATCATCCTTCACATCAGAAACTCCAGACCCTCAGAAGATTGTACTTAAACAATACAAGACAGGAAATCACTCAGGAACTTGTTCTTACCCGAAGACTCTGAAGCGGTTGGATGTCCAGGCCGCAGCATGTCGGCCGTGCCCCGTTGGCCCTGACGCCTCATCACCTCATCGCTCAGTGTGACCTCAATTTTCTCACAGTGGAGCGGAGTGGAGCTGTGGGAAAGACAGAAGCAGTGAGTGCTGCAGGTTTTGCTCGGAGTGACTCAGCCTTTCAAACGTCTATTTCTGGAGGAATGTGCCTTTGTTTTCTCGTCTTTATTTAAAACCGTATAGTTTCATTCTCATGCTATTTCAAGTGTCTACTGGATCTCTAATGTCACTGCCACTTATGTGGCAATGCAACGCTTTAGCTTCCCATTGTGACAGTGGCGCTCCTCTGTGTAAGTCATTTGAAGACATTTAGTGGGAGTTAGCCTGATACATTAAATTAAGCATTGAGTTATTACCCCCCTCATCTTCCACTTATCCACGCTCTGGGTGGGCAGGGTATTTCAGACACCTCTCTCTCTCCATATAGCTACGCTTGCCCGCTCTTCCTCTAGGATCCCAAGGCGTCCCCAGCCCGATTGGATATGTAATCCCGTCAGTGATTTCTGGATCTACCCCAGTGGATCATCCCAGACAGGCGTGCCCAGTAAACCCCAGGAGACTAGGCGGCCAAACCAACTCATCTTTCCATGGGAAAGAGCAATGAATCAATTTGCAATGCTCTGTTTTCTGCTTTCTGTGCACAATTTCTTCAACTTTTTCTCAGGTCAATAACCTTCAGAAAACAATACTGAGGCACTTTTTTTTTTTTGTTGCCTCCTGTAAGGCAGATGGATGTGACAGCAGCAGATTTGTTTGTTTTCTCTTCAAAGCTACATGAAAAAAAGGACCTGTCAGTTTATCATGGCATTCCAGTTCCACAAACAAGAACAACACTGGAACGATTAAAATATGTGTTGATATAAGTATGAGCATGTGTTGTGTCAGAGATATTAGGATTGAGGAATAAAACCAGCATGCAAACAGGGATTCTACACCCATTTTCCTGTTTTAGCATTCAAATCAGTTCCTGCCACCTCACCTCATCAAAGTCAGGACACACGCGCGACAGTCAATTACTTCTTCCCAATGCATTTGATCCATTATCCAATGCAGAGGCTGATTCCCAGAGCGTTCTGCGTGGAACAGCTGATAATGAGCCGGAAACACAAGGCTTTGTGTTTGCAATTAAAAACGCAAACACACTTCTAATGTGATCTTAAGTCGGTGATACTATGGTGCATATTATTTGGCAACGTTTCTGTCCCAGGAATACAGAAATGCATCAGCCTGCAGCTCTTACGTGCAGTGGCTCCAGAAACGAAGAGTGAGTTGTGTGTGGAATGACTGATGCTGTTTCTCACAGATCTGTGTTTTGTCTGTTTGCGTGTGTCATATGCTGTGGTGCGGTTTAAATCTCGCGGCCACACAAATCCATAAATGCCTTGATTATGGACATAGTAAATTAGGGATTGTGGCTTTACATCCAGATGTAAACCCCTTTTTTAGGACAATGCAATGCATGCAAATAGCTTCATCAACTGCTGTAAGGCAAACATCAACATGACTCATTCCAGTGCCTGAGTAAACACACGTTTATCATCAGAAGCCAATCACTGCTGCTGTCACCAATCCATGGCTGCTGGGTATCAAACAAACCAGCTCAAACCCTGCCTGGTACAATCAGGCAGCATTTAACAACAACACACAGAAACAGCATAATAACGTTCCAAGGAAACCTTTGAAATGTCAATCAAGTCATCACATAATGCGTTGCAATAGGCTGCAACTGTTCTAATTCACAGAGTCCTAATCAACATGGAACAAGATAAAGAACCAAACAACATACAGATGTAAGAGCAACAGCGTCAGCCTTTATTTGTTGTCTGGACCAGCCTTTTCCCTTTTCCTTTTATATTTTCATATCCTGCAATCCGATATGAAATTATTCAGTATTTGTTCTAACACAGCAATAACTGACAGCGAGGACTGTAGATGATCGCTGTGCCCGTCTTCAAGGGAACCATATTCTAATAAGAAGCTATCAGGTCGACTGTGGGGGATGTGAGGGGGAATAAATAAGGCTGGAAAATGTCAGGGAGATTGATGTGGGGAATCAGCCAGAGGGGCCCGTCAGTTTTTGGGGGTGCCGTGGTGGAAAAACAACACAGCGATGACGAGCAGTGATGAGGTCCCACGGCTTACCTGTCTCACTGTGGCTAACGATCCACCTGGGTACCACATGTGAGCCCAATCTGTGTGAGCCTGGCTTTGAAAGGACCAGGGACATGAAGCGTATGATCGTTATTTGTGGCTGTGTGAGTAAAGCTGAGATAAGTCCCACTTGAAAGTCACTTCAAAGACCCTAATTATCAGTTTAGACCCTCTGCCATCGGCCCAATATGTGTGGTGAGGCAAGTTAATGGTTTGATTAACAAGCAATTTAAAGTGGGCTGCTGTAATGCATGAGAAAAGAAAGACACCGCACAGTTCTGATGCTGATCATTACCTCTACAAAGGTTTTCATCGCTCATCATTCATTATTTCTTAGCTTGCATTATTACGCAATTTTGGCTCATTTCATGATCTTGAGCCGCAGCATCAAGGACAAGTTTATTTTTATTTGATTAAATATCTGATTCAAATCTAACTAAATAATTGTTTGGGAAAAAATTGGTCTGTAATTTGGCTTTTTAGTTTGGTACTGTGGTCGCATAAAATTGGAAATGGAAGCGGTGCTAGCGATCAATCTTAGCCTTGTATCAGACAAACCTGATGTTGTAGAGGTCAAATATACAGCAGTCAACTTTACTCAAGCAAAATAATGTTCACTGCTTTTCTTCCACCATCAAAACCAGACCTCTCTGCAAAATGCTTCACAATGAAATCAAGTAGACACTGAACTCAGACCTCAGGTTTCCAGGAAAATACAGTTACAGCATAATTCAAACCAGCAGCGTACATCTGACTCACGTTCCTCTAAAGTAAACTCTGAAAAGCGGCAGCGGTTAAACAGTTTGATTACCAAGATTTTCATTATCTTGAAGGTGGGCTAGATTGACCCAGAATCGAAATGAGGGGGATCATAAGATCTGCGTCCCAAAATAATTTCATAGGCATTATGGCACTGATGTCAAATAGCGTGGCTGATTAGATGGATGATTTCTATCACTGCGGTTTTTAAGCGCAAGTAAATCCAATGTGTGTTGAAGGCACCCCCCCAATCACAGTCCTGCGGTTACACTACGCATGTAAACCTGTGCGGAGCATCTGTTCCGCATCGTGTTCACGCCACAAATCATGTATGAAAAATTTGCACTTGCGCCCTGCCAAGTCAATGTACATTAAACAGTTGGATATCCCTTCCCCTCACTGCAGATGAACCCGCAATGAACTCTGGGAGAACAAATACTGAGCAGCAATCAAACAGGAACAAGGGAGAAGGAGGGAGGGAGGGAGGGTAAATAGAAACAATAAATCCGACTTCCTGTCAACGAAATGAATAAGTTACAGCAGCGAGTACAAATGTGACGATCTTTTTACGGCTGCTGGAGCAGAATCATAAACCTTAAGTGTGTAATTAAACAACATTTGACATTTGTTCCTGTGGCTAGCATAGTAAATATCAAAGTTAATGAAGTCCAAGTCATCTGCTGCTTCTGTTATTTCCGCTGGTTTGTAAAGAGCGACTACAATTCAGAAGGTTCAGAGACACAAAACCTAATTAGGCTTCACAACGGTGCAGTGCCCTCGCAAAGATAATGGCCACAGCTCCCTCTGCAAACACACACATACACACACACAGAATTGGAGAGTCCAAACACACCCTCGCCCCCTACATTACAGCAGAAATCAATTATTGTAACTGGAAGATGTATTATTACCATTGATCTTAGCCTTTCTGTTTCATCAAAAACAAAAGTGACAGGGAATTTGCAGCGGCAGCCAGAGATGATAAAAGACCAGAGGATGTACATCAGAGCGAAGCAGAGATGGGATGATTAAAGCGATTTCAACGCATCTCAGATTCTGAGCCTCTCAAAGTGAGAAGATGACACAGCACATTATAGGAGTGAATTTACGAGGAGATCTAACGACATCTTAGTGGGAATCAGCCCAGCTGTGTGGTGAAATATTGATTGTCAGACTCATCACAATTTGAGGACTCATCAGGTGTTTTTTTGGTCGTGCTAGCACTGCAGTATTGGTCATAAAAACCCAGTCTCCTCCATGTTAGTGGATGGGACGTGTGTCACACGAAATTGAATTAATACAGTACAACTTTGGGTTTTGGAATTAAAATCAAATCTGGGTTCATTTGGATTCATTTGTGTGCAGTGGGAGGAAGCAGGAGGTGGCGTCCATCTTTAGATCCAGACTCACTGTTTATGTATCTATGAGCGACGGCGTCCTGCGTGCTTGTCATATTTGTTTCCTGGGGTTCACATACAGTTAATGTCCTCATGGAGAATAGATGAATATTTGAATGCATTAACATGCGCAGTTATGCCTTAAAGTGTGCACAAACAAAAACAGTGTCAGAACGGGTTTCTATCCTGGTGCCTGCTTTGGAGCCTAGCGAGTGTCTGCTCACCCTCTCTGTTGAATAATGTAACAAGTTGTGAGTGGTGTGGGTGGTAGAGGGATGGCCTGTCCTCAAAATAGACTCCACTGCAAAAGCAGAAGACTTCAGAGACGAGCTACAATCGCACACGTTGTAGTTATGAAACAATCCGGACAGTCTGGCCTCTGCAGCAATTTGCAAAAAAAAACAAAAAGCACTGCCGTGTGAGCTGAATCGCTTGGTGTCGTAATCATTACAACAACAGATCTCCAGAGTAAAAGGTCAAACAAAGGATTCAGTTCAATGCAGGTAATACACTTCACAGGGAGTCTTCCATTATGAAAGGTTCAGGGAGAAAAGAGGAGAGAGACATCAAGGGAGAATGGTCCATTATGTGGACAGGAGATACAGTTTATCCTTGGGCTGAACAAAGCAGGTGAAAGTGAGGTGTGTGTGTGTGCAGCATAGTGAACGAACTCTTCAACTTTCAGCACTTCGTGGAGATGGAGAGCGACTAGACGCAGCAGCGGCTGGAGGGAGCACGCGTGCGAATTTTGTCGCTGCCGGGTGTTGTGTTGGCGAGTAACTCGGACACACGTTTCCAGAGTCATCAGATTTCTGCACATGCACTCGGCGCAGACTCGTCTCCACCGCGCGCAGCGGCGGCAGCAGTAGCGGCTGCTGGACTATTTTTAGAACATGCAACGTTGCGGTGGAGGAATCAATCAAACTGGAGCTACAACAGTGTTTTCATGACACGCTGCAGGTTTCTGAGATCCTTATCTGTGCTCACCAGGTCAGGGGAGAGGAGGCTGCTAACAGACCCCCCTCCTCCTCCTCCCCTCCCTCTCTCGTTTTTATCTCAATCTCAGCTGATGCGTAATGATGCCTTTCCCCCTCCTGCTCTCCAGGAACCGGTGGACTGCAAACTTTTGCACCATGGAACACGCTCCGCTCTGTGGGGACGATTTCTGCGATGCTTCTGGGACCTTGCGTAGTTTTGTGTCTTTTCACATTCTTAGGATTTCTAAAGAGAACTGCAGGCTGGGATGCGAATGAGAACTCTTTGATTGGGGACGAGCAAAAAGCGTCTGGAAAAGATCGAGGAGGCGAGGATTTCAGTTTTGTCTTTTTACTTCCATCAAGTGTGTGTGCTAGTTCCAGTTCTCCCGGCTCTTATGGGAATTAGACACTCGTCCCGCTGCATGCTCCTCAGGAGAAAAATGGCGGAGTCTGAGAGCAGCGAGGTAAGTCTGAGAAACACCTTTATGATTTGCCATGGCCGAAATGCGAGCGGTCACTTAGCATGGCCCCTGATGCGCCCTGCACCAGCGTCCTGCAGCAGCCTGGAAGTTGCATCTCGGACACATTGCTGCTGCTGCTGCTGCTGCGTGTCAGTGAGACAACAAGTCACTGGTAGTCTCTCTCTCTCTCTCTCTCTCTGTAAGGATATCTGCACCGCCTCTCCACCACCAACCAGTTTTACGCATAACAGAAGCGAGAGTCGAGTGCACTTTTTTCACATTTATTACTGGTGTCTGTTTAAACCGTGCAGCTGACAAGGTGATGAAGCAGTGCAGGTGTTTTCCGTGAGCAGGATTATACTCACTTTTATTTTACTATAGCAGACAGGACAGTGAGAGGATGGAACCAAAGTGTGTTCTCCATCTACACTGTATCAAACGAGCCACGTCCCCAAAGATCTCGTGATTTGAATGTAAAGAAGCAGCCTCAATAAAGAGCAGGAGAGCCGGATGCTTAATTGCTGCTGCTGTGAGATCAGATCTGCGCTGTCCAAGGTGCTGCAGCGCGTTGCAGGCAAACCGGAGAAAGCTGAGAGTTGGTGCGTATGCGGGAAGAGAGTTTGAGGAAGTGGGTGAGCTGAAGAATGACGTGTCACCGGCACAGGGGAGTGGTCTCTGAATCCCCACCTCTCAACCCCCCTTTAAAAAAAATCTTCAATTGCAAATTCTCCATGGATCTCTGTGAGATCCATGTCCCGACACCATTGCAGGGGAGAATTCATCCCACCTGCCTGCTCGCTCCCCTGTGGGGCTGTGACTTCTGCACAAGCACACCACGACCCCCTGTGTCTTACTGAGTCCATGCGCCACATTTGTATTCACAGAAGAGGGTGCATGCTGTAGGAGCGATGCACATTTCTTCTTTTTTGGAATGCTTAAAAGATTCAAGCTCCCTGTGAAGCTGCTGACAGCTGCATTTTGCTTCATATACATTATTCATCACAAAACGTTTCTCAAAGCGAGTTCATTCATGGGAGAGGCTCTTGTCGAGCTCTCATGGTTTTCTCAATATGCTTCTCTCTGAGGGCAAGACATAAACTGGTCCTTTACAATAAAAGGAGCGAGGCAGTATGGACGGAGCTGGCATGCTCTTCTCTTCTCTCGTGTCTTGGCTGAGTGCTGCTATGGCAAAAAACCAAAGAGATCCCTCTTCCTAAAAGTTTGACGTTATTTTCCATCGTATGAAAAATTTAAGATGCTGAATTCCTTTTACTGAGCAACAGTAGTAAGCCCTTAACATCAAACTTTCTCCTACTTTGACATGTACTTTTCCAACAAACCAAACTCTGAGCACACCCCCCCTTTGTACTTCAGGAGCAAAACTACACAAACAGGGCTCAGTGTAACATCAGCACCAAGTGAAAGCACTTCTCAGATAACATATCACACCTTTAGTCCTGAGGGGCACTGATGAGTTTCCAGTCTCTTAACCTCACGTGTTCATCAGCACAGACGTGTGCCACCTATCTCAGTTACAATCACTGCAGCTGCTCTCATCTGTGGAGTCAGCTCTAATCTGTCCCTTTGAGCCGCCCTGCACTGATTGTTTCGCTCTGCTCTGCACCTTTTTATTCTTGGATTAAACTCGGCATCCTTTATCACCTCCTCTGCAGCCCCATCCTGCAATTACGGAGCCACAGCGTTGGCTTGTAGCCATTTATTTATCCAACTAGGATTTCTTTAGACAGATGGCTAGATTTAATCTGCAGTCTTTGAACCTGGGAGTTTTTACGCCTCCTATTGCTGACCTTGCTGCTATCTGGAGGGGGACTCGCCATGGAAACGTTCAGTGGGAAGCATCAAATACAGCACAGACTCAGACAAAGTGCATCTGATGACCCTAATGATCCAGTGGCTGTGATGATATCTCCTTTACAGTTAGTAGGTTATTACCGTTGTGGCTGTGATGCACCGTGGCTGATCCGCAACACAGATTAAAGGATTACGACACATCCGGTAGCAGGCCTTTGCTTTGAAATCAAAAGTTAAACGTTCATTAAAAGTGGGATCTCAATGACTCAGGTTATCTGTACAAGTCAAGTTTAAATCCGTGAAAACAAGAGGAAGGAAGAACTTTGTGATAACTGTGGCTGTCTACATCATTCATGTACCACATTGTTAGAGAAACAAAATATATCTGGGTCCCACTGCACTGTCGCTGTAAATCACAGAAGTGAGCCTTCATCTATAAATGAATTTATCCGTCTCACTGACTCTGGTAGGATTCAGTCCTGTTGCATGACAACTAAATGATAAGTCAATATGTCAAAGAAATTTAAACTCCCTGGAATTAGAGATAAATCTAGAATACATTACTGTTGTTACATCAGAGCTGATGATGGGGTATGAAGCTCTGAATGACACAGTCTGGAGGAGATAAACCTTTATTATTTTGTTAAGTACTTGAGAGGACACACATCTAAGATGGAAGTTCTCCTTTACCATTATAACCATAAGTACACTACACTGTCATTAAATCATTTTTGCCACCGTGCAACGTATTAATCATTTATTTTTAGAAACCTGAACACTGTGATGAGAATAAACAGCAGATTAGCTCCCTCTGCCCCCCCCCCCTCCCCTCTCTGTCAGACTCACATACATACTCCAATAGCTCAGCAGGCTTCAGAGGTGAGAATCAGGCCATTATGGATGTACCCTCTGTGCGGAGCACAGTCTTTCTGCCTGCTGACAGACTTCATGTCAGTGATTAGAGTATGAGCCAGATTGTGGGCTGTGTTCTGATAGCAGATGGAGATATTAAGGGGAATGGATAATGAATCAGAGCCAATTCCTCCGAATTAAACCACATCATCTGATCTGCATTTCCATCCTTGTTTCTTTTTTTGCTCCAAAAGGTGTTAGCCTGGTTAGGTGCTCTTTTAATCTGTGTCTCTCTGCCCTCCAGCAGCCACAGATGCAGCCACAGCCAATCCGCATAATTCCATCCCAGTCGGCGCAGCCCACCCCGTTGCCTAAACCCGTGCCTTCCGTCCAGCACGTGACGAGGCCGGCTCTCCCGCCACACACGCCCCACGCCGCCAACCTTGCGAGCTGTCCAGGGCGGGGCAAGATGTCCAAATTCCTTAATCCAGAGGAGATGACCTCACGAGACTACTACTTTGACTCCTATGCCCATTTCGGTATCCACGAGGTACTGTATCATTACAATGAGAATTGAACACATTCTGATCCACCAGGGCATATGATTTAAAGTTAAACTATACACGAGCAAAAAGTCAGTTGAAAAAGACTAACATGAACCAATGGTTAACAGTCTATGGATTAGAGAGGTATCTTCCTCATCAGATGCTACTCTATGAATTCACAATTACATACTGCAGAGCTACTGCTATAAACATCAACATCGAGGCCCAAGTCCACCATTGCCTGCAGGAGCCTGGTCACATGCCTGATTTGGCCCTGAAGTAGTCCACCATTCCTTGGGGATGTTGCAAACTTTAAAACTCTTCAAACTTTCCCTGCCCTTATCAAGAATGAGACATGATTTCATACGTCAAATAATCTTTTGCTCTTTCTACCATTCAAAATAATGTGTCTCTTTCGTTATCTCTTCTCTCAGAGTTCAGCTGCATTCTCGAGAGGAGACAAAATGTTAGAGTCTCTATAAAAAGAAATGTTCTCCGTTTGACCTGTGAGAATGTTTTCATTTTATATTTTTGAATGTAGGTCAGGCTTATTTTTGTCATTTCTTAACTTCACACTTGCAGAAAGACAGAAAGAGAGAGAGAGAAAGAGAGACGGAGACCAGACAGAGCTTATTCAGAAACACAGATGATGGATTTAACTGTAGAGCCATTCATCTGTGAGAAAACAGTGATGGATAGATTACATGAAGCCTGTTGGTTATTTGTCGCTGCTCCGCTGCAGATTATCACCACAAATCCTCACATCTCAGTGTCTAGTCAGGTATTTTTAAATCAAAAAACAAATCATCCCTCATCTTATAGCTGTCTTACCATTGTCCTGATGTCATTGATCATGTGCTCACACCAGGAGATGCTGAAGGACGAGGTCAGGACGCTCACCTACAGGAACTCCATGTACCACAACAAGCACGTGTTCAAGGACAAAATAGTGCTGGACGTCGGAAGCGGGACCGGGATCCTGTCCATGTTTGCGGCCAAGGCAGGGGCAAAGCACGTGTATGGGGTAAGACCTGTGTCCTTCCAGTGGAGCGTCATAATGCCCAACCATCAGGAGGGCTAATGGCCACGGCGCCAAGCCTCACCAGCTGCACATGCGTGACTGGTACATTCATTTGGAACGTTTTTGCCTGCGTCCCTGTAATCTTAGGCAGGTGATACAAGTGTGCAGCCTCTCAGGCAAGCTGACGGAATGAGCCGTTGCGATTTGAGAGCTTTTGCTGTTATCACATAGTGGAGCAGAGGTATTTGGTAGTCAGGACATGTCTGAGACCACTGACTGGATGCACATCGCTAGCTTGGCTGCGTGGAATTTATTTTTGCATTGTGGCTCCACACGGCACATAATTGCTTCAGGGAAGGAATGATTAACTTGGAATTTCCATATTGTTCTGGATTATAATGGTTGATGATGTGCTCATGTTGTATTATTTCCCTTTTTTTCGATCTTTCTGTTTTTCTACTTAAAAATTAGAGTTACTGCAGTCTGCCTGGCATTATTTTAGCCTCATAAATGGGGGACTTAAATCCTTTAAGTTTTAGATCACACCTCGCACCTTCCTTTACCCGGTGCTTGTAAAGCTTGTCGTGAAAGCTGGGTCTAGTGGAAGGTGGAAGGACTGGTGTCTGGGCCAAGAACAACATCACTCATGTGGACCTCATTAAAGTGATAACTCAACTCTGGATCTACTTAATCCCTGTAAATCACTCTACAGTGCAAAATTCCATATGTCAAAGCGAAATATCCTGATACACTAAAACACATATAGAATATCTCACATTTAAAAACTTGCTTTAAAAATAAAGATGTTTGGATGTAATAATAATAATAATAATAATAATAATAAATAAACGATTGATTAATGATTAAAACGTTCAAAAATTTAAATTAATAATTGTTTTTTTTTTCATTTTTATGATTTAATATTATCTTAAAGATTGTGTAACTAAAAAAGCCCAACAGCATCAAAGTGAGTGTCTCGAAACAGATTGCTGAGGCTAATGAGAACAGAATGTGGGATTTAAATTAAACCGTCACAGGTGCAGTCAACGGCTTGTGTGTTTAGCATGATCACTCTTTATCATTAAGAGCTATTGGCAGCCACTCGCAGTGCTCAAGATTGACTTTATATAAAGACTGATGAACCCACCCAGGATTCAGATTTTGTCAGTCTGTGACTTTTGTTTGGTCCCATGTGCTAACATGGGACCAAAGTCAGACAAGTCAGACTCCCAGCAGGCAATTCAGACAGCTGTCTATTGTCTATGCCAAAATACAGTTAATTCTCAGAGGCAAAAGGGTCATATCCTGCCTGGGACCACTATAAATCATATTATGTATTTATTGGGTGGCACGTTGGTACAGTGGCTAGCACTGCGGCCACACAGCAGGGAGGTTCTGGGTTAATCTCGAGCAGCTGGCCAGCGCTTCTCCATGTGTTCGCATGTTCTCCCTGTTATTTTTCTATGCAGGCTCCTGACGGTATATATTTGCTTCAGGGGAGGAATAATGAACTTCCCAGAGACTCATTCTGAGCTTTCCTGTTTTGACCCGCTGTACTTGTGTTGATGTGCATGTGTTTGTTTGCCTTCTTGCCCTCTGCTGTCTCACTTCGTCCTCACCCTGTTTTTGTACTTGAGTGAAAGTAGAGAAATTACTCTTCACATTTGTGGTACAGCTGTCCAGATAGGGTTTATCCTCATACAATGGGCTGATTACTGGGATTTCAGTTCTACTTTGAATTAGATTCACTCAGGCTTTTCTCCAGATGCACCAGTCAGGTTCATGTCCAGGATTCCACTGGCCCAAATCCACAGGGATTGGCTCCAGCCCCAGTGTGACCCTCAAGTGAGGAGAAATATGGTGGATGAATGAAATCAGTCATGAGTTGCCTTGCAGTTGAAATGATGCATTCTAGATTAAGGGAGTAAGTAAGGGAGATATTGATGCATGACGTTTTTGCTGATATTGCCTGATAGTCCTCTTTTCTCTTGAAGAAAGTCACACATTTTTCACAGTGAATTTGCTGCCAAGGGTTTAAGGCAATGAATGAGAATAACATTCACAAGTACAAATATGATGCAATATCAATGGGCCAGGATGTGTTGAGTTGAACCCCACTCCTGATCGTCCAGAGTAAGAACTCAAACAGATGCCTGTGATGCTTTCCTTCACCTGCAGGTACGTCGATAAGCTAAATAAACTCAGTATACAATCCCAGCCATGGTAAAATCCTATCTATTCACAACCTGCTCTATAAATCTGCTCAGAACAGAAAATGCCACAACACCTGAGCCAAGTCAGAAGCTTTAGAGAAGATCGAACCTACAAGGACAAGCACAGTGACAGTGACTCCTTCTGACTCTAGTGAGGAGCAACAGGCAGAGCATGTCTGTGTCTGTGTGTGAGCGTTGGCTACGTAAACACGCCTTGAGGCCTCAGTTCCCCACTGAGGCGTGACTCTGATGGACACATTGCTAATGGCTGTCTCTTCTCACAGAGCTTCAAGAGATGAAGGATTATTGCCAATTAGAGGGCTGGCAGCACACAAACAGAACGGCCACACATGCATGTGTCCAAGTATTCCTGAAGGTGCACCTTCCTCACACCTGCTGCAACGTTCAGCTTCGCTGCGTGTTTGCACAGTTGATACTGACAGATTTTTTAATGGGCAGATGGATCAGTACGGTGCCAGAAGGCTGTGGGCGCCACCAGAAGCCTCCTGACGGGTCTGCCACTAATAGGGAGCAGAGAATAGGGCTGCTGCAGGGAGGCAGCGTCCTGTATCCATGCTCAGTGTGAAGACTAGAGACCTCCAAAAACCAAATTGAAATTATTAACTGTTATAATTTGTGCCCCTCACAGTTGGTGCACTGCCCATTAAGGCCTAATCAGTTCCTTCCTCCAAAATAAAAGACCTCTTACCTTTTCAGAGCTGGCGTATTTTCTATAAAGGTGTCTTGCTAGGTTTAAAGAAATACAAGTAGTCACAAGAGCATCATCATTAAAACACAGATTTTCTAACAAGGTGAAAGTCCAGAATCAACTTGAGAAAGCAAGTTCACCAACAACGCAGTGCAGTATAAATATCCAAAAAAATTCTATGACTTCATTTGTGCACCTCACAGTCTGTGTGCTGCCCATTAGGGCCTAATCAGTTCCTGACTCCAAAATAAAAGACTGCAGAGACCTCGGGCCTCCGGGAGAGACTGAGGCACAGCTCCCAACCTGGCTTTGACTTTTTATGATGCGGAGCACCTTGAGTTCATTCAAGAGTCCTCTGTCTGATTGGGACCAGATGGATTTTATCTTGTGGCTTCAATTAGTCTGCACACCTCTAACAAAAACAGCCCCCAGGTGGGTTTAACACAGGGTACACCCTCAAGTGAAAATCTATACCTGGACTATCTGGTGCTAGAAAAGTCTATTGACGAATGCCTCCTGTTGAATTGGGTCCCTGTTTTATTTGAAAACTGTTTACGAGAAATTTCCACAGTTTATTCTGAGAAATGATTGAGATTTATTGAATAATAACTCTGTTATTGCTGGCAGCCCCATAAATCACGCCTGAGATGAGGACTGGTGGGCAGGATGGGAAATTATAAAAGAAGAGGAATGGGCTCAGGATTTAGAGAGAGGAGAAGACAGAGAATGAATAAAGGAGGAGGAGACGCTGCAGATATTCTACAGAGGACACAAACAGAATGAGAGCATGTGAAATCATGTGAAAGGACTAATGGAACTATGGTTGAAGGTTACATTAGGGACAAATGGCAGCTTGCTGCTGAGCAGCGACTAATTGTCACCTTAATTACTTACAGCGAGATGCTCTGGCAGCACTTCAGCTTCTCTGATAGCATAAATTCCATCCCTTTTATATTCTTTTTCCTTCCCCTATTTTCAGCTTGATACCAGGAATCTTGCCACAAAGCTTCATTAACCTCAGCGCAGGGAGTCAAATGATAAACCCACTTGCTCTTACTCGCTGCCTTCAGGTTCACAACTGTACAATAAGGGATAAATCCCGCAGGAAAATCCTTCGAAGATAAGATTCCACAAACTCCACAATTCCAGTTTTTTATAACCAGGTGAAGGCCTTGAGTGTTTCATTCAGGCATTTGTTAAATGCTTCTGACCCAATGCAATGAACCCAATAATAAAGACAAGGCTAGACAATGCAGAATATAATGAGAATATATCAGCCTACCCTAGGACTTCTGCAATAAAGGGAACCTGAAAACATGTGGACTTTAACGTTCCTCCAGGAAGCATCACAGCCCTTCGTGAACAGTCGGTTAATTTGTTTTTTCCATTCCTCTCTTCCAGATTGAATGCTCCAGTATATCAGAGTACTCTGAGAGAATCATCAAGTCCAACCACCTCGACAGCGGTAAGAGCTGCTGCCGTTCCTTATCTCCCCTTCTGGATGACGCTGTTCTTCAGTCTGCGAAGGGCAGCAAATAGGTTGGGGCCGTGACCGACATGTAGAGGAAGGAGGGAATGCTGGAGATGCACAAGAACTGGAGGAGCTGACGACAGTTAAACCGAGAGTGGTCAAACTGCACCACTCCAGCTCATTTGCGTTCCCACGCACAGACACACTTTCTGCTGATGATGTTTAAACACGACACCTCTGGAAACATCAAATAACAGCACCATAAACCCTCCTGTCAGCAAACGCCCCAGCTCTAAAGCCATGAATATCAAGCATGCAGAAGGGATGAAAAGACCACGTGGCATTGTATCACCAGGGAAACTCTTCAGCAGCTATTTGTCAAGCCCAGATACACAGATATGAACTCAGCTCATCACAGCACCTAGTGTAGACTGGTCTAGTTAATGTATTCCTACATTATAACATGTTTAGGTCTGATCGTTCCAGGATGTTTGTGTTAACTGATTTACTTTGTTGCGTGTGTTTCAGTGATCACCATCTTCAAGGGCAAGGTGGAGGAGGTGGAGCTTCCCGTTGAGAAGGTCGACATCATCATATCCGAGTGGATGGGCTACAGCCTCTTCTACGAATCCATGCTCAACACCGTCATCTTCGCCCGCGACAAGTGGCTGGTACGACGTGCAGAGTCTGTGTGAGAGAGAGAGAGAGCGCGTTTGTTTGTGTGTAAAATAATCATATGAGAGACTAAGATGCAGCAAAAAGTTTAATTTTCAGTGAATAATAATGAACCCCAAACACAAGACCATCAGCAGCATCTACACGGAAGGTACTGAAGTAGAAATTTCTATCAAAGAAACATTTTTTCCAACCTTTTCAGCCTGTGGGCTCTGATGTGAATAATTTCATAAATAGGGGACATTTTTAAATTATAATAGTGTAATTGAAGTGAAGGTTACCAGTGGAGTCATAGAGTGCACATAAAGATGAGCAATTTGTCTCTACTACCAGATAACCCGTGTCACCAAACTCAATGTAATCTGACAAACCAAAGCTTTTAAATCATGATTTACCTGTTTACAGCGTAAAGGTAAACAGCCATGCTTCAATTTCATTAATAAATCTATTGAAATAAGGTTTTTGTTAACAAGCACCTCATATTTCTGTATTTAAAATTGTTGTTGCAGAAAATAATTGCCAAGTTGTGATGAATCCAGCCTGCATGCAGAAGGAGCAGCTCAATAATTCAAACCTGCTCTTGGCTGAGAAATGAAATGTCACCGACGCCGTAATGGACACCTTTTTTTAATGTGTTCTGGATTAATTGCTAAGTCCTTTCTTCACCTCATTTGTCAAACAGAAACCCGGTGGATTAATGTTCCCTGACCGTGCCTCGCTCTACGTGGTGGCCATCGAAGACAGGCAGTACAAGGACTTCAAAATACACTGTAAGTTCAGAGTGGGAGAGCGGTGTGTGGATGTCAGAGGTGGAAAGTAATGAAGAACATTTACGAAGTACTTCCATTTTGTGCCACTTTATATTCCCACTCCACTTTATAAGAATGATTTTGCCCTTCAAACTTCTCACCTGGTTAAATTTAATATACAAATCAGATTATCTCAGTAAAAAGGGGGGAATATTAGCCAAAACTATTTCCTTTTTTGTTTCCCATTATTAATCTCACAACCCGTCGGATTTACCTCATGTCCCTGTAGGCATTAATATACATTTTAATCAGCACACCCCATTGCCTCGCCTGTGAGTCATATCAAATTCTTCCAAACCTTATTTTTGGAAAGAGCGGCTGCAATCACGGCGCTGAGCGCTCCTATTACCTGAAGTTGTACTGGGCAGTTCTCGTCCTGTGCTGAGCCGAGCTGTTATGTTTTGTCCTGGCTGTACATGGTGCAGCTCTCATGTGTCTGAAGCCAGGATTATGTCTCTACATTATAAATGAGTCATCCCTGTTCAACATCATCCACATTGTAGTCACCCAGTCGTGGGGGCACTCACACAGCCCACCGCCTCTCCAGCTCGGCAAATGACTCTGAACTTTTCCCCAGGCGTAAAACCAGGGGCTGTAATTGATATTATTATAAGTCAACAATCATCTCCATCTGTGTTTCATCGCACTCCCAAACCTGCCAGCAGCACTGTGGCTGATGGCTTTTCTGCCGGACAGAAAGCAGAGAAAAAGCACCAAAGCCAATACACAACCCAGATCACAACAGGCAAAGTGCACAATGGCCCACGGGCCTCCCACTCACTCTCCCCATGCAGCTGGGAAAATTATACAACCACAGTGCACTAGATAATATCCAGGGGAAAGTCATATTGCTCTGTCTCACTGCATGGCCAGCCTGCCCATCATACCTCAATTCAGCTGACCATTATTGTGTATTTCAGGAGCAGACAGAAGGTCAGACTGAAGTGAGTGGAGAACGGATATTGACCACAAACTTCTCTCTCCAGTCAGACGGCCAAAAATTACCCTTAGGCCGAGTAAGAAGTAGCCCGGTGAAAGACTCCGGCACCCTGAGAGCGTTCTGTGGTCATTAGTGCTCCTCGGCTTTATATAAGCTGGCAGCATGCAATGCAAATTGAGTGTTACAAAGAGCCCCCGGGGGTTTGAGACCTGTTCATTATCACCAGTTCTTGTGCATCCTCAAGCAGTTCCCTCCTTTTGGGTCACGACAGATATTTCAAGGAACCAACTGAATAATGTATGAGTGGATTTAGACTAGGCAGGAAGGAAACCCGAGGTAGGAGCGTTCAAGGAGCCTCATGTTTTCAAATCAGTGAACATTGTCCCAAAACATGAGCGGTTGAACTTCAGGGTCAAATTGTTTGGGAAGTATTTTAAGCCAAGACAACGAGTAATGTGTTACAGCTAAGACACAACTGATGTTTTACATCTGTACTTTACGTCTCATGTGACCCTGGAAAATAAAAGATCATTTGAAACCAGTGAGATGCTGCTGTTCTTTACAGGGTGGGAGAACGTGTACGGCTTTGACATGACCTGCATCCGCAACGTGGCCATGAGGGAACCGCTGGTGGACGTGGTGGACCCCAAACAGGTGGTGACCAACTCCTGCTTGGTCAAGGTCAGTAACACAGCCACAGTGCTCTGCTTGTGTTAGCTTGTGAGCTAACACAGAGCTAGCTAGCTAGCTAGCTAGCCAGCTAGCTGAACCTGAGTACGCTAGCTGAAACTAGCCTGCAACAAGTACCACAACGCCACAACAGCAGAGCAGCCACAGAACCCAGTGGAACACACAAAACTTCAGACAAACCAGTGGGAGAGCTCTGGGTTCCTGTGGTTCCTTCCTTCTTCTCTTCTTCTCTCAGTTTGCTGGCAGATACTGACTCACACTGCCCCCTACTGTACAAGAGTGTGTAGCATCATGTCATTGGACATATTTCCTTGAATTCTTCCTCCCAGCCATGTGTCCCCAAACCCAATTACAGTCCACTCCTGTCCCATGTCTGACTTTTATTCTGAAAGATTTGTCTTTGCCATTTGGGAAAGTACTTCACTATACTATACACTTTCGGGGAAATATTCTCACCACCCAGTACAGACGAGGATTCGGGTCAGATATAGGAAGTGAATGAGAAGAGGAATTAGGTGGAAATCAAAAGATTAATGTTTTAGATAAAGAGGAATTATGGAGAATAACCACACCCAACCACACATATTTTTGTAATATGGGAACAGAGCTGAGAATGTCAACAATAAAGTCGAAACATTCAGATGAAATCAGCACAGATATATATTTCTCAATAAAATTCTTAAAACGCAAAATAAAAAATGTGACTAGGACCCAGTTCTCTTCCATAATATATTAAATGGTCTGAATCTGGCAATCAGGTCACAATCTTCATGCGCTGTCAGGCAGCGTTAGAGAAAGCTACATAAACAATAACTGATAAGTTTGTAATCTCGGTATGTCGCATAAGCATGATTCCAATGATAAAACACACAGATATAACTCTTCAGTGACACTAAGTGATTGGTAATCATGCTGGGTGATGTGCCGGCGCCGGTAGAGTTCAACCTTGATGTGTGGCCCCGTCTGAGCCTCCCTGTGGAGTAGACTGATCAGGGTGAGCTGTGCCATGCATGTCAATAGCCGCCTGTCTCCTCCTGCTTGATTGTGCTCCTCGTCACAGTGACCTTCTTATCGGCGCCATTGATTAGACGGCTCACGCTCATCTCACCTCCCTCCCGTAGGGATACTGCTGCGTGATCATACCTCCACTTCAGCTTCTTTTCCACCTCCGAAGCTCAAACATTTGTTTTCCTTTCATTATAAAAAAAAACAGTGAGACAGTTGAGATCTTATCAGACTCGCAACTATAATGAAAATCTGAAGCTGGCGGGGATGCTGCTCCGTCTGTGGAGAGAGAGGAGACGCACAACAATGTTACCCCGCTGACAAGCTTTATTGTCTTTAAATGGATTACTGACCGACTTCATTAAGGTTGTAGAGTGGGGGGGGGACACACAGGACCTCATGTTATTAAACTGCTGAGTGAAACCGTGGTAACAATACTCGGTGAGTGTCATTGCCAGGTACAAGCCTGCAGAAAATAAATAATGTGACATTAACAGCCTAATAATTATCCTAAACATTAACAACGCCGTCTTCAACTTAGCTTTCAGAAGAGCACAACCACTGTAAATATCAAGTAAATATGACAGCGGAGAGAATCTGACATTAATATCGCAGTGATTTCTTTATTGCCAGCGAACATAAGGCTCATTCCGCCGCAGCACCTGGCACTGAAGCCGATAAGTGAGCGTCTATTAGGTACATGAGGCTAGATTATCACAGCTCTGCCTACATGTTTACCCTTACGGCGCAGGTTCCAGATGATCTGCACTCCGCCTCTGTTACAATCAGCCTCTGTTGGCGCACGCCGCAGCAGGCCGAGATGTGGGACCACATGTTCCAAGAGTCCTAGTGGGAGGATGAGATGTGAGATATCCTGTTAGACTGATTGGAACCAGGGGGCATTTACAGATTTGGCTTGATAGGACTGGATGAATTACACAAGGAAACCAGTAACATGAATGACTCGGGGCCCATCCTGTAAGGTTATCCTGGGACTGTCCCAGTAGGGTCGAGTGAGGACGCATTATCTCTCGCAGTTAGATGGGGAACAGAACTTCCTAATGCTGTTTCTTTCCTCCTTGCATTAAGAATGAAATTACATCTGGGTTTATTCCATTAGCAGTACCTCTGTGGTGGCTTCATTAAAATAGAATCTTACCAACTTCAAAGCCATGGCAAGACAGAAAATAAGAAAAGAGATTATGGATGATTTAAAGACAAAAGTACAAGACTACTTTGGCAAACTGATGACAGTGATGAACCTAGTTCCATCACCGCTTACGAGAAGCTTCACTAACTCCACCAAGCGGTGGCACTGTCTGTGTGGTCCTATTTCTGTGAGATGAGTCCATGTCTTAACTCTTTCAGGAGGTGGACATCTACACGGTAAAGCCGGAGGACCTCTCGTTCACCTCGGCCTTCTGCCTGCAGATCCAGAGGAACGACTACATCCACGCTCTGGTCACCTACTTCAACATTGAGTTCACCAAGTGTCACAAGAAGACCGGTTTCAGTACGGGTGAGAGGCCTAACATCACACCTGAGCATTAAACTGCACCTTATACCTCAAAAACTGTATTCACCTGCATCCACTGAGATGTGTTAGTAAAACATCCACAGTGAGACAGCACCATCTAGTGGCTGAAGCTGCTTGTTTCTTTTCACTTTGAGAAACCGATAAGAACAAATCACAACAACATGATCATTGGGATTTCCACAACAATACAATAATTATCAATAATAAGCAACAAACATACAAAGTCAGATTTTTATGCAGTGGCCTCCCTGTAACCTCCTATTTTATTAGATTAATTTTATTATCTTATGAAGTTCTATTTGACTTTTTTCCTCCCTTTATTTTGTTTTGTATGATTAATTATTATTTGATATATTGACAATGTTTTAAATGTATTTTAGCAGTCGAACAGTAATAATAATAGTAATAATAATAATGATATGAAGAAGAATAAGTAGAAAAAGAAAAAGAAGTAACATTTTCTTCCCTTTACTTGATTTCTTTCTGCAAGAAAGTTTTCTTGTGTCATACTCTGAAACAGCTTTCCATCTAAAACTTTCAGACACAGGTGTAATGCACACGTTAGCAGAGTGTGATTGATTTGCCCACGCAGGCTTGAAGAGAAAGGTTCCATCTGACTCATGCAGACTCAGGTAGAGGTCAGAGTTTCATGCCTTGTTGAATTAGCATATGAAACGCAGCTCTGCCTGTGCCGTGTGCTTTATCGAGCTGTGCCCACCGACCGAGTCTGTGGGCACCGGTCATGTTGATTGGCAGCTTCTTTAATGTGCGGGCCCACGAAGAGCTCGTCTACAAAGGCAACGTTACCCATCTGCCCCAGGACAGCCAGCAGAAATTGGATTGAGTTTTTGACCTTTTGAATCTCAGCCAAGCGACCGGCGACGGTCCGGCCACTGGGGAATGCACTGGCATTTGTTTCAGGTTTTTACTTGTCTGCGTTTCCATCGCTCACAGGAGAACGCACATAAAGTAGCACGGGGGACACAAAGTGGAGTGGTAATGAAAGCAGAGCAGATGCACGGAGATCAGGAATGCAGTTACACCTTCTTTACTTTGGTGTCTTCATCTCTGGAGGAGAAACGTCCTCCTCCTCCTCCTCCTCCTGTGTGTGTGTGTGTGTGTGTGTGTGTGTGTGTGTGTGTGTGTGTGTTTCTGCTCTCTCAAAATCTTACAGACATCAGATCCTTGGGAGCAGTGAAAATTATAAACTGGGTGTAAAAATTAGGCGTCATCAATCACTTACCGTCGGCGTCCCCCTGAGGCAGTTTGTTTATGGTGGTTAATGAGTCATTTATGAATTATTTATACATCAGTTATCAAGCTAATGACCAGAGCCATGTTGGTGACATCATGAATGAGAAACCTTTTTTATAATAATCCGCCATATTGGAAGTTGTGGATTTAATTTGTGCTTGATTTTTAAGTGTGTGTGTGTGTGTGTTCCAGCTCCAGACGCATCGTACACCCACTGGAAGCAGACGGTGTTTTACCTGGAGGAGTATTTAACAGTGCGCAGAGGAGAGGAGATTGTTGGCAGCATCGCAATGAAGCCCAATGAAAAAAACATTGTGAGTACTGAATAACAACAACGGATTCTAATGTTGACCGTGTCCTGTCCTGCCCCAGAGGAAGAGGACATCTGTCTCAAACTGTTTATTTAAAACCAACTGGACAAATGAAGTGCAAACCCTCTTCTCTGTCTCTGTTGACCCGCAGCGCGACTTGGACTTTACCTTCGAGCTGGATTTTAAAGGGCAGCTGTGTGAAGCGGCCATTTCTCACGACTACAAGATGCGTTAACTTTTTCACCAAGTGGGCGGACGCCAGTGCCCCATCGGGTACGGCCCTTGATCACCAGGGGGAGACGGAGACACTCCCCTGACCCCAGGACCCCAGGAGCGACCAGAGGAGCGGGCGGAGAGGGCCCTGCCGACCACATCACTATCGCTGGTGTTTCCGACAAACGCGGGAAGTCACTGAACGTTGACGGTAAACAGCTTTGAATGTACCGCTGACAAAAAGAGGTCAGGAATATTTTTTATCCTCAATGAATGTCAAAGATTATCGATGTACGTGTGGTGTGAGATGGAGTGATGTACCTGTGTGTTCTCTTTTTTACAAGTACTCCAACCGAACTGTACCGTTCACATTACAAATTGATATTTCTATAAAGTTAAGACATAGTTCTTATATCGTAGGGAATGACTGTCAGAAAAAAAAAGATTTATAGTTGTGTAATTTTAGCGATGTGGGGAAAAACATGCAGCAATCGAACACAGCCAAGGACTAACCTGCGTACGTGTATGTGAAAGGTGACGTGTTGTACAAGTAGCTTTATGTGAGTGTGTAACAGATGCTGCCACTTGGACTCCAGATGTGGCCCCGTGTTGCGTGAGCTGTGATGTTGACATGCGTCCCCGCCCGTCCCAAACGCCTTGACCAAGTGCCGAAGTGCTCAGTTCATTCTTGCACTGATGCATTCTGCATCTTCTCTGTAGTTCCTGACACTGAGAGAGCACAAATTTAAGATTCCAACGGCTGAGAATCAAGTCAAACTAAATTATTGAAGTAACTGAATTTGCCCATTAAAGTTTATTTCAGTTAGCAGGAACGCAACCATCACCTCCAACACAAAGTCTCAGTCCTGTCACTTTCTTAACTGGTGTGAGATAACACAGTCAGACACATCAGTCAAAACCCCAGGTGGAAGCCATTCCTCCTTCAGTCTACATCTGGACATAATTGACACTAACTAGTCCAACCTGAAATCCATTCCTGGATCCCCTTGAACCAGGAAGCTGTGGAGAACAGGTGTTTCTCAGCTCTTCGGCCCGTCACAGCTCTGAAGTTCAGAGCAGCCAGTGTAATAATGATGAAAACTGGAGACACTGTTCCTGTGCCTGCTTCGTGATTACGTTCACAGACAGCGTGAAAAAAAAAGACATCTTTCCACCTCGCCTACGCTCTTACTGATCGTCATCGCCAAGGTTCCCACCGAGGGGGGTTTTCTTCAGTGGAGACGAAGGCAATAGATTCAGTGATGCTTGATCTGGAGTACTTTCAGAATATCACTATTACGTTTGCCTGAATATCCACTGAGGGTTAGGATATAAAACACAGTGGTTTTATTTTTTATCTTTCTCTTATCGTAGTGTTTTAAAAGCCGAGGACCAGCCTCTGTCACAAAAGTGGAGCGTGAACACAATGAAATGCTCATTTATAAACAAGCATGGAAGTAATAATACTGTGCAGCTGAGAGCTGCCTCCTGAGAGCAAGACAACAAACGAAGCCCAGTTAACTTGTTATCCGGTTGTTTATGCACAGTAGCACATGTGTGGGAGCACCTTCTCTAACGAGACACAAACAGATTCTCACATAATTAAATAATACAAATTTTGTTAACCTGGCATGTTGATTCCACGTGTATTGTCATGTTGACATGTTGTCATGGCTGAATAAACAACAATGTTCAAACTGACGTGTCACTGTACCGAGGATAAATGATTCGTAAACTTGGTATTGCATTACAGATCATATATATTTGTTTATTTTTGTTTTGTGCTATTAACATTTGTATTTATACATTAAAGTGATGTACAAGAGACTGGCAGTAGTGGGGCACTATTAGTGAACATCAGAGAGTAAAACCCAACCCCTGTGCAGCCATGACATCATCACCTACTTCACATGTTTTGATTGAACACTGATTATCAGGATTTGAAATAAATAGGGTGTGCAGTCTGTGAGGGGGTCTTTACAAATGACTGTACAATTTACAACACGTGTAAAATACAACAATACTCTACGTATTACCAAAGAAAAAACTACTACATTTGATCCTCGGACTTTTCATTTGAACTAAGAATCTGTGTCTTGGTTCCATTACTGCTGTTCTGTGACAGATCGTCCTGCAACATGAATTAAACAAACTCCCCTGTGGCAGAAAGTGAACAGCTCCAGCTTCAATGCAGGTGAAGATAATCCACATGTCTGATAATCTGTTCTGGATGTGAGCTCAAAGTGACCAAGTATAACAGCTAAAAAAGTACACACACAATACTGGATGAATACACTCAGTAAGATACCAAAATTCACAGATAAAGGGAATTAAATAAGTATTTGACTTGACTTTCAGTGAAAGAATGTTGAGGTTAAATTTTAAAAACTGAAAAGGTCTCTGGCAAAAATGAGTCCAATTATTTTTAAATCAAACCCTCAAAGTTATTTGACCATTTCCAACATTGATATAATACTTTTACTACTACATCATCATGATAAATACACAAGAACATGGGGTTTTAACCTACTGTGTTATATAATTATAGAAAGAAGACTATTGTATCGGTACAATAACACCTGTCACTTGACAGTAGATAGTGATGTGTTTGTGCTATGAGGCTGAGGAGGAGGTGCAGATCCACTGTACTGACATGAGACATCACGTTTCCTCCTCACTGATGGGTGGTGAAATCATCACAGTGTGTCCATTACTAAAGGGTAGTGCTGTGTGTGTGTGTTATTCACTGTTAGCAGCAGGATCTCCTCTTTGCTGCCGGGATGCTGAGCAGCACCGTCTTCTCCTTCTCTCTGTCCTCTTGTTCCTTCAGAATTCTGAGAGACACAGGGGGACGTTAGCTTGTGAAGCAGCTACAACAGGAAACATCATAGAACTCGGTGTCCATCGCTCTGTCTTTGCTGTGAGGGGGCGGATGTGTGTTTTGTGGCTACTGCTGCATCGGGTCTGCATGAACCCTGCAAGGGGGTTTTCTCCCGACCACAATGTTTGTTGCAGCGCCCCCTGCTGTTTCTGACATGTTGTGTTGTGAGTAAACCAGTGAAAGTCAAACTGTCGTCCATTTTGATTAAACATTTTGATTTTCCACATTTCCTGTTGTTCCGCTCAGGTCCAGGAGATAAGAGTCAAACACTTGGCTCTAAATGAATTCCCTCACTTCAGCACACATCTTTAAAAGCAGACGGTGCCGCTGTTGTCTCTTTGGTTTCCTTGTTACATCAAGTGGTGCACAACCACATGCTCACCTGGCTAAATGAACCATGGACTCCACCACATTGTGTCCTGAGCAGGCGCTGCACTCGAAAAAAGACATTTGGCAGTCCTGCAGAAATAAAGGTGATGAGGAAGAGGAAGAGGATGGAGGAGGACGGCTGTCATTACTACAGAAGACCTCTGTGACTGCAAATCTTAAGTTCTTTCACCATTTTGAGTGGAAAAACAACCTGAATCCTCCACTAATAAAACATCTGTATGCAACATCATGGCATCTAAAGTGCTGTACAAATATGAAAAAATATGAATATATGAATAAAATATGAGGTTTTCATAAGCATACATTGGTGGTGGTCATTGTGTAGAAAACAGACACAGACCTTGGCAAGTCTTTCACCCAGACCTTTCTGAACTTGTCTCTCACTCTCCTTGTCTGTTTTGTTTCCCAAAAGCATGATGGGAATGTCCTCGCCAGCCCCTTCCTGTAAAGACAAGAGGAGAAAAGACAGACCAAAATAAAAGCCCCTTCAGAGAGGCCGCTGTGGTTAAGGGGCCACTGAGGGGCCCCAGCTCCCCTGCTCTCTGCTGCCATATGGTCATCCAGTCAGAGGTGAACAGAGACACCAACCGATCTATAAATGATCTATTATTTCTCCACTATTGTTATTATACTGTGAAAACATCCAACACAGAGCTCGTCAGGAAGTTGATTTTTTAATCAAAAATGATTAAACAAACAAACATTTTCTCTATTTGGGAAATGAAATGTTTCAAATGTTTGTGACACAGGTTCAGTTTCATCAAGTTACCTTCACACTCGTCAGCCACTGTCTGACAGCAGTGAAGCTCTGCTCTGTTGTGATGTCGTACATCACGACGACGCCATCAGCCTTGCGAAAGAACTGTTTGGTGATGCTTCGATACCTGCAGGAGGAGGAGGAGGAAGTGGTGTTTGTTTGGTCGTTACATCAATAATCACTGAAAGATTCCTCTGTCCTGGAGTTTTATATTCTAGGTCTACTACACAAAACATCCAACAGGCAGATGTGACTTACATTTCATGTTTTATTACTTGATTCAAATCATAATTGTTGATCGATTCTTTACTGATAGATAAACTTTCAGGGTGCAGGTCCTCACCTCTCCTGTCCTGCTGTATCCCACAACTGCAGCGCCACCTGGCTGCTGTCCACTGCTATTGTCTTTACACTGTAGTCTATACCTGCACATACGGACAGGAAAAACAGTTTGTTGTAAACATGTAAATATCTTTACCACAGAGACTGTAGAACATATACAACTTTAAAAAATGACTTGAATTATATAATTGAATAAAACGTGAATGGATGAGTGACTTGAAGTTAAGTAAATGCTGCATACGCAATATATTCATATAAAGTTTGTAAAGCAGACATCTGTATGCAGTCTTTCAGTCTTACAGCAGATATTCTTTTATATACTTTGTATATTTAGTCTTTAAACCAATGGGTACTGAAGTTCTTTGTAGGTCGACCACGGGGACCACAGGCCGTTCTCACCCTCACAGGAACAAACAGCTGAGGCACGTTTTCTGGTTACACTGTGAAATACGCACCCACAGTGGCTGAGGTGCCAGAGTGGAAGCAGTTGTCACAGAATCGCTGAAGAAGCGAGGTCTTTCCCACGCTCGAGTTCCCCACCAGAACGATCTTGAAGAGGCGGTCAGGGGGCGAGGGCCCACCTTCCTCCTGAGAGAAGAGAGGCATGATGGGATCAGATCAGTCTGAAGAAGGGAACACATTAACTATTGATCACAGAGAGAAAACGTTACTCTGCTGAGTGAGACTCCACATCGCTCACATTTAAACTGGTCTCCTTGCCGACAGGCTGCCCCCTTGGAGAGGTGGGAGTTTCTCTGTCCTCCATATTTCTCTGTTGCTGCCGGGCAGAAGACGCACACGGATAAATATTGCTCATGACCAAGTCAATGTTCTCCTCCTCCTCCTCCCCCTCACTGCACTCCTGAAGGGGGTTTTGACAGTCGATCTGGAGCAGGTGTGGGAGGTGGTCCTCTTCAATGGAGATGATCCTCTGGAGGTGGCCTCTCGACTCCGCTGGGCAGAGATGTGACCCATTGATGAGATTCTGCCTCACGGAGCTGGACGTCGGCCCCTCCTCATCCTCACTGCTGACAGAAAGTTAGAACACAACCCAGAGGAGTAAGAGAAACACGAGATTTGACAGCCGGAGAAGAGAGAAACTCAACCATTAATATCTCCTTTCCCGTTTTACCTCTGGAAGACGTCTGAGTCGGTTTGTTTGACAGCAGCCATTAGCATCCTCTTCTTCACACCAGGTGAAGGATTATGATTCTTTGGATTCTGCAATAAATAGGGGATAAAGTTTTGAATGATGCAGCGGAACAAGGTTCAGGGTTCAGTCTGCTCAAGAGGATAATAAACAACACATACCTGATAGCAAATGTCCCTTTCATCTCGTAAATGTTTGTTCATTTCCCTGCATTCCACAAAGAGAGAACCTCAACAGAACAGTTTTCAGCGCTGACCCGAGTCACAGCTTGAATAAGTAACCTTGTTAGAAATTATGTTGAATAATTCATTTTCAGTAAATGATCAATTTTATATATGAAGCCATTTGGTGTGACCTGTACTATAGATAATACATATATTGTATCACTAAAGCAAATAGAGAGTAATATATCTTTAACAACTAACTACAACAGCCACTTTTAAAATGGTTAAAAGGTTCCTTAAATTGTTCACAGTTAAAAACCAATAGCAGTAAAGTAAAGCTGGTATTCTCTCTGGGGTCTGCTCAGCTGTGTTTCGTACCTCAGCAGGTCCAGTTGTTTGAGGAGACTCGCCCGCTCTCTCTGCAGCCCCTCTGTCAGTCTGTAAATTTCCCTGTGTTGAACAACAAAGCTTCTTTTATCAGTTAATCAGTTAACATGACACCACCCTTTCTCATCTGCTCCGTTCAAGATCAAAGCATTGGAGGCGTGACATTTACAGAGTTACAAGGAATCATCAGAACTCCCTAATGAAACCTGAGTTGCTGAGACGAGCCACGGGGTGACTCACATCTCCTTCTCCTCGTGGAGCCGTGCGGACTGCTCCTGCAGGAGGCCCAGCTGCTCCTGGGCCAGGCTCAGTTCCTGGCTGGTGTGGTCCAGCTCCCGCGCTAACTCGTTGTTCGTCTGCTTCAGCTTCACGTTCTCCTCCTTGGTCACGTGCTGCTCGCTGTGGAGCTCCTTGCACTGGCGCTCCAGCTGGAGTCAGACCCACGGCCCAGAGGAGGGGTTACGAAATGTGAAGGGGTCTCAAATAAGACTTTGAAATGTTTCTAAATAAACAGAGTTCATCACTTCCCGCTCAAATAAAGTGTTACTCTGCCCTCTGTAAATGAACAGTGACTCTCAATAACAAAAAACGACTGCTGCTGTCACACGAATTCCACTGATGGGACATCGATAGCTCTGCTGCTCCCTAAACACAGGACACTTGGTTAACAGCTGCGGTGACATTGTGGTGATTATTCAGTGGGGCTAAGGATAAGTCCTTGTTGGTGTCACTGGAATTAATTTCAGTTCACTAATGAGCCTGGGGAGCGTGCAGGTCTGAGAATGGAGGTGTGAGCCAGAGGCCATTAATGTCTTTCAGTACAAATGATGTATAACTGAGTGTCAAGCATGAAAGCTGCTGATTTGCTGTTTTTGACGGATTTCACTCACCCTTCTCTGTTTCTGGAAGAGATGCTCCAACTCTTTTTCTTTTCCGGACAGCTGCAGCTCCAGGTCTTGACTCAGAGACAGAAACCGCTCGTAGTCCTTTAGATCAAAAATAAAAGAGGGAGGGGAGGGAGAAGAGTGATGTAAAAGTGTAAGAAGAAAGGAGAGCTACAGTATTTGACAGAGTCAACAGCAAAGAGCAACACTTGTTTGACATTGCTGATCGCTGTGTACCTGCAGCACAATCCTGTCTTTTTCACTTTTGATCTGCTGCTCCATTTCCTCATACAGGCGTCTTATCTCGTCATCATGTGTCGCTGCTTTTCTGTGTGGATGAAACACATGCATGTAAACTTACTGCAAGGACAACAGCACCAACAGCCCCCATACAAGAGCAAAGAGCACACTTATTCTAGACACCCATGTTGGATGAAGCTCTAAAATCTCTGCATTTTCATTCCATTCCATTTAGCTGACACTTTTATCCAAAGTGACTCACAATAAATTCATTCAGCTGCTAGGGAACAAAACCAGATAATCAAATACACAGCGACGGCCTGGTCTGACCTTTGCAGAGCGCTCTCCATCTCCCTCTTCTCCTGGTTGGCCTCTTTGATCTGGGATGTCACTCTGGCCAAGAAGTCCTCAAAATTGGATAAAAGATGTGGCTCATCCCGACGAAGCTGGGCCCACAGAGCACGCACCTCCACAGGACTGCAGATTATCATTATCCATTTAGAATTCAAATAAAAACAAAACTGGAAATTCAAGCAGAGCAACAATCAACAAACACAGAAGCAGCAAAGACACTGTGGACATTATATTTATTGTGGTTTTTATGAGGACGTTGTGTATTGTTGCCTTGAGACATCTATTCATTATTATTGCAGGAAAAACTTCTGTGTGCTAAGATCAATGTCTGTATATAAGGATGGATGACGCCCTCCCATCCCCCATCTCTTTTGTTTTGTCCCATCCACTAACATGGAGCATTGGGACAAGCTACTCTATGCAAGTACTCAAATGTAGTTACTTTAGTTGAATAAGTTTGACCACCGGTCATGTTGTCCATCTTCAGCTGATGAACTTGCATCATGGCAAAAGCAAAATAAAAAAAAAAACTGAACAATGATTCAAGTTGTGAAATCAGCTTTAAAATTTAGCTGCTGGATAAAAAAAAACTCTGCAAAGCCAAAGAGGAAATAATGATGTTATCATGCATACGCATGGAATCAAGCGATGTGACGCAGCTGTGAAGTTAGATTAGTTCAGGAAAGTCAAACAGACAAAGTGCGGAGGCCTGGTCACAGTCACGGTGAGTCGATGCTGCACATGCACACAGTGGTCTGATCCAAGACGTCAGCTCAAGCTCAGAGCAGGTGGGTGTATGTTTAAATCTGGCATCCACCTCCACAGCTGTGTACTGGTATTGAGTTGTTTGTTAAAGGTGAGTCTAGTCAGGTGTTTCATAAGATCCGGCCTCACTGTCTGAGAAGACCTAGGCTGCTCATTCTCAAGACTCTTGAATGGAAATAGACACAGAGATTTAGATCTAGTATTTGAGTGAGCTTTTCTGGAGGTAATGCAGCTTCAGATTTAAAATTAATGCACAGTTTCAAACGGTGTGAAAAGTTTTTGGAGATCTAAGAGTTTGGCTCACAGAGGCAGCGCGGGAGCTTTGTTTGAGAGTGGAAAACTTTCAACTCTTGTAAAGTTTGCACAGCTGATTACGGTCTCAGGCTGAGTCGCCTAAAATATAGAGTGGGCTCAAAGGAAATGTTGACAAAGTGTACAAAGATATGACACACGCACACACGCACAGGGCAGTACTCACTCTTCAAAAACACTGTTGGCTCCGAGGCTCTCCATTAACATGCAGAAGTGCTTCTCCTCTTCATCCTCGTCTCCTCTCGTCAGGTTCTCCTCCCACTGCGTCTGGTACAGGACCTCTGGTGAACTCTTCCTGGGGTTATGGTCCACCATGTCTTCCTCCAAAGAAACCCTCGGGCCGAATAAAAACTCGCCTATAAAAGAACAAGACAAAGACGGAAAGCCCAGGCGTACATTTAAAACATCAGACTGGCTCCACAGTTGACCCTGGGGGAGTTGTTAGGAGAAGACTATAAACCTACTAAAGCCTGAGGAGAACTCGTCCAGCGAGAGGTACCCGTTGCCGTCGGAATCGAGGGTATCGAACACGTTCTCCAGCTCGTCCGCACTGAGAGGGAGCTCGCCGTTCAGCCTCTGCTTGGCAAGACATAAAACACAGCTGCTGTTGGCAAATACACAGCCTCAAGGACAAAAACCGAACTGTAGCTATAACAACTGCCACTTGACCCTCGAGAGGACCGTCATTTGTGCGGCGCTGATCATGTGGTGCGCTGGCGGTCTCCTATAGTTTCAAGCCTTTACGGTCTGAATGAGGGCGAATTAGCTCTGATAACAAAGGACGCAGGATATATTCCAACCCCTTAAAATGCTAGGTTGGAAATAAATCCAGTCCGGGCAGCTTCCAGAAATATTAGTTTGAATTAATGTAAAAACAATATATTATTTTATTAAAGTGTTCATGTTTCATTGTCATTAAATCTGGATTTACGGCACTACAAGACATTCAAGATTAAGCCATGCTAATTATTAATGTCATTTCTAACATGATGATGTGAAGAAAAAGTAGAACATGTCGCACAGACATGTCCTTGGCAGTCAGTTTCAGGTATTAACACCTGAGAACTGCCCAGTGTACACAGTCTTCCTTTGTCTAAACAGAGGATTTGAAGCGGATGGTGAGTGATAACACTTGAGAAAGGCGTGACAGCTGCTTCTAAATAAGCAGTTAATCCAACGTGTGACCCTATCTAAACAAAACTGCTGCGCCATTTACACGGAGGACCAGCAGTGGCACGCCTTGGTAACCACGCTTTGTTTGCTCTGCTGCGAATGTTGACCGATGCGCCCAGTACAGTCCAGGAGAAGAATAGCATCAGTGTCAGACCTTCCGGCTGCTCTTGTAAAAACGTGTTATCGGGGCAGAACATATCCCTCATGTCAGCAAACAGCAGAGTTGTAAAACGGCTCTGTTGGTGGTCACGGTGTGAAACGTTCCTGGAGCTCATCTACGAGCTTTGGACCATGTGTGGAAAGAGTATCGCTAACTAAGTGCTCACTATCTTTTTAATTTGTGCATTACCACAAGAACCACACTCCAGAATAAAACTCCTCCCAGGGCTGTGCTAGGTCCAGTCCCATCCCAATTCACGTCACATTTAAATACAGGGAAAGCAGATGTCTTTATTATGCTGTTTATCTTGTACGTACCTGCTGATCATTGCCTGACACTAACGCCCATTACACAAAAACACGCAGATGCATTGCATAAGCAACTTGGTGGAAGGATGTGTTGCAGGTCAAAAAGGCTCTGCGGCATCGTGGTCAGCACAAAGGGCCTCTAGCATCAGCACTATTAAAGTTTGTGGGTTCAAGTTCACCAAGTGCTGACACAGTAAGAGTGAAAATATAGTTTTACCATTGTTGTCTTGACGTTTCCAAAGAACATGATTCATATTTTGATCTTGATGTTGAAGAAGTGGTACCCTAACCCCTACCCCTACCAAGTCCAATCAACGCTGTTAATATGTTAAACACAGTGTGGACTCCTCAGCACAAATGGCTGAACGGACCGCCGTCCTGCTGCACATCTAATTTGCAAATCCATTATCATAAAGACCAGATCAAAGCCTCTCCTCTATGTATTTACACTCCTCACAGCGGGAGCCCACAAGTGCTTCATCAAAGGATTATCCACGTCAGGGATGAATATCAGGCACACGAGTGAATCTGCACAATAATGCGAGCAGAGGAGAGGCCTCAGTGTGTCTCACTCTCTTTTATGCAGCCCTATTCATGTCCTGTTCAGAATCGTTAATGAGTTTTTTTACAACCCTTCTCGACAAATTAGATATATATAAAATATCTGAATATTAGGAAAATGTGGATTTAACCCTTTGCTACTACAGATGCAAAAAAAAACCACAGATATTTTATTAACTCTCCACTGACCGGTTCACATAAATTCAGTCAGGCTGCATCACAAACTCAGATGTCAGTTCCATCAATGAATCCAGAAATTATTAATTAACATTATTGTGATTTTTTTTGTCTCTAAGGGAGTATACCTATAATTATAATTTATACAAACAGAAAAACTAAAAGTTAAAAGTTTGAATTAATCCACAAAGGTTTGGTTCTCAAACTATATTTAACACAACTTCCTTTACCATTGTGCCGGTAACCTCACCTGCATGTCACGCCGCGTGATGAAGCCCTTACTCTCGATGTCACACATCTGGAAAAACTCATGGGTCTTCTCCAGAATGGTGTTTTGTCCCATGTCCCCACTCTCCCCGCCGCCTCCGTGCCTCTGCCTGCTCACGGTCCTGGCTGCAGTGGAGGTCTTGGTGCTGGTGACGGCACAGGGAGCGGTAAAAGCCGCCATGGTGCTCGTGTTGATCCAAAACCGTTTGTCGATTCACTTCACATGAGCCTGGTGCAGACGGGGGTGCAGGGAATATTTTAAAAATAAAGGAGAGAGATCCCGGAGAAGTGGAGCTTCAGGCTGATGTACATCAGAGGCTTTCAACAATGTCACAGATGATCATCTCTTAGCAACCACCTCTTTAATTAGTCGATGAAACCTAGGAGATAGACAGAAGCAGAGTCTTCGGTTGAAATAAGTGCAGCTCCTCATCTGTTCAAGGTATTCATTACTACTACAGCTCAACGTCAAGGTTTATATTTACTGTCTGCCGCCTATTAAATAGAACTGCACATGGACCTGGAGCAGAGGATGTGGACGAATATTAATGTGCAGTGTGTAGCTTTTAGTGACATCTCGTGTTGCAGCTAACGACCCCTCAACCCCACCCCCACCCCATTCCAAACATGTGAGAGACCCAGATGTGGACTTAAGTTATCTCGATTTGAAATTTTAACATAAATATATACATTTTAAACGTGGCGTTCTTTCTGCTGCGCACCTCAAACACCGGCTGTCCTCCTCCTTCACTGTAAGTCACAGCCCCCGCAATGAGACTAATGTCATCTGACAAGTTAAAAGTTACCTTCTTTGGAAAAAAAGTTGTGGTGCGACAGGGGTCCTGTCTGCTCGGAGATATCGACTGATGCCGCTCACTTGGTGGGGTTCATGGGGACCTCAGTGGTTTTGTGCACTGGTTTGGAAGACTTGCCTTCCAGAAGCTGCCGCGTTCCCGGTCGCCTCAGTCGATTCATGAAGAGCATCTGTCAGTGTTCATGTTTGCCCACGCAGGTGTAGATATGTGGGACAGGACGGGTGGGGGGGGGGGGGGGGGGGGGGGCGACAACAGGTAAAAAAGACAGAGACGTAACACACACAGACACAGAGTTACTCTATAGCTTTATGTTGTGCTCATTTCTATTTTACCTCAATAATAAGATCCCCAATATGAATTCCTGACTTTCTTTCTGCTAACATTCACATGCGAAACTCTTTTATTTCCTTGCTGCTCAGCGGTCTTCCGATGGTGAATACAAATTGAAGATTTCTGTTTAAGTATTTCATCATCTCATATTTCCTTAAGCAGAGTCATGCGACCTTATCATGATATTGACTTTTAACATGTCACGCTGACGTTTGTGGCTGCACATTGTGCAACATCAACCCTCACAAGGAAAAGTCTGCAACGGACAACAGAGGAGGAAATAAAACAAGGAACTATTATTAAATGAACAGAGTAATATTTTCATCCTCGGACTCACTCAAGTCATAATGCTGTCTCGTCTTTCTCGTCTCATCATGTTCCCACAAGCCACAGAAAACTTATTGACTTCAGACTCGAAAACAACATATAGAACACACCGTGTCAGATGTGGTGACACAAGTCACTGTAAGAAAGTGACGAAGGTCAAGTCAATTTCAAATTTTGGAAAAAAAAATCAGCTTTATATTAAAATTCTATATGAGAGTCTGACATGGCACAAACAAGTGACATAAAGCTCACTGAGCCGAGCTGACAAATAAAAATCTGCCCCATGACAACAACCTTTACAGGAGAACTGCAAACACATGATGGAATGTTCCACCACACACACGTAGCTACACACTGCAACATGTCAACAACATGGAGGAGGGGGGGTTGAAGCCAATACTGCTCAGAGGAGGCTCCGGTTTCCTCCAAAGCACGTGCAACAAGCTACAGACGTTTCCTTCCTTGACAACAGACGCACTTTACGTTTACTGTGAAACTTCCGGTGAGAGACACACTCTTGATGTTATCAAGAAATAACTTCCCTAAAAGCGACATGGAGCCACAACAACACCAGGTAACACACACTCACGCGCAATGAGGTGGAGGAGGCTGCAGGTGGAGAGTAAAGTTAGAAGTTAGTGTCGTACCTCAGAGAAGTCTGGAGGAGTCCTCCTCCTTCTCTTCCTTCTGCTCTTCTTCTTCTTCTTCTTCTTCTTCTTCTTCTTCTTCTTCTTCTTCTTCTTCTTCTTCTTGTTCTTCTTCTTCTTCATGTGAACTTTGCATGTGTGAAGTCATTGCAGAAGGGCGGGGCTTCCAGCGAGTCATAGCCCGTAACCGTAGCAACAGCAACACGGAAGTGCCCTCCCAAGCCAGCGTTCTTTCATTTTATTTGACCCATACTTTTCTTCTTATTTCTTGCCGTCTTTTTTTCTGTCATTCGGTCAAGCTCCCTTTCATTCATTTTTCTCTTTCTTTATTGCTCGCTTTATTTGCTTCTTTCTTTCATTCATATATTCCTTTCTTTTTGTTTCATTGTCTGATTTTGTGAAAGACAAAACAAGTTCACGAGAGAGTGAAATGAAATTGAATTAAATTAAATTACACTGAGTAAACGTCAAACATGTGAAATTAAATTAAAATTATTAATCAAAAATATGTTTAAAAACTCCTATTAAATCATTATTATAATACTATTGTTATTACACCGCACATAAGGATGCAGCTTTTATTTTGTTTTGCAGCTGTAGTACCAGTCATCCTCGAACGAGGGCAGCATAGCTCCAACTCTGGATTCATTGAACTTGTGTGAATTACATTTCAACTTGTTCCATCATAAACCAGTAAACTCATATTGAATCAGCTGCTATTACAGAAGAGATTGTTGATCCTCTTGACCTCTCAGCGTACTGCGGCAGATTCTCCTCTCTCCATCTGGACACACACCGTCTAATAAACGGCACAGATGAGCGTGGACTCTGTTTTATGACAAGTGGGTGTGATCTGGAGGGGGAACCGTCTCATGCTGCTCCATGTGTCTGCTCCACCGTGCAGCACTTCAGCAGGTGTGAAAACGCTCTCCCAGGCCCCACTACTGTCACCACCCCCTCAACGCATGTATGTTCCACATGTGTGGGGGAGATGATGAGGACCCCTGAGCTTTAGCTGTCTCGTCTTAAAGTTGCTGGCAAACAGATGCAGGACAGTCGACGCCGCAGCTGAGATCACAGAGCCAGATGGAGGACGATGGGTAATCATCGTTTGTTTATGCAGAAGTGGAATGAGACAACAGTAAGAAACAATACATCTTTAATTTGGTTTTGACACTCTGCAGCAGTACAGAAAACTGAAATTTAAAAGTGGATTAATCAGCTTCTGAGAGCGAGAGAGATCTTTATCCTCAGGTTTTGTCATGAGGGTGTTCCAACACCTTCTGTGAAGCTCAAAGGGGCGATAGAAAACTGCAGCAAGTCTCTGAAGATGAGTAAAGATTCACCTCTAAAGAACCTCTGGGAGCCATTTCCACCCGGGGAGAGAAGAACCAAAGCAGACTGGCAAGAAAGCGAGAGAGGAGGAGAAACTTAGCCAGGGTCACCACACCGCTTTGGTCTATGGCCTCGGAAGGACTGACATCACACTTGAGGATTCTCGTTCCACTCCGCGTCCCCGAGTGTGTCGGGGAGTCATCGCTGCGTTAGCGGTCCTCCAGGGCCTCAGGGATCACGGTGTGTGTTTGGGGATGTGCCAGCGGCTACTGGGGCGTATTCAACTTTCGGAGAAGTTATTTAGCTTTTGTCAGAGCATCTCTGGAGTCTGGGTAAACAATCACAAACTCAAATGTGGGGCAGCCCTACTTAAAAGGCCTTTCATCAACCTCAACGCCTCCAAATTTAGAGCATGTGTGACACCTGTGATACAATGTGAACCTTTACATCCATCATAGTGCCTCTCTGCTCAACATTTAGTGGCTATTGCTATGTCGCTAACTTTGACCTAGTTGTTTTTAAGTTCAGTAAGAAGACATTTTGCATCCATCTCGTTTGAACGGTTGCCTCCTCTGGGGCTTTGCTTTCTCCCTCGAGCCTCTGGGTGGCACTCTAACGTGGCGTAATGTGTCCTAATAGTCCAGTTCAGCACATGTGGACTCGTTTTGTTAGCCGAGGCACTCACACTAATGAGGCCGTGACACAGAGATAGAGAGTGTCCCGGGTAATTTATTGCTGCTGAGTAGTAGAAATGATTTTATGAATGAATAATCAAAGTGATGAGACTCCAACATGGAGCAAATGAACAGAATCTTGTGTGAAAGCCGTGTTCTAGCTGCCGTGAACTTTATGCCGTGACACCTGTGAAAGATTGGTCCTTTTTTCTGAGGACGTGGTGATGAGGTGGGGCCCCGGACCCTGGCCGTTGCCAGGTTGGTGCACGAAGATGCCATTGCGTGTCATCACACAGAGTCTTATTGTGCAGGACAAGCTATTACACGCTCCATTTGCAAGCTGGCTGCTGATGCACCGAGGGCCCGACTCAGCCCTGATGTGTGACATAATGAAACGCTTCCAGTGCCGCCATACTTGAGTCACCAATCCAATCCATTTGCCCTCTGTGGGCTCCATTATAATGAGCGCATTAACTCTAATTGATTAGTGAAACTGTTGACGTCCAGTGCTGAAGATCTGCAGTGGACCGAAGTGTAGATTTACATGAGGGATCTCCTTCCCTCACGGAGCCAGATTCCTGCCATTAGACAGGGTTGAATGTAGGCACCACTCGCTGGAGGCCTCCGCCCCCCCCGAGGGAATGTGGAAACATGTGTTTCCAGTTGTTTCACGTGTTCCTTCACATGTTCACACTGACCACGCTGACTTTTCCATTATCTCACTGCACGCCATCTTAGCCGTTTGCCCTCAGATTAAATCACCTGAAGGAGCTGCACAGGAGATTGTGACCTTGTGAATGGAGGGTAACAGCAGAACACTCAAGGACATGCTGCCATGTGTTGTTTTTCAGAAGGGAGGTGGAAGTAAAAATTAAGCATCAAGATGCAGATGGCTATGGATGCAGCCATCTTACTTTTTTGACATGAAAGAACAGTATCAAGGTCTCGCTGATACATGGGCCTGAAAACTGAAAAGACATTTTTAGTGGAATGCACATTAAACAGAGTTGTCTGTAACTGAAGCTGGTTCCCAAGCGAAAAGCTCGGGTCTCCCAAACTCTAAAAAACGAGTCAGCGTCTCTTCACTCCACTTGCACCTGACATACTCCAACCTTCTGTCTTTTTAATTTACTGCATAAGATTGTGTCTCTGACTGATTCGAACCCCAGCGCTGACTCTGGGTGTTAGCAGGGGTGCCTCAGAGTTGAAACAAGGATGGCATGCTGTAGATTATTCTTCCCTTCACACTTTCTCTCGAGATCGGTGCTGATGTGCTCGGAGGTAGAAGCCGCTCGTGTTTCCAAAGAAAACCTGGTGCACCACAGGGAGGCCGGTTGAGCTCTAACCATGGAAACTGATCAAACGGCCCGAGCTCGACTGCACCGTTCCAGATCCTGCAGGTGTTGGTGGAGCGTGACATCGCCTGACTTTGATGCTAAATCTGGCTAAAAGCAGCGATTGCGGCGTCCTCACAGACGATATGAGCCCTGAAAGATCATTACATCATCGTGGGTGTGGTGTTTAACGCAATCAAAGGTGCTGCAGGGGAGGAGCAATGATCCCATATTTCTCCTCCACTGTGATGCAGACACCTCCATGGCAGAGGTGATAATTGTCTCTACAATGTCGAAGTCAAACTGGCGCCCATCTTCACTTGAATTCTATAATTGCCATTGTCGCTCAGCTATGTGTTTCTCTGTGTTAAATAGAAACTTGACAAGTCCCCCTGTGGAGGTCTATTAGCTCTGAATTAACTGACTGAATAAAACATCCAGCAGGCGGATGAATGAAATGAAACACGCTCTGGCAGAACGGCCTGCGAATGCGTCTCATTTTATGACTAAATCTGAATGCAAATGTCCTCATAAAGCAATCAAACACCTCTTTAACAAGCTCAGCAGTGGCACCCGAAGTTGTGTAAAGTTTAATTGTTTCTGAGTTTTTACATCCACTGACTCATCAACTTCAGTCCAACCTTTGACCTCTCAGACCAGCAGGCCAGTGTTACACAGATTAGACACCAACTTAAAACAACACTGCAGATTCATCCAAGGCCTGACAGATGGATTTAGAATTTGTGAAGCGACTGCATGTAATACAACATTCCTGACATTTAGTCTGTGTAGGTTTTATGACATTTACCTTTGTCTGCTCTGTAGTAAACATACTTTTCCGTACTGTATGGCACATCCCAAGACTAGTTTGAAATAAGAACACAAATATCACATGCACACAACACTGTCAGAGATCTCAGTGAGTGTCATATCACCCTGAAGATTTGTTAAATAAGTCTAAAATGAAAGGGATTTTCCTCAAAGGATCAAGGAGCTTCAGCTAAGGACCAATTACATGTAGCTAACTTTCCACATCCATGCTACTGATACTTTCCATCCTGGCTCTTCATCCACAGTTCTGCCAAAACAGCGAGTCTGTAACCCAGGGAACACACAGCAGCCTCTGTCCTCAGAGGGTAAATCCTGATGTCTTCAGGTGGATGGTTGGTTTTTGGGTTTATCACGCAGCGGGACATTTCTCTGTCGACGTAAGAGGGCGACGCCGGGGCACCCACTGATGATCACTGTGCTTAATGGGCACTGGCTTCCTCAGTGGGTGGCAAATCCTGTAAATGCCTCCTCAGACCAGGAGGCGAATACCACAGCAGCACCAGCCACGTGTTGGGTCGGACGGAGGGGGGAGGCCAGAGACACGAAAGGCTTTGTAACCTCAGCCAAGGCCAAGTACAGGAGCTGGTGTACAGCAGGTAGTGATTAAATCCAGTGGGAGAGGGCCGGGATGTCTGGCGGCAGGATGGCTTTTCTTCTTGTGTCCGATGCTCCATGTTGCTTTAAAGTTGATGAAAAGACTTAATCCAACTAGAGCTGCACTGCACTGACCTGATCAATTAAGCTCCATTCATAGAGTTAATAGATCTCCCAACTCAGATGTCCATCCCGTACCACTCCAGGCATTCTATGAACTCAAGATGATTTTCCAGTGAGCTCCTTCACACCAGAAGCTTTCTGTTATTCACGCGAGGCATGATTTAAGACCCTGCCCTTTGGTCCAACTGAGAGCCTAAAAGATAATTTAATGCAATTGGATACGTTAACGTTTGGCCGAGGACCATAACTGTGAAAATCATCCAACAAGCCATAACTCTCAGATGTTTTCTGGATGAGCTTAGCAGTATTGGTATGCTCAGTATTTTATATGCTATCAATCCAGGTTAATATTTTTATTTTTCTGCTATCAGACACCCTGGAGAGGTCTCGTCCTGTCCTGTTGAATCTCTTTAGCCAGTCTCCATGAACTTGGTGGTGTATACAGAGTGGAACGTGGATGAGGCCTGGATTGACATCAGAGGGTTGAGGACACCTTTTCTTGATTCATCCATGGTTGCGTTACGATGACTTTAAAACAAGCTAAAGCTGTTGCGTAACATTACAAATGTCACTAGGATTGTAATAGTTGAATAAAAACAGATCTATTTAATCTTTTTTCTAATTTTTAAAGACATAACAATCATGTTTTGGTGCTAGCTAGGATCGTTCCTATTCATCCTGCACAGCCAGCTGGAAAGCACAACGTGTAATTTAGGCAGTTTAGGAGTCGCTTCTCTAATGTTGTGTTGAAGGCCTCCCACGCCACAAGACGCTACGCCAAGTTAATACGGCCTGAGTGTCCACTGCTGGACCCAAACTGATACCAACCATGCTAATAGCAAGTTAGCCAACCAGCTAACCTCCAGATTGTATTGGGAAACTGTAAAATCCTTTATCGGACCCATTACCGGTTAACGTAAAATAAGCACCAATGATCCTTTGTTGACTCTTTACCTCAGAGGCTTGTGGTTGAAAGGACAAAGAATTCTGGGAATATAAATGTCTGCATTTATATCATGAGACTCATCTGTGCGCTCCTGAGGGATTCAGGGCCTCGTGTTTTCTTCAGTAAAAGCAATTTTCTTCAGTTATATGGTTTGGCCTTTCAGCCGCCGGGGTCTGGACTGTCTCCGTCTATTATGTCCGCAGCAAAAAAGGAATATGCTGTTCACGGTCAACATTATATGGTAGTTGTTATTATACAGTGAATCCAGAGCCCCACAGAATGTTCGATGTGTTTAAGGCCAGTCAATGTGGGAAACGAAACGGGGGCTGTCACGTCTCTGTATCTGAAACCGAAGCCACTTAGCTGCAAACGCAGTCTGGCCTGAAATAAATCTAACTATAGCGCGTTTCTCTCGCCCACATCCTGGAGCTGCTGCAGATGTTGTCAGGACTACATTGCGTCTTGTTATGGATTGTTTAAACAGATTGCCATGTCAAACGTGGCCTTTTCTGCTCGCTTCTTGTGGCGTTGCTCGTGGGAATGGCACTTTAAAATGGCGTTCTGTGCTATAACACCGGGAAGTCATTTGTCCTACAAGGAGACGTCAGATACAGGGGGTTCCAGCGCACATGTACGTGGCTATTTTCAAACATAACATCAAACAGGAGGTAATATCCACACAAAGCAACCCACTAAAATAATGAGACTTCAACTGAAGAAGAATAGAGGTTATTTCTTTCTCTTATTACAGAGGATGATATGGAGAAAATACTGCGATGTAGCCTGCAGCCAGGAGAAAAACACTGGGCTGTTAGATGTTATACGGTTTGTAAATATATTCCAGGATGCAGTGCAGAAAATGTCCTCACGATTCAATGTGAATTCCTTTTTTTAAATAAAATAAAAGCTGCTGAGTGCGGGACTGTATTATATGAATAAAGTTGATGAATTGTTGAATAACAAAAATCACCTGCAGGTTAATTTCACTGCTTTTTTTTACATGCTTGAGTTTCACTCTGTGAAACCTGCTGCGTTATTTTCTCAGGGGTCCAAACAATATCAAATGGCATATTCGGACCACTCTGACCTCAAAATAAAACAATTGAAATGAAGGTAATTAATGTCTGCGGGCGGGGAAATATGAGCAGAGCACATTTACACACAACACCCTCCCAAGTAATGAAGTCATGTTTAATCCGTGATGGATGAGCTGTGCTTGATTTCACTTTCTGCTCCTTACATTCTGTTAATGGCAGAGTTCTGCTGCTCCGTCGCAGCATATTAATCATATCTGAGTGCTGCTGGTGCAGGGAACGTTCTGGAGCTGGGTTTAAACAGGTCGCAGATCTGGCAGGGGAAGTGCAAACTGTGTGAGGAAAATAAACTGCGAGGGACGATAATCTGAAGCTGACGGAGGAGCTGGTTTGGCATCAGCAGAAATCTGCTCTCTGATTAGAACGGCAGCCGGCGGAAAATCAGGGTCCAGATCCTCAGATGTCTCTTGACTGACGTTTTATTGAAGCTGGTAAACATTTTTCATTGCAGGTGTGGTGATAGGAGCATTTTAATTTGGAGAAATTCTTCAATTTTACTTTATTTTATAAATACTGTCTCAACGTCTAACTGACTTGAGTTGATCATTTTCTTTATATGGTGTCATAAACACTGACAGATCATTGAAGTATAATCTTCACGTGGATGTTGGAATAAAGAACAGACATTTTCCTGAAAAGCTGTATTTTTTTTTTAACACACTGAGAGATACGTTTTTTAAGAGAGTAACACTGACTGTGATTAATCATCCTTCCCTCGAGACCCGTCTTTGCAAAGTGTGATCCAAAACATACTTAAGGTTTATAATATTCATCATCCTTAAGGGACATGATGATTTCTCTGTGATCTTCCCCCAGGAGCCACACTTTGACTTTGTTAGTCATTCATTTTGTGTCATGACAAAAAAACTCAAACACTGAAAAAGTGAGAAATTGATCATCACTTCAGCTTTTTGTGAGAGCGAAATAGCGCTTCATCATTTTTATGCAGCGCCTGAACGATAACTGTGACACTAAATGGACTGGAAAACAGATTTTTGTTTCCTGCTTTGGCGGACAAATGCAAACTGTGCTGTGCTTAAAGATACTGCCAGATACTGTAATTTACAGTTTCCTAATGAGGCAGCCGCTGACTGCGTGTGACCCCAGGGTGTCTGGCTCCCTCAAATAAAATCCAGTTTTAAAAAATTTGGCAGAGCTTCATCCACTTCTCCACCACAATAAATCAGTAATTAATTCTTCTTATGACCCTCTTCAAACTCCTCCATCGATCACTGCGACACCGCCACCGCCTGGTCGTCGGACTTGATGCCATCTGTCTCCCCGCCCTCCTCACCTCAATCACGCACAGGAGTCCGCCGTTAAATAAATAAGTGAGCGAGGCATTCGAAAACAAACGCTCCTCTGCGGCCGAAGGTGGAGAGAACAGCAGGTCATTCCCTCCATCTGGCCATGTGTTTTCAGTTTGTATTGTTTTGACCGCTGTTAGAGAAAAAGATAAGAGCCATCAAGCCGAGAGAGACGCCATGAATCAAACGTGTTCTGTCCAGCGCGGGAGGAGTTATTGTGCGAATGTGCACGCCACATGGTCGATAAATTCTCCTGGACCGTACCTGGATGAAAAGGCTCGACTGTGTTCTGCGTGCGATCCCTGGCTGTTTCTGTTTGGACGGTGGAGGAGGAGGCGGCACAGCTGGAGGGAGGAATTCGATTTCAGATTTTAGAAAACAGCACAAACAATCCATTCTTTAATACTTTCTCCTTTCGTTTCTGAAGTCCACAGATGAGCGTGCCATGTTGCAGAGGCTGTGTGACGTCCTCCGGTTCGAGACACAATGTGCTGCTCTCCGGCCTCGTGGAACAATAACATGCACAACACAAAACGTGGGCTGATTATCCCCCTGAGGACTCTGCCTTGTTAAAACCACCAGGACTTAATTTTTCCTGACATCACAGTAAATAAAAGAACAAATAATGGCTGCTGCGGCCTGTTTATCCATCCAGAAGCAGTGCCAGACTGAAAACATTCATCACCATGGACGTGGAAGCACCCAGGAAACTATGCTCGGTATCTGACAGACTGTAACCGGCCTGAGGAGGATCGTATTTTTCATTTTTGAATGCTGCAGATGTGATTTTTATTTGCCAGACATCGATCACAGAGGGAGGGAGCATATGTATTCTGTTAGCAAAGATGCTTACCATGACAGCAGCTTGAAATGACAGAACAGATATAGATTTTCTTTTCCATGTCACCCATCCTTACAGACGTATAATTAAAGGCCTAACTCTGGTTCATGGTCGGAGATCTGGAGACAAGCAAACAGTCTCTGCGCTGCTTTAACGTCGCTTCTAACTCGTGTGTTTTGGAAACACGCCCTGACAATGTTTTGCTGAACTCAGATATCGCCTTGCAGCTATCAAGAGGTCCGGAGGCTTTTAAGATGCCTGCCGCTGAAATCAACACCTCCTTCGCTGTGAAGCCGCTAACTTTCAGATGGCGAAACTGTGAGGCCGCGTGGCTTTCCACGGCATCCCCGGGGACGAGAATGCTTTGGCGCTCGTGCGGCCTCAGCCTGCACACGACAAGCGGCGGCTGTCTCACTGGAAGCTGTCATTACCATCGCAGCAGATCATCCTGAGTGTGAGCGTTCCGTGTTGTGACAGATTGTAAACGTGTCGGACGCCTAATGACGACAGTCAGGAGGAGCGTGTTCCCGGTTAAACCAGAGAGGGAATACACACGATGACTGTGCTCAACACGCACGTGTAAATGTAACACGGACACGCTTATGAATGCAACTGGGTTTCTGATGCTCAGAATTTAGAAGTAAAACTTAAGATCCAACTATTTTTCCTTCACATTGTTCCATCACCTGTCACAATCAATTATCTGTCAAACAAATATTTGACATTTTGTGAGATGTGATTATTAAACCAAGATAAATGAAGACTAATGGAGTGTAAACATATTTATTTATCTAGTAAGACCTGAGGTATTTCTAAATAAATCCCAAATTTACTGAATTGCATCTGAGCATGTCGATATTTTTGAATTCCTTTTTGCCTTAAAAACAAAAAGGAATGCAATGTATTTAATATTTCAAAAAACGTTTTCGGTCACATGAAATAAAAACTCTGTTCATGCAGCCAGTGAAGTCGGATCCGTGTATTCGAGGAAACATGAATCCTAAAAACGAAATCATAAACCATCCTGATTAATCACCTTTTTATGTTCTAAACTTTTCCGTGGATTTATTACGCTCTGACGACGCAGATATTATCAAAAGGAAAAGAGGTAAATTTGTGTTTCTATGATCTGTCGTGTGTTTAAAACTAATCCGGCCAGATAATGGATGACGTGTAAGGAGTTTCTTTATTTTCTGAGGCCAAAGTTTATGAGGAGGAGGAGAAGCGTTGCAGGATAAATGATGAAGGTGGCTGATTTGCTTTGCATGTGGGGTTGTTTCTACAGTAAAATAAAACTGCGGCCCCCAGGTGTTCATCTGCTTCGCAAATATTTTTCTAATGAACCCTACGCTCCAGAATTTGTATTTTCAAACTATGGATATGCTTCATGGAAAATAATTTAACTTGTGTGTGTGGAAGTAAAATCGAGCCGTTGTAAAGAATCATACAGAAATAATATTACGTCAGAGAAGTTTACTGTGGGATCCCATTTTCTCAAACACAGGAAATTGCACCATTTGTGCTCGGCTGTTAACACACACACACACACTTGTGATGTATTACACATCCAGCTAATGAGAGAGGGGTGCTACTGATTATGAGTCATTGCTCTCTCGCTGCATGTGTAATCATGTGAGCTCTGATCTGTCCGTCACACCCAGGGGGCCCCGCCTCCTGACTGGCTTTTATTATTAGAGCTCATTTCACACAGTTTCTGACGCAGTGGATTTGGAATCAAAGTCAAAGTCCTGCAGTGTGAATCTTTGTTCCACGCGTTCCACGTGTCAGGCCGCTGTATTGTCACTGGAAGTCTGTGCTCCTGACCATAGCGTGGCAGTGGTTCCATCCAAGATGGAGAATGTGGGGACTGAAGCCCTCTGGTTTCTGTTTCAAGAGACAGAATGTTCACTGACTGAAATGCGTGGACTTTCGACTTTTAAATGAATCTGCGATTGCGTGCGCAAAGCTGTCGCTGTTTATTTCATTCATCAAGCAAACAGAACAATACATGTGCAAATTTAAAATAAAACAATATGGAATGAAAGAGAGCAGACACACAAACAACCATCAACTTTCTTGCAAAACATTATTTTAAAAAGCTCAGAAAATGTTTCTGTGATTATACTTAGACCCAGAGCGATTGTCTCTGGGTGTAAATCCATCCTGGGAAACATACAGCTCCCACACTGTAAACACTTGTATCAGAACTGCGCCGTGTTAAACACACGGGCTCTGTGTGGCCTCCAGACTCTCTCTGTTCAGACGCCATTCAGACTGATTCAAACCCGAGACGAGGTCACATCGAGTCGTTGAGATAAAAGTGTAGAGGAATTTCTACAGTCAGCATTTTCACCTTTTGATATTTGCTCAGCCAAGGTCCATGTTTACCAGTTGCACCAGTTTAATATTCATAACACATGCAGAGCACATGCAGAAATCACAAACAGCATCTCCAAGGGCTGTGTCCTGAAAAGCTCTCTGGAATTAAATTAATGGAAACTATGTGAGAAAGTGCCTTTTGTGTGTTTGTCAGTGCGTGTGTGTGTGTGTGTGTGTGTGTGTGTGTGTTTATCAGTGCCATGCTTTTGAGCAATCTGTTTAAAAAACCACATTAGTGTTGCGATGTACACAAACCTGAGGCGGCAGAGTATCGTGCTTGCAGGATTGATTTAGTGTGTTGACCTCGGGAGTTTGTGTTTCATTTTCAAAACACGACACAGACTAAACTGATTTCAGGAAAACATCGTTCAAGCTGTCCCGTGAGTGTTTGCTGCCACGAAACCCCAGTCCAGCAGAGAAACACTGTGCACGTGTAATTTAGGTTCTTACTACAATAAAGGCTAACACGCTCTAATGTTCAGAAAACTCTCCCCGTCTATTGCTGCAGCTCCTCTTATCAGCCTCTGTCTGAAAGCTCCATCAACCTTTACAGGACGTTTTATATTTTAGATCTAACCAGTAAAAAAAAGACGATCAGCCAACTCGTTTGTATTTATCTGACAATGTTCTGCTATATTCAGACCATGTTTACTCAGGCAGGGCTTCAGAATAATGTCTGGTTTACTCAAAGAGTACAGTGTAAAATCTTTTGGCTCTGGAGAAACAATAACTGTTTACAAATCATAATAAACTGGTCGTCGTTTGGCAATGTGCTGTCTCCCGTTTTGCTTTTAAAGTGTCCTCTCCGGCTTTAGGACAAGTTCACCACAACTGATGTTACGGCAATTTGCTGCAATTTAGTCTGTTTGCATTCATATAAATTGTCCTAACCTCTGCGATGCGCGCTCAGCGTTTCCAGTCCAGAGGTGAGGAACTGCGTTAAACAGACAATTTCTGTTCCCATCCCATCATCCCAGTGCTTAAATGTTTACAATGTCCCTCAGAGGACTTTCACATTCAATCAAAAGACATGGATACGTCACCTCGAGCCAACGCGTCTGTGGAAAAGTCGTCCTCAGATCCCGCTGACAGGAGCGCTGGTGTTTGGAGAGGTCGCCGCGTTCTCCGCTCGCCCCTGTAACCTCACACCCGGTGTAGCCTGGCTGAGGAGCGCATGAGGAGCTGTGGGAGAAGGCCGTGGGAGCGCGCTGTAATCCAGCTGTCAGACCAGTGAGGGATGAGGACTGGATGTACTGCGGGGGGGGGGGAGCGGACAAACACTGTGGGAGATATCACACCACAGACTGGTAATTAAACTGGAACAAAAGTCTCTTGAATGTCACAAACAGAGAAGTGGACCTCCTCTCGGTTGCCGAGGAAAACTTCTCATTAAAAAGCTCGGGACGATCGTCTGAGCATCCGAGCGATTCCAATCAGAAACACATGACTTTTATAGTCTGGATGAGTTCCTGTAATGACCTTGTTTATGTTCTTGTGTTGTTTTTGTGAAACCGTCGTTGGACCCTGTCAAAAATGTGTCTGGGGTAACGGGGGATCTGGGTCGTTGTGATATTTATGTCATGAGCTTTATGTTTCCCACAGGGATGAACGATTGTCTGCACCAAAGCTTCCTGCGGGTTTGTCGTCTGAGGAGAGACATGCGTCTTGTTTTGCTTTTATGCATCTGATAGTGATTTCATTTGAACATCAACCTGTCATTTTCAAATGACTTTAAGTCCAGCAGATGGGACCCATTCATCATCAGAGTCCGTCCTTTATCTGTGCATGCGTGCGTCTCAATTCCTTTAGTCCCTTAAAACCTTCTGTTTGGATTTCACTCATGTTGCCCTTTCGGTGAACGCTGGATTTCACTCATCCAACACAGCTCCACATCAACAGGAGGAATTATCATCGAGTTTCTTTCAAATATTGAATTTCACCCAATTAACTAAGACGCTGAGTTATGAACTAATTATCCATGTTAGCCTATATGCTGCTTTCACACTAATATTTGTCTCATGTGAGGATTAAGTTGAATCTTATCTCACATTTGTTTCCACTTTGCAGCTTGATGTGACCGTTCCAACGTTCTCGTTTGACTTTTGACTTTTGGCTCTCAAAGCTCTCACACTCCACAGGTCAGCAGCAGACGTGAGACGGAGCGATGGGATCTTTCCCAACGCTTCGTCCTCCAGCAGCTGCACGTTGATGAAAATAGCTCCACCTCTGTAGTTTGTTTCTCGCTCAGACTGTGCAGGACCTCAGGTCATCAGGTCAGAACGTCTCCCCGTGATGATCTATCCTTCATTTTTACGGCCGACGGTCTCATCGCCAGGAATTTCCTGCAGCTCAGTACACGGATAAGCTCCAACAAATTGGTTCTTTTTTTACTGTGCGTTACAAGTGACAGTTTGAATCACAATTCACCTTCTTTAACGTTATATAACCCTTTGCAATTAAAGGTTGTTTGGCTGTCATACAGTGTCGTTGTCTGCCTATGAAGACCAACCCCCAGGACAACAGCTGACAGAACCTGTTGCAGCTCCAGTGTTGCTGCTTTAGACTCACCTCGACACAAGGACGGTCTTGTCACTTAATTGTCTTCTATCTCTCACTCGCCGGGGGCGACCGAAGCTCGTGTATCCACATCAGCTCATGTTCTCTCCGAGTATGAGTGGTGGGCTCTGGATGTGATTGCTCCCCCGCGACCTCTGATTTAACATCACTTCTCTTTCCGCTGAGTCATCAGGCAGTCTCCTGATTCAGCTCTGCGGTCTTTAACGCAGCGCCGCGAACAATGGTTTGCTTTGAATGAAAGATATGTTGAGGTTTGAGTCCCGTGGCATTGGGTTCATCGCAAATGACAAACACAGAGCTGTTATTGATTTTCCCTGCCTGCCCCTGGACAGATGTTGCTACAGCAGGGATCGCTAATATAGATGCGTCTTTGTGGAGCGACAACAAAGCCTGGCACGGTGCAGGAACGTTTTCAAACGCGCCCTCTCTGCTCATCTGTCCCACAGAGTCGCGTGAGCGGGATGCTAACGGCCCGTCCACGTAACCAGCCTCCAGTAATTTCGTCTCATTGCTGTGTTTTTCCATGCGGTTAGTCTCCGATGAGAGGGACCACAAACGCCGCCCCATCTAGATTGCTCTGATGGGACACAGCAGGAGGAACTGCAGTGTTTACTCACACATAGAAGAAGAAGCACATGAATTAAAAAAGGCCCAGGCAGCTTTTTGTGGCGCTGGTGTTGATTCATGTGAAGGTAATTTGCATTTGGTTTACTAGGATGGGTAGAACCCACCGTAGAGCTTCCCTCTATAGACCGTGGCCCAATCCGAACAGACAGGACAAAAGGAAAATAAGCACAAGCTACGTAAGGCTACATCTATAACAGTGAGTTCAACATCCTGCCATTTCCCGAAACTGCTCGGTGCCACCTGTGACGCTCCCCCACCCAAATACATAAACAAACTCCAGCGTAATGAAGCGGTAATTCGCCTGTCAGTATAACATTTAGGAAAATCACAGGAGCCGTGGGGAATAGTTAATTACCGCTGAGAAGACATTTGTCTCTGCCAGTCCTCTAAATGTCACTGGCTGCGTTCTTCCCTGGGAGAGAGACGACCTCGCCCCCTGGACCACGAGGCTCCACATCAGAGAGGTCAGCTCCCGTCAGGAGGCGTCGTTGGGCCGCCATCGTTTGATATGTCGTCAGGAATTAATCTGCATTAATGAAGCATCATGGAGGAGCCGCTGATCGATAGATTCTGTTCAAGCATAAAGTAGAAAGGGAGCACCTGACCAGATCTGTCACTGTGAGCCAATGAGCCAACTTTTTATGCAAAACAACAACAAACTGTTGTTTCATAGGGTGAATCTGTTTGGCTTTCAGTAAATCTCATGATTAAATAAGTACGAACTATTAGAGTAGAGGTGTATCTGTAATTCATAGTTCTGATGAAATCTTTTCACAGCTCCTGCAGAAGTCTACTTTATTCCTCTACTTTATTCTAATCACTTATTAAATCATCTTCGCCTGGCAGCTCGTGTTTTCACCCTGGCGACACTGAAGAAGCTCATTTTTGGCCTTCCCACCGGGGACACTGGAAACTACTTTGAGAAGACCTGATATCCATGAGTTTGTCCAGTTTGGTGCAGCTTGATTGATTTTAGGACGACTGTTGGGCCTTGCCTGAGCTGTGCACTTAAATCCCTATTACAACAGTTTCCGTTGGCGTGTATTGTTTTGTTATCAGCTCTGCAAAATAAATCAACCCGACATACAGTTGCACTCAAGTCTTAGGTGTCTGAAACAGAGCGGGATTAAGAGAACACCCAATGTTTGGTCCATCACTCAGCTCTACACAAACATCATGAATCAGCCTTTTTCAGATCCAGCTCCGGCATCCAGCATTCATTTGTTCCTCCCTGGGCCCCTCCTCCTGTCCGAGTGTTACCGCGGCTCTGCTTTCGCCAAAGCTCCCATGCCTGGGATACTTGTTTTATTTATATGACAGTTGAGAGGTTTTGCTTTTGAGCAACAGCCTGACATCCGTGCCTGCGTTCCGCGCCAGCACCTGCACCTGCTTGAGAATATGAAACCCTAAACTGTGAATTGTCAAAGTGAAATGTGGCTCGCGAGCGAGAGACTTGGAGACAGAGGTAAACGAATACCTGCCTGGCGTACACGCGCAGAGTTTCTCAGACCTAAACTCTTTTTAGAAGCAGAGAAATGTGACGCTCGTCCTTGTGGGACCTTTCACTCTTAAGTCATCTCAGTGTTTACCAACCCCCCCCCCCCGTCTTGGGTGCATGCACGGCAGGGTGTGTGTGTGCTTTTATTACGCAGACAATCACCCGACACAGAGATGAGCTCCTGTTTGTGCAGTGAGACAGGCCGGGGTGATGTCACACGCTCTACGTGGGACTTGTGAGTGTGAGGTCACTGTCTGAGTGTCAGAGTGTGAAGATGGGCTCCAGATGGCCGGGTGCTGGATTTATGGATGAACAGTGGCTTTGTAGTGTGAACGTGAGGGATGGGCGAGAGAGATGAGTGACCTCAGTGCTGCTGCTGCTGCTGCTGCTGCTTCCACACTGCGACGACGCTCTGTGTCACAAGGTTGGCTCCTTCTCTTCGGAGGCCAGGAGCTGGATAACGACACACTTCTGGCAACGATCAGGACTAGAGATGTTTCATTAGCAGCATTGGAAATTTCTCAGATACTGCTGAATGTGCTGCACGTAGTACTATTGTGACTGTGTACTCAAAATCAACTTGACCCACATCGTCCATAGAGGATTGCTGGCTAGTGCGGTATCAGCACATCTCCAAATATAAAACCTTCATACGTGTCAGTCCCGGTGTAGTTTTCGGGCATGACTTTTACAGTATCGCTGTGCAGCACCTCCTCTTCACAGGTCAGCGCACCTGTATTTCTTCTCCTCCTGCATTCCCTCCTGCAGGAGGCGCTGTCTGTCCAACACCACGAAACGAAATCTCTTGACTGTTCCGGCCCTGGAGATAAACCACTCTGCCCCTTCATCTTCAAACGCTTTAACCAGCAACTAATTGCTTTCTCACAGGCCTCAGTCATCACTTTCTGGGATGTTGCATGTGGGTGGAGTGTGTTTGGTCCGACGGCCTGCCTGCCACTTCTAAAGCAGAGCGGCTGCACGAAGAGGGGAAAAACCGACGCCGTGAAGCGCTTCAAGATGTTCACAAGTTGGTGTAAAGCCCAGGGATAGAAAGAGAGAGAGAGCAAGAAGGAGAGGGAGAGAGAGGGGGCCACTTGGGGCGTTGCATTGTCACATCCTGTTGTTTGTTAGGGTGTGCGTTCGCTGACTCTCTGAAACTCACACAAATATACAACAGCAACAATGTGTGTGTCTGGCAGCAGTAAACAGACTCCGTCGCCGCCTCTAGACGCAGGAGCAGAAGAAAACGTGTTGGAATATTTGGAGGAGATGCTCTTGACAACTTTTGCAGAATCTTCCCCCCAAAAAAACTCTATATGGGAAATGGAAAGTGGAGAAGTTGTAGCTCAAATCAAATGGAAAATGACTTGTGCCAGTTGCCAGATGTCGTCTTAAACACATTAGTTACCTGCTCCGAAGGCATGAAACGTTTGGTGTCATGTGGCAGGACTTCACCTCTCCTTTTTTTTGTTCCTAAGCAGCGAGTTAGAGTCCAAAACGAAAGCGGTCGGGTTAGTCCATGCCAGGCACCGACAGCAAAGCTCTGCAAATACTCAGCCGCAGCCCAGGGCCCACTGTCCTGATTTGTGAGCTGCCAAAGATTTCTAAAAATGAATGTGTGTCATTTCACTTAGCAGGAGTTTGTTCCCATGAAAACTGGAGTCTCTTGGTGTGAGGTAGAAGAGGCCGTGCCCAGAGAGGCTGCTCAGAGAGCTGGACGCGCCGATGATATGTTCAAACTTTGCGTCAGTCCAATCTGCATGTTTGACAATGAACCGCTATGAAAACATTCTGCGAACCTGAACTCTGTGTAACCTGCGGTAAATGATTCCGCTTCCACACAGACAGAACGTTGATTGATGAAATGGCTGAGATGGATGGATTATTATCAGGCCGAGAATCAAGACTGAGCCACCCTCCGATCATCATCATTATCATCATCATCATCATTTAATCACTTGCAGCATCTAGAATTCAAAGGCCTCGGTCAGTGGCAGGAAGCAGAATCTTGCCAGGTTCAAATCACGAAATATTTAGAGTATGTTTGTAAAAGGCAGTTTACACTTGATGAGAACCATTTAGTGCAACTGGATGTGTCTGCTCCGTGTCAATCTGTTCAGGTTTCATTCATCAAAATAATGACTGTGTCTTTTAATCATCTGGTTCTTCAGACTGTGCGTTTACTTTAAAGATGCACTTGCAAGTGAAATATATGAATCCAGGTCCCACGTGAGCCAAGCTGCGAAAACACACTGATCCAACATTTTCCATGATGCAACTCCATCTTGTTGTCCACCAATTTGATTTAATAGATGCTTTTTAAAAGTTTAGAAACTTCCCCAGGCAGTGGTGCATTATACAGCACTTCTACTGGGTGGGTATTAATAAGAATAAAACCAGGGAGCACAGTATGGATGGAAGTCTTGAAAAATGACAGTGTGTTTACTGCGAGAGGCCATTAATGCGCTGTGAGTCATCCGCAGTGCATCTGTGTGTGTTTAGTGAGCATCAGGCCATAAAACACATCCACACAACTTGAGCTGAGAGTCTGCTGTCATTCTTCCTCTGAGATCTGTGAGGTTACCCTGTGATATATGACGAGTAAACAGCGCAGCAGGGGTTGTTGTAGCTGTGTGCGTGGCTGCCAGCTCCGTGTGGGGAATCCTGTCCAGTCGTAAAAACACTTCCTGCTCTCTCAAGTGGATTTGAGAGGCGCTTTGATAGAGCCACCAGAGGATAAATGACACGGAGACGACGCTGCACGCCGCCAGAAGCTCGTAAATGATAAAAATATGAAATGATCGCCCTAAAATCATTTCTATACAGGATGAGGAATCTGTGATGTTGGGGACTTGGACAGTTTTTAGAATCCTTTCCTTCCATTTCGACTTTTTTCCCACTAAGTTGTAATGTCCTGGATGTGAACAATTCCATCTTGCGTCATTTGGGGCCAGACATTCAAGGTTCAAGACATTTTTATTACCCCCAAGGGTCAAATAGTTGTACGGCCAGCAGGTAACCGCATAAAAACAATAAATACATCAACAAATACATAAAAACAGGTCGATGGAGGCTGGGGATAAATGGCTGCACAGTAGTGATCATGAACGGGGGACTTGCTCGTCCAATCAAAGCCATAATTCATGGCGTTCAACCCTGTATCACGACATCGAGTGACTATTTAAACCAAACAAACAAGTCAAGCAACTGGAACATACGTTATGACAAGTTCTGTCCAAAATAAGGGACATTGTCTTTGAATCAACGTATTTTCCGTCTGTCTTGAATGTTTAGTTTGGTCAGCGTGTCATCCGCTGACATAGAAGAGGCGGAGTTTATGACCTGTGTCGCAGACAGCGAGCCAGGGAGCCAATGAGAAGATTTGGCTTCACCATGTGGGCGCCGTTACATCGTCCGTCCTTCGTCCAAATGCTTTGGACATATGGAACATTTAACTTGAAAGAACAAATGGCTTCTCCGGAGTAGCAGTAGAGATTTCCAGTGGAAACGACTCAGTGGGTGACTCTGTAACATCCACTAAAGTTTCTACACATCCCACTTCTCTTTTTATTTTCTTAATGATTATTATTTCCTGTTGTTTCCTCTTCCTGTTGTCCTGTAAGCTTGTCTTTGTCGGATTCAGTGATCTACTGAACTTTGAGTAAAAGCTTTTTTCCTTCAGGCCTGGGCTGTGTTCAGCCTGCTCAGACACGACAAATGTTTATTGCAACGTAAACCTCGATGCCTTGAACCATGACTGTTATAAACAAGCATTTAAACATGGCAGCTGAGAAGGTCGATCTTAAGGTATTGGTGACGTTGGTTACATATGTGTTGAATACTTGTAGTACTTCAGTACGTGTCTTGAGTCAGGCAAATGGCAGAAACTCATATACAAGGGTTTGTAGAAATCAAAATCACTTAAAATAAGGAAGATTAGTTTTCATCCATTGGTCCATTGTGGGTGCCCCCTTGTAAATATGGTGTGGTTCATGTGCAGGCCATTGTTGATCAAGAGACATCTCAGACACTCGTGTCCATTGATGCCATTCAACCTGGAAAACACAGTTAAATTGTGCAAATGTTTAATTGCATCATAGATTCACATTTATTTGTCGACACACCAGCATTATTTAAAGCTAATACAACAAATGTAGGGTCTTGTCTGATTATGTAAATTCTGCATAATAAACAAGAAATTACAAAAAGGAACTAAAAAAAACACCAAGAACAAAAAGTAGACAATTGTCAATTGAATCACTTCCAGATGTCCGGGACATAAATAAGCTCAAACACGATCCCCTTCAAAACTGAAATGTTGCAGCAAAATGTCCAAACATGACGAAGCCACTGTTTATCACCAGTCAAAATATTTTCCACGACATCCTCCACATCTGTCCCCACCCATGTCTGCCGCGCCTGGCTGCCCTGTCGAGGAGACAGGCAGATTAAAGGGCCCATTAGAGGCTCGATGACACCGTATCCCGTGTATCACTGGGGGAGCGCGGTGGAGTTCCTGTAATCCTTGTCAACGGTATAAACAGTTTGGAATATCACAGCGTCCAAGAAATGCAACAAAGGACAAAAGATGTCATTATACGTGCGGAATTTCCCTCGTGGTCGTTGTACGTGATACGAGGCTGCTGAGCTGCAGTATCAGAACACTCTGTAATTTCTTATGGGAGTTGGAAGCATGTTGCTCTTATTATTATCTCCCACGTTTTGGCCATGAAGCCCTGTGTGTGCGGACCGAGTGATCCATCTTTCACTGCATTCCTCTTGGTTCAGTCCTAATGAACAGTAATGGCCGATCACAAGCGTGTTGGAACTACAACACTGAAGTTTAATATCTGCTCTCGGGGGAACTTATAAATCAGATCCTTATTTTCAAACAGTGGGTTGAAGATGGACTGCTTACAAGAACTTGAGAGTCTTAATAATCAGCGGCAAACAAACGTCTGCGGCACTCCGTTGTTTTTTGTTTTTTTGTTTTGACCAAAAACTAGAAATTATGTTGGACAATAGTCTCCTGTAACAGTTGGAAAGCCAAAATGAAAAGGCTCAGAATCGCACAACAAGACAAAAAAAAAAACACTCGTTCATTTCTCAACTTGGCCTTTTGACGTCCCACTGTCAAGACTCTATGTACGTCGGACTTGGCAGACGCTCGCGTGTGTATATGAAATGTTTAAATCCAATTTCATTACATTTGACGGAAAATATGTCGAGGCTGTTTGTGGTACTGTGGTGTTCTGAGCACTCAGCCTTTGTTTAGTATCTGTCATCTCTCCGCCTCGCATTGCGTGAGCTGGCAAACACGGCTGCGACGAGAGCTTGTGTGCTGTTGTTCTCAGTTTGTTTTTAGAAAAATGCGCCATGGATGCAGACATATCAGATAAGATCAGATTGTTTTACACTGAAGACATCGTCCTAAATGAACGCAGAGGCCTCGGTGAAGAGCATCTGGTTATATCGAGGCCGAGCCTTCAGAGCTGACCCGGGTTCAACTCTCGAAAGTCGACGTGGTCACATTTTCCTCATTGGACTGTTCACTGACAAATACGCTGCAGGAGGAGCTCAGCACAGCTTAGCACAGACTGAGGTCTGTCGTCAAGCTGCGCAATAACTGGGAGCAGCTCGAAAAGCAACTCGTATAATTTTATATCATTTCCATTCACTTGAAATCGTCACGGTGAATACAAACAGACAACGTCCAGAGAGTGAACTGTGATATGATAAAGACCATTAACAGATGATTTCCATTTATTCTTAGTCAAAATAGTGTTGTGTAAGTTCAGCACTTTTAGACTCACCACAAGTTAATAAATAGAAATATGTTAGCACTGGTGCTGCTAACAGATGCACTCCTATGGCTAAAGGCTGTAAGAATAAAAAAAAAAAAAAAAAAAGTCTCATCTTCCTCCCACTTGAAATGAAGCCGCTTTATTCTGTTTGAGCACAAGTGCACATTACACAGAAAATCTACATTCATTTCAACCCAGGCGGGACAAAATCATTGCAGTGTGTTGCTTGATCCCAGAATTAGACGTGTCACATGTGAAACATATTTAGTAGACACATATCCCTTTTCTCTCAGACATGAATAATATTAATACCAGTGTCAAAATGTTGGTTTCCTTTGATATATAATAAGACATAATCCCTTAGCCCCCATGCTACAGACAAATTACAGTGTAAGTGTCGTCCTGTTAGCCCCAAACAAGAAACTGCATGTTCCCTTCATACGAGGCTGAAGACTGAATCCTGATGTTTGGCTCCACTCAAGCGCTGAAGCACCGTGTGGAATTCTGGCTCTGAACCCGAATGGAGGAAAGAACAAAAAGAAAGTTTGTGCCACTTGCTTTTCCTCGCCTGTGTTCCGTCTTCATCGCTGACACTATTGCACAGAAAAGTGCGGCCCAGCAATTCGTTACGCGTGTGCGAGAGCAGAAAAGAAAGTCGTACTGACAGGAAGCGAGGGGAATTGAGACAGAGGAGGATGCAGGGAGAAATAAGCGTGTTGGCAAAAGAGGGAGCGGGAGAAAGACATTCGTATGCAAGGTTTAGCTTTGGTACATTAGCGTTCACTCTCCACTGTGTGTTCAGTCCACTATAAATCAAACAACATGTTTACAGTGTGGGAGTGCAGCGATGAAGGGGGTTATTGCTGAAGCAAGGCACACAATGAGGCCACTCCGAGCGCTTCACATTTGATTTAGATTTAATGTGCAGAGGCTGTAGTTTGAGCCTGTCCTCGATGCTAATGGCATCCAGGAGAACATCTTGATAAAATTGATCTGACTGATAATTGGCATCCGAGGGACAATAAAAGCTCCTCTGCCAGGGACGTCCTCCAGTGATTCATGCAATTCACTTAACTGATTTTCCTTCTGAATGTTTTTTGTGCGCGCTGGCCATACGATATCATCTGTGGCTGCTACTAACTAAGCTCCACTTGTTTAATTTCGTTTAAGCTCTCCATGTTCTTCATGCTTGGATTAGTGAAGGGACTGGATTGGTCCCAGTTTGTCCCACAAGTCGTCGAAGTCATTGTAGCTTGTTGAAGTGGACTATTAATATGGAACATAAATACAAAGCCGATGACATCACAGGCTTTATTGGTTCATTTAGATAATCATTAACATTATTTGCCTTATTCCATTTTGATCATCATCATGATAAAAACCATGAAAACTCTATCAAAGAAAAAGAAAATCCCTCTATCTTCATGACTTTTTCAGTGTAGCATTAACTGGCGTGCGGTGAAGATTGTTTACTATCGTAACAGCACTTTCTTCAACTGGTAAAACACAGTTGATTCTCTTTTTAGCTGTTGTTTTGTTCCCCACCAACCCATGAAGAAAACACTGAGCTCTGCTAAGCGCTAGGTTGCGTTCACCAGCTATTTGCCGAATGTTTGGTCCTCAGAAGGGAGTGTACAGTGGGGTTTTGAAAGTTTTTCTATTTTAAATAGCTGCAAGCTGACGCCCAAAATAATAATACAGGAGCAGTGACAGTGGATTAAACAGTGAAGTTGACACAAACCAAAACAATGAACTCAAAGATGCTCTAAACGCTTCCACATACGCTTTGTCCCAATTCAGGAGTTACATCCTCCAGAGGCCTTGGTCCAGGAGAAACTGAACAAGTGAGCGATGAGACGGTCTGGCCCACACAAGAGCTTCTTTGAGCCTCTGCACCTACACTTAGGTTTCAGACATGACCTTTATACTAAAAGGTAGAAAGTCAGCAAAACTGGTGAGTGTCTCACTTGGACGTTTCTGTTCACCCATGCGCTTCCTCCAGAAAAAAGCAGATGAGGTGTGGAGTTCAGCACGTCTCAGAGCAGCTTTACTTACTTCATCCACCCGATATAGCTAGCTTGTTGTTGCCAGCATGCAATCAATCCTTGGACAGATTAGCCCCGTATGGATCAGTGGTGGATATATATACGTAGACTTCAAAACAGGACGGCCTAGTGGAGCCAATTGATCTTTAAACCCAGCCTCAGAAGGATGTGGCCCCTGAATTCATTTAGTTGTTATTTTTAGCAACAGGTTGAAAAGTATTGAGTATTTACGATAATGTGTCCTCATTTCCTCCCTCCGGTCATCTATGTCATTGGCAGAGGATGCTGCTCGTTGAAACGTCTGCCAAACGCCAGTGAAGCCAACAAACACACGACTGTCTAACTCTGCCTCATGACGCGACATCAAAAAATACTCCATTCCATAACATCAACAAGGCTCTTGTTCACATTTAGCTCTGCTCTGGTGCGCACCCTCACCAGAGGACTCCAGGCCGGGGCAAAGGAGCTGGCGTTTAGAGGATCCCTGGACTCCGCTCCCCCTCCTCCATCTTCTGCTGAACACATTAACTCAGATCAGCTGTGCTTCTCATCAGCGACACTCAGACTGAGGACCAAATGTTACACATCAAAAAAAAAAAAAAAACCTGCCGGGTCGGATGTATAAACACACGTCCTTGTAAACAGACGTACTGGTTTATGTGAGCGGCGTCCTGACGCACACATGCTACACACACTCTCATGCTTTCACACACAGGCTGAGTCACAGCTTCGAGATTCACAGCCAGCGCAGGTTACCGGGATCATCATTAAAACCATCGTGCATCGTCCGTTTGAAGGAGGAAATGTGCTGGCAAAGTCAGATCTGTCCTCTGGGTCTCATTAAAAAATGATCGTTTACCAGGTTTATGGTCATGGTTGCTGCTGGAGATTGTAGTTTTCAGTTTCACAGATAATCATCGTTGAATTTATGTGTATAACTTTAAATATTCCTACTTCTGCTCCTGTTTCTGACCATTTCTCTGTTTTATTTAACTTATTTATAGAAAATGAGAGACGCTTGAGTGTGACTCATCACATCTACATCCAAATATATCATCATCTCTGGCTGTGTGGAGCATGTGAGAGATACTCTTCATCTGAGGCCTTCATCTAAATGTCCTTGGGCCAAAGGCTGTAATTTCTGCAGCTTTTAAAGGTCACAGGAGGATCCGGTACAAGTCCGCACAGCTCTGGTGGACCCTGCCAGTTGCCAGAAGTGTGGGAAACGAAGGTTAGGTATGACAGACGTTTCAGCGATTGTCTCTGCAGTGGGGACGCTGATTGAACTGTGGAAAGACCTCGCTTGCGGGTGATTTCCACCGCCCAGACGAGTGTGAGCACCCCCGTGCGCTGCGACCGTGCTGAAAGGGACACGGGCAATGTGCGCCTAACAGGACACGTATGGGCTGGCAGAGAGCGTCCCGCCACCACCACAATGATCTGATCTGTTGCACTTATCCCCTTTCCTTGGGTCGAGTTAACAGGGAAAGAGCGGCATTCGGAAAAAGCCACAGCATTCCTCTGACAATGCCTATGTCTGTATAGCATAAACAGATGGGAGCTCTTGGCTTCACGGCACCCCGGCTTAACGTTACTTTAGGTTCTATTGTTTTTATTTATAGCAGGCTGCTGCTGTGCTGGCGTTTTCATCCTGTGGAGAATTTGGTGCCTAATCAAAAATAACTGGAAGTTACTGAACCCTACATATAGCTAATGATAACACAAATTAAAGCGGACGTTTAATATAACAGGTCTCATACTACGTGTCAAGACGCACCATGGAAACTGTTCATTTTGCTGATAATTTGCTGGCTTTCTGTTCTTGTAGAGAGATTTTATTGTTCTTCTTCTCGGTCTCTGAGCCATAAATAACCCCCTCCTCCCGCTCGCTGGCCATCGAACCATAACCATTGCTTTCCTTGTCATTTTAAAGCTTCGCTGTGAATGGTTAAAAGTGCAAACACGCTGAGCTCCTACTTGGAAGGTAAAAAAAAAATAAAATCAAAGATATTCGCCTACGCTTCGCCCACTCCAGCTTGGTTTAATTTCACCTGGCAAAAAAAAAAAACGTGGATTTGTCTCAGAACTCCTGGCTTCAGAGAGATTTTTGAAAAACGAGCGCTCTCTTCCTCGCCCGAGATCAAGACTCGATCTCTCTCTGCATAGATTTGAGAGGGAGGGAGGCAGCGGTGTGGCTGCTGCTGCAGGGGGCATCTGGGTTCAAAGCAAGACACACGGTGTGCTGATGGACTCCTCAGATGGTGGTAACATGAAAAAAAGGAAAGTATAGCTGCTTATTTTAAAGAGCAGAAGAACCTCTGGGTTATGTACCGCAGTTGTAGGCAGGTTCATCCTAAAGGTAATAGAACGCCTTGATTATATTGGCTCCGCATTTCTCTGCTCTGGACTAAATTGCTTTTTAAATTGGAAATGTTGTTCTCCATGCACCGTCGCACACTGCGATCCACTGGAGCTCAAGCAGTCATCACCTGATACATTAAGAAGGAGCAGGTTCAGCGCAATCTTGCTATCATCACACAGCCTGGCAGCGAGAATCTCCAAAGATCTTTTTCTTATCCATCCATCAAACTTCCTGCTCCTCCGTCTCCGTCACACTTAATGAAGCTGCCACGCTGATAAAAAAAAAAAAAAAGAGAAGGAGAAATTACACTAATGGAAATGCCACTGCGTGTTTTTTGATGGACGAATACGTCTTCCCCCTCCTCTCTGTGAGCCCGTCAGCGTTCTGTTCCCTCCAACTGCACCATCAACTCTGAAGTGAAAAGTAATTTACAGATGATAGTTGCTGAGTAAGGTGCTTCAAGATGACTCCTCAGAGCTGGTGTGTCACAGTAAAGACTCTTCATCATTAGTCTCTTGGCCAAAACGTTGAAATCTGTGCCTATTGTGAACCAGCCCGGGTGGAATATGGCTGTTTTATTTGGCCCCTGGTTGGATGCATCTTTCTTTCAGAGCCTGCTCCACAACCCTGGACAATCAGCTGGCGTTGCTGTGAACACAATCGACATTGAGTTTATTGAGTTTCCAAATCATGCCTAATTGACACTGCACTTCCTTGGGCCATTAATAATTTAGACATCAAGACACATTCAGACTGAAATAGATTTGTAATTTGTTTTTGGTTTCACGTGATTGTACCCGCTGTTCAAGTGTTACATCATCAGCTTTAAAGACTAAGGTCATCTTATTGACCCGTGCAGAGAGGATTGGTCAACTGTTCAAAGGTCTGAACAAACGGAACCAGGAAGTTATGAGAGGGCTCTCAGATTACACGAGGATGAAGAGAGAAGAGGTTCACAATAAAAACCACAGGGCAGAAATTGGCGACAGTCTTTTTGTTTCCATCTTGACTCATCACAAAACCCCATGTAAATGCATTCACTATCATCCATAACATGCTGCCTGATAAAAACAGGTTTTTGTTTCATACTGAATTTCAGTCCCTGCAAAACAACGGCAAAGCACATTAAGCCTCTTGGCTTCGTGCAAAGCCGTACTTACGAGAGCCTGCCTAAAGCATCACTTTCAGTTTCACCGCACTGGGTTTTTTTTCCATGCAGAAGTGATTTGGCCCTCAGACGCTGGGTCTGAACCTGCAATTATCTAACAGCCAGAGCAGTGTCCCTGTAATTCTTTTAAACCGTCCAGCATCCCGAGACGTGCAGGGAGGTCTTCCTCTGTCACATTCATCAGGCAAAGCCCCGCCCCGCCGCCTTCAGTCTCCTCCACACACACGCACATGGTTTCACTTTGGTCGCACACTTTGCACATGTGAAGCTGGGAACTTGTAATGATAACACACAGTCAATGTGATTCCTGAGCACAGATTCAGAACAGTAAACGGATTAATTTTACTCTTTATGCTTGTTTAATTCCCTAAATCAATAACTCTTCACACTAGAACTTAACAGCTGTGGTTTCAAATGGTTCGCGTATACAGTACAGTGCAAATCTGAGGGACTTGATTTGCAAAAAATGTAAACCTCATATTTATTCCAGTAAAATTCAAAGAGATACCGCTGTCCTGTGAAAGGCCACTGTCAAACAATCCTGGATCACCACGCAGCCCTTTTTGTTTTTCACAATTACCCTCTAATGTCTTTATATTGTGCAACATCCTCAGAGGAAGGTCGTCCAAGAACATTTCAGCTGACATCGTCGCAGAGTTCGATCATCAGAGGCTGAATATTGTTTCTGGAAATGAAAACAAGTTGTTCATCCTGAAATTGATGATACGAGATCCAATCTAGGGAAAACGTTTAATAATAAGCAGATGCTGATGCTGTTCGTCATGACGATGTCATTTTGTTGTTTTACCGTCTTTAAGTGTTTTAAAGTCATTTGTGGCAATGACATAATCGCCAGATACTTCCAAAAAAAATGTGCATTTAATTTCACGTGAGAGACATAACTAAAAACTCTGTGTGATCTCTCCACTGACATGATGAAGTGTGAGCCCTCTACTGGTCACTGTGGGACCTGCTTTACAGCGCTCATCCTCATCCAACCTAAATCAATAGAAACCTATTACAGGGGTGACACCATGGAGCCTCTCAGGGGCCCATGTGATGAACGTGTCACCTTTTCTTCACGTCGAATGAGAGGAAACACATTTTTCCAGCTCATAATGAATCTGACATCGTGTCAGGGTCAGGACTTTCTATTAAAAGTCGACTATAAGTGTTTTTAATAAACAAAGTAGGAATTTTCTGTCCCTCTTATCTTCCCCCTCCTCAGTAGAATAAACACCACACAGATAAAGTTGCTGATCATTTATATTTAGGGAATGGAAGCGAAGACATTATACGGATATAAGATTTAACTGAATAACTCAGAAAGTCAACTATGAAACAACACACAGTCTTTAACTGTTTGGCTCTAATGAATGGAAACAGGATATGGATATAAACTCAAAACCATTATTTATCCTTCACTGTTGGGGGCACACGGGGAATGTGATACCACTGATGCTAATAATATTCCATTAATTACGTTACTCAGCCCTCAGGGGGTGAAATGATTATGGAATGAAACGGAAGCTTCGTGATGCAGCTCAGTGAATCAGTGGGTTTATACCTGCAGTGACAGGACCACCTCCTCATGAGGTTCCACAGCTGCTGAGAGCTCAGCCTCATGGGCTGTGATTTATCCACAGCTCCGGAGGAGGGGAGGGGGGGCACTGCGCATGCGCCGCAAGGCCTCCTCGCCACATGCGTTACGATCACAACTGAGTCAATGGACGGGAGGAAGCGAGAGATAGAGCGGAAGTGGAGTAGATTGTCCTCCATAATAAAACTGAAATCTCTGAATATGAGAAGTCGCGCACTGGGGGGAATTGAAGAAGAATTCACAAAGGAGAGAAGATTCATCAACAGAATAAATGTATGGTTTAAAACTTCAAATCGACTTAAAACTAATATCAGCAAAGGATAAATAAAAACATACAGAGGTACACAAAACAGCAAAAAATATGAAATGCAAGGTTATGCAATTTCTCTGTAAAAAAAGTTTTATATAATGGAGTTAAAGGAATAACATTAATGCTAAGTTGCTGCAGGATTTATAAAAATGGCTTTATATTAGCTTTGTTCAAAATCATGAGATACGATTATCTTTTATTTGTCCCACGGTGCTGAACTTTGGAACATTTCAGCAGCAAGAGCGTAAAGTAATGATATATATGTATTATATCACTTATACTTATTCATCTAACGTATTAACTTATTTATTTATTGCATTTATTGCATGGTAATTTTTACCCACTAATGCCTGCAGTTGACTTGGTGCTGTAACATTGCAAATTACTGTCTTACCGTAAACATTTCTCAGCACGTTTTATTTTCTAAGTCTAACCGGATGTTGCGTGTGCACCCCCGGAAACTTGACCGCGCTCCCCATCACGACGCTCCTCCAGCGGCGGAGCATCAGAGGCCGAGTCCTGCCGCTCGGCGTCGGGTGCGGGAGGAAGGAAGAACGGTGTGCGTCTGCCTCACTTTCACCCCAAACGCTGCTCGCGCTCTCACCTCCGCTCCGCCAGCGGCTCCCAGCAGCACACCGAGCCCGCGCAGCTCGCACCCAACATGGGTTAGAGAGGCAGCCGCGCACGGGATTATCCACTTTGTGCACTTCGGAGGATGATGGAGGCGGGAGACGGACTTGTTTTCGCGGAGACATCCTGACAAAGACGCGGACTGAGAGGGAGGAGAGCTCGCTGCCTCTCCTGGTCGCGCTTTGCACTTTTCCTTTGATTCCTTTGATTTTTTTTTTATTCGTTCCTGGTTCTGTTCCCTCGGGTGTGAGCGAGGCAGAGAGATGTTCGCAGAATTGCTGTGCGGCGCCGTGGCTCTGGTCCTCTATGTCAACACCCTGGGCGCCGATTTCTGCTACGATGACAGGTACTTGGTAGAATGAATGGATGGATGGATGGATGGATGGATGGATGACGTGTGGCTCCCCGGTTACTGACGGTCTTTGCACCTGAGCCTCACCTGTGACATGGACTCGAACTGGTGGACATGGAGGAATCCTAACTTCAGTCTTGGAGGTTGTGCCTCTAACTCCAGTGAGCTGAGCTCCATTGACCCGTGCAGCAGGTTTGAAGAGCAGATACCGAGACGTAGATACCAGCATTGTCCTGTCAGTGTAGGACACTGTGTCTCAGCTGAAAATCACTTCTACGTCCTCCTGCAGACACTTCAGTGACTTTGCAGTTGCCACCCTGATCTCAATGTCCCACATGTCCACATCTAGTAATTATAACAGTATTGATATTAATGAATAAGAATTCAATACATCAAAGGCAGTAGCAAATTTAAATCAAAGACAAAATATGACATAGTGTAAATTCTAAAGTTAAACAGTATATATATATATATATATATATATAATAAAACATAATTTGGAGTCAGTGCCAAAAGCAAAAGAAAACCGAGCTGAAGCTTATTAAAAAAGTCGAACGTACATTTTTAGCAGTAGCTGGTATGTTAATGATATATATATATATATATATATATATATATATATATATATATTCCTGCAGTGTGCATGTTGTTTTATCTTTATAAGTCTGCTGTAGTTTTGGTTCCCCTGGAATTAATGTGCTCAGAAGCCTCAGTGCAAAGTGTTTCAGTCTCTAGAGCCTCAACTGGCTCTGAGTCCTGACTTGTTCTGTGGAAATAATTGATCTCCGGAGAAGAGGCAGTCCTCATCTCTTCACTCCACAGCTGGAGTCCCTTTGTCCAACTTGTCCGGCTGAAACTTTGAGCAAACTATTTTTCTGCGTTCATTCTTTACTTGCTTAAATATATCTAGTGTGAAAGCTACTGCGATGCATTACTCTGCGGGCCCTTCTGCTATCTGATGGCTGAACGGTTGCCGTTGCCTCAGGCTCATTCCGGCTCCATCCGTGCCTTGATGTAGGTCAGAGCTGCATCGTGATTTTCCGGCCTATATGTCACTGCATCGTCTTACCTTCACTTTCCTCAGTTAATGCAGCTCTCATTCAAGCACATGAGGATTAAATGCAGCTGCTCCGGCCAGCATATTGTGTAGCAGTGTGTGACAGGTGTTGTGCGACTATAAAACACACACAGAGGAAAGAGCCTCGTGCACAAACAGGACATTAACACCCTCCGATTCCACAAGTCTATTTCCTGTACAGCTGCACTTACTGTTCTGTGTAGATTTAACATTAACTCATTCCCTGAGGCCTTTTTGCTGGAATTCTCTTGGTTGCACTTTGCACTCGGGGGTCAGGTGATCCCTGCTGCACCCTGCAGGGAAAAGATGGTGTTGTGTGTCCATTAACTTGTCAGGGAGTGGCAGCGCTGTGGAGAGGTGAGAGGCTACTGATGCTGCTGCTGCTGCACAACCGCCAGCGTCCAAGTTCACGACAGTGAGGCAGAAAGCCTTGATTATTCTGTGAGGAGATGTTAACGTAATGCTATTTATTATGGCACGAGGGCTGGTTCAAGTTAGCGCAGGCTTCTTACGAAACAAACGAGTGACAGCTCAGGGTTTAAGTAGAAACAGCATTTCTCTGGCATGGCCTTTCATAGCAGGCGGTGTTATCTGCTTCTAACGCCATGTGCTTGGTTCAGCCTCGCAATTAGCAGCCGTCTCCTGTCCCCTCGGGCTCCACTGGTGGAGGGGAGGGCGGGTGCGATAGAGATGCATTATTTTGCTAAGTGAAACAGTCTCAGACGAAGTGGCTCATCTCACTCGCGAAGCTGTCATAATGGCAGAAGAAAAACTTAATTTGTCGGTGACAATAAATCAAACTGCAGCATCCTGCTGCCTCGAAACTGCATTTAGATCAACAGGATGTGATCGTAATGCATGAACAATTCAGGCAATGTTTTTTCAAAAGTTCAAAGGACACGTACTCTTGCACGCTGATGTCTCTTTTAACATATGGTAAAGAGCTGCAGATGATTGGTTTGTGGATATCTCTCAGAGTGCAGCATTGATTCCTCTCTGTGGGAAGACAGATTGTGCTTCCCTTTCACTTCTAGCCGTGAAGCCAGTGCATTGACTTTACACATCTAGTGATTAAAAGTTTGCAGTGTGTGTGTTTAGGCGCATGCCTCAGGGCTACAGAGCCGGCATAAAAGTCACCTTAGTTTTTGGAATCGATTGGCTGTTATTCTTGGTATGGGGCTGGAATACGTAATGACTTTGTTGCTTTGTAAAAGGGAGCCAAACAAGTACAGAAAAGATAACCGTGTTTTTTTTCTTATCGACAGTGTGTTCAGTGGTTACACATTAATGTGAGCAAATTCCATGCTTTGTACACATAGCGACCGAGCCCATGAGGAGGCCAGGGTTAAAGGAAAGAGTTAACACATGTTACAAAAGAAATCTTATCCTCTGGGCATTAAAAAAAAAAAAAAAAAAAAAAGATTTCATGCAAGGCAATTTTCAGACCCTGCAGTCAGTCATGGCCCCTCCCTCGATAACGACGACAGGCTGCTCCTCAGTGCCATAACACAGCTTCACCCCCCCGCTCTCCCCGCTCTCCCCTGGCCACACTCATCATAAGCACATACACAACTTTGACACCTGCTCTGGGAAAAGAGGAATCGTACATCACAGCGTTCATCTCTCTGCTGCTGTAATCTGCAGGCGGGGCTAAGTGAAGGAATGGGAAGGCCCAGATAAATGTCAGAGGAGAAATACTGGTCCAATATTCTGCGACTTGCTCTCAGCCTGCACACTAGAGGCCTGCGGGGGATGTGGCATTGTTAGCTTGATTGCTGCCGGCGCAATTTATATCATGCCCCTCGGGGGAGGGGTGACCCAAAGGGGCAAACGGCTAAAGCAGATACAACATGGGTTTCTATGGCCTCAGGCTGCAGGTCCCTGGTTTGACTCCGGGCCAGCGGACCATTTAAAGCAGGGCCCATTGGAATGGACTGCTTGCTCGGCCTGTGGTGACGCTGGTTGCAGCTTTCTTTTCAAAACCATATGAGTGACCTGCAGTAATTGAGGCCGCAGAACCCTTGTGCTGCACAAAGAGCTGCTCACCTGGGCCGACAGATCACTTTGGAGCTAGTTGATGTCACTCCCGTCCTCTCTCCCCATATTTCCTGTCTCTACAGTCTCAATTAAAGTCTCTCCAGTGCCACGGGTTAGAGGTGAAGAAAGCGGTAGTGAGGCCAAAAGGTAACACACTCTCCCTCTTTGAAAACAGGTTTTTGAAGGAACACAGTTTTTTTTTTACACTGCTTCCATGGATTACTGCTCCCCGTCAGAAGGCCTGATGGATGCGACGCACTGCAGCCACCTCATTTTTCTGTCCTCATTCAGTGTTGTGAGGTGCGACCAGGCGAGGATGTGTGCAGGTCAGGCTGAAGGACGCAGCCTTCCCTGGGCATGGGCGATGATTTATAATACTCAGACACTTGGTGAAGGCGAGTTACTGCATCGCTCCATGCCCTGAAAGCTTTATTAGTGAATGAGTCTGCATGGGGGGGGGCAGGCAGAGGCAAACCCTTCACGGCTGATGGGGTTTTGTTGTGAGCACCGACTTCATGACGAAAAAGAAGCCACATAGGGCGTGTGACTCATGTTATTTAATGATCAACGGAGACAGAAAACAAGTCGTGGATCTCTATATTTGTTAACATTTTATCTGCCTCTTGTCAACACAAGGCTGAGTCTGACCCTCTCTCCCGACTGCATCATGTCGTAAAAGCACTCATGATGAATTCCAACCTTTATGGAGCTTGTGTTGGCGATCTGAAGGCCCAGCGTCAGGTGGACACGGGCCCACGTTGGCCCACCTGCACTGACGTGGATTCTGTGCCACTGTCTGTGCCCACGACCGCCTCCTCCTTGGCTCCGTGTGTCAGTGCACTGATCTGGAACCCTACTCTCATGGCCTCTAGTATAGGATGGGCTGGTTAGCATTGTGGTTATGTTGAGGGCCCAAGGGCGGCAACCCAGCAGTCTGAGCATCTCCGCTTTTTTCCCCAGTCAGGGTTTCTCTGTCTGCGCCCTGTAATTACCGTCCTGCTCACAGAGAGAGGACTCACGACATGGTTTGGTAGACGCAATTGCTCCACTGTCTCTCCATCTTGCTCTGCCTCTCGTTTTCGCTGTCTGCTTTTCCTTCTACCACCCCCCCAAAGCCTTTCAGGGCGCCATCTTCCAGCAGCCAATGACTGGCTCCAGATGGTCCCGTTTGGTGAGCCGTTTTTTGGTTTTTCTCCCTCCTGCAGTTTGAAGGGGGACGGTTTGAAGTGGATTCGAGTGGAAGATGTTGAATTTGCTCGTAATTGCCAGGATGGAGACATCAAAGTTCCCAATGACACAGACAGTGCGTAATAGACAGTAAAGATGGGCCAGGGTTGGGTTGTGTGATTAGACTTTAACTTAAAACAGGAAATGATCACACACACACCCAGCTAACCTTGCCAAAAAAAATAAAAAAATAGAATCAAAATGAATATGAAGCCATATCTGTTAACGGTAATGTAAAGGTTGTGTTCACAGCTTGTTTCTGCTGCCCCTTTGTGGCAATTGGAAATCACTTTTCGCTGCTTAAGTCAAACAAAAAAAAAAAGAAAACAAAGAATTGATAAAAATGACTGATGACCAGTGTGGCGGTGGATGTTTTGATAGCGGTTACATGGGCCCTGAAGGCTCAGCTCAGATTCCACCGCAGAACGATCGAATCTTCGTTTTTCTAAGGTCTTGTTTTCCAGCAGATAGATGATCCTGGAGGAAAGAGTTATTTTCACTCTCGCCACAATTGCAGATAAGCTAGTTTGGCCGAAAATTCATTTCTTTCTAAAAATATAAGAAATAAGAGGTTCAAATATGTTTCTTACTTGTTTCATTTACCCACAAAACCCTATAGAATTACTTGAAGGATTTGAGCCTTGGATAGATATTCAAATACCCAGACTACTTTTCTGTCCTCACTGTCATCAGGGCCTCCATAAGACTTCATTAAATTGCATCTTGGTTATTGAATTTCACCTCTTAAACTTAAATTGAAAGTGTTGGCCCTTGTGCTGTGTCCCCTGTGGGTGAGACAGAAACTAATAAACTGGAAATGTGCAATAGAGATTAAATTTAAGAACGTGTTTTATTGGTCGACTTCCGTGATGTGAAGACTGTTTAAATGCACACAACGCAGCAGAAGGCTGGACTCACGTTGCTTAACTGTGGAGTTCCTCCTCTGAGTTTTTCCATTCTGGGTCACTGGGTTTACCAGTGACTGTCAAAGCCATTGGACGTGATGATTATTTGACCAACTACCTTATTTCAGATGAGGAAATGCTGATACATGAGTTATTTTAACATTGTTCACATGGCAGGATATTGAATTCCTACTGGTTGAAATCTTCACTTCATTAACGTCCCTGTATTGGACACATTAATAATGTCCCAGCAAAATGTCCCACAGCTCCAGGCTACAATCTTGACATTAATGCAAGATGCCAGTGCTCGTGTCCAGGATGTTTTAGCTTCAGAGGAGTCGGAGACCCAGCGTTCATCTTTATATGCACCATGCTATGGTCACTGTAATACTATAATAACACATTGGCAGTGGGGCTGACCTCATGGCTGAGTGGTCAGGGCACACGCCATATGGATGCATATGCCCGGGGCAGCTGGCCGTCACTTTGACTCCTGGCCAGCTGAGCCATTTCCTGCTTGTCATTCCGTGGTCACTCCATTTCTCATCTCTCCGTCGCTTTGATTTGATATATGAAAGCCAACTAACAGGATAATCTGGCATTCAGAACAAAAGCATTTTGTCCTGCTGAGCCTGGTGGGCACAGTAATCCTTAAAGGCATTTTACATGGAGAACACGCAATCGAAGCCACTGGACACCCGCAACCTCCAGGTCCAGATGGCGTCTAGACTCCTTAGATACATGATACATGCACAAGTCTTAAGTACCTGTGATATCTTGATGTGGAGGCGATCACACAGAGCGGAGGAGCGGACAGGCCTGCCTGTGATTACCGGAACAAACTGCTATCTGCCACTGGATGAAACTGAATATGCGTGGCAGCGCGCTGGGGGCTGAATCGCTCCGGTGATTGCCCCGCTTCAGCCGATGGTCATTTCTGATATTCTCCAGCAGTAAAGCGATGTTCTTACTGTGGGACTGGAGGCTGCTCGCCAGCAGTTGCCGTGCCTTCGCTGTGTGCTCCAGCCAGGCCACAGCGAGCCGCTTCAAAGCTGCATTAATAAGGCTCTGATGCCTTGTAATCACCCCTCTGGTGTGCAGCAGTTGGATGAGAAATGGGCCATATGTAGATGTCAGGGTGGGTTGCCTGGTGTTGGATTGAGGCATTAAAGATTGTCTGTGCTGCGCTGCACAAGGCGCTGACCTCAGTCCTCTTTGGATATCCTCAGTTCTACTTGCCTGGCTATTTAATTAAAAGCAAACAGATTATCTCTCCCAGTGCATCATGTGGTTATTGCGGTATACTGCTGGCAAACACACACACACACACACACAGTATTAATAATCGCCTCAGATGGGAAATAATATGTAATACCAGATTAAATCATCTAACAAGTAAATCCTGTGCGTGGTCTGTGTTGTGTGGCAGACAAACAACCCCTCAACTCAGTAATCTGACAAACCTAATCTAACAACCATCGCCACCTCTGAAAACAGGTTGATCAGGTGTAGTGATCGTTCAGGCTTCGCTGTAGGTTGTGCTCCCATCAGTAGACATGGGTCTCAAATGATTTGACTCCACAGGGCTAAGTTGTTAATGGGTCTAGACAAGGGTTTGGATTTCGAGGGCTAATGCTGGCTGATGGCTCTTAAGCCGTGGCCACTCTCGGGCTCTTGGCCCTCTTCATATTAATGGGATTAACGGGCCTGTGGACGAGAGGGGGCATGGCGTGTAAGCAGAGAACGCAAAGCCATTGGAAACAAAAACTCCCCTGTCCCCCATACCCAATAGGGATGCTATAGTTTGCCCTTTTCAGTGAGGAAGAGGAGAAGGTTGCCCCTCTTCACGGGGCCTCCGCATCTCGGTGGTCTCATTCTCTGACGAGGAGCACTGGCTTGTTTCGATAAGGTTATGACACGAGTTGGCCCGTTTGGGTGAGATGCCTTTGTCCATTGTAAGGAGAAGGTGCTGTGTGGTCCCTCTGTTCTCTGCGGACCCAGAGAAGGAGGCCATTTGTCGCCACAGAAGAGGAATTAAACCCCCGGTCGATTTGGCGCGTTGTTTATGAAGGACAAAGAAACAAGTCCTCAGTGTTGGAACAGAGCAGAAAATTGCTGCAGTTTAGCAGAGCAAACCTGTCAGAACCAATTGGGTGAGCTCATGCTCTGGGTAGCGTTTCTCAAGGAGAGGAAAAGAGGGCAAAGGATTCACAGTCCGTCAGCCAACAGAAGCATCATCGTGTTGTGAATAATCCAATTCAACTTGTTGGTTTTTGGGTGGGATGTAAAAACGATGCTCCAGTCGATGCCCTCAGGGAAATGAGGCTTCACAAGTTACAGAGCTGGTTGGAATCCAGTCATCTGTTTATGGTTGCCGTATTTTACTCAGTTATAATTGGAGCAATTATGGTCTTGTGTAATTATAAGCCACGTGGAGGTTATGCTTTTTCCACCTTCCATTTGTTTTTCGTTTGTTTTTAAGCTAAATTGTGCAAAAACTATTGCAAGTGTTCCAACAAAACCTGGCCCAAAGATGCGCCATGGGTCAGGGATCAATTTTGGTCCGAATCTGGATCAGGGAGCAGATCCAGGACCTCTTTTATATCCTGTTTTCTGTGGAGCACCGCTCTGACCCTGCCCACCTGTGTTTCCCATGCATCGCCTTTCAAAGACCAAGGGGAACGTCGTACTATTTCTATTTCTTATTGCAGTTCTCTCTTGTGTGTTATTCTTGCTGACAGGTTATTGTGTGTCTTAATAAAATTGATAAAATCTTTGCAGCAGCAGCACATGCACCCGAGTGGACGATTCCCCACTCAGGGATACGATCAGTTCTTTTTTTTTGTTGCACAAAGAAAACAACAAGCTCAAAAAAAAGCCATGTTGGTCGCAATGGATGAGAAACACAGAGTCAAATTTCAAAATAATTTAACCCAATTATTGTTGAGGACTTTTTCTGTTCCTTGTCAGACTCGGCCTCTTTTCTTAAAGAACACGTGTGTTTGAATTGCTCTGACTCGTGTTATTATTGTGGTTAAAGTGGATTTCAGATATGATTACAGTATCCTGTGTTGTGTGTGTGTGGGAGGTGAGTCAGATGTAACACAGATGGGCCTTAGTCTGGCCAGTCAAGCCACTATAGGTAACCTGCTGCTCCCGTTAGCACTGAAACTCTATGACACACCTGAACACACGCCGCTTGTGTTCTCCATTGTGTGGTTGTTTAATCACGACAGAGAGAGAGAGAACGTTCTTCATTCATCTTAAGGAGGCGACTTAACACTTCTTTATTTGAGAACCTGCAAACAAGCTGACAGACCAGAATGTTTGTGGACTTGCTTCCCCTTCCTCCGTCTCCCTGGCCTCACTTCCTACCTCTGACCAGAGCCGCAGCAGCGGAGGAAGAACATCTTTTCACAAGCTGCCCTAATTGATACTGTGGAGTCCTGGGAACCCAGCGCGTGGTTTCAGTCCTCTGCAAAATGCGTGCAAAGCACAACAGCCTGCAGCGTGCCACCCTCTGGGACACCACAGGTTATTTACGAGCAGACTACCGGTCTGGCTCAGGTCCTCGTATAGTTTCATTTAAGTACGTTAGAAAAATACCCACCACACTTGTGTGTGACCCTTCCCAAGTCTGTCATCAAACGGCAACGCAGAGAGAGGGCAAGAGTTGAATTCAATCCAGAGCTGGGGGCTTTTCATCAAATGTTTGTGTGGGAAAAGAAAGAGTGAAACCAGATCTGTAGCTATGTTGGACTCCTACTGTTGGTCCTGGCTTCTCTTTTATTTAAGTACCTAAATATCTTATTAGTGTAATAATTGGCTGTGTGTTTGGAGTGAGCTGTTTGACCTGGGCTGACACTGGTCACGTCACCTTCCTGAAACCGTAAAAAAAAATTGACCTGCAGTAGTTGAGCTGCGCCAACTAACGACTGCAGGGGCCGGTCCAAAGAACCCTGGAGCCCCCAGTGCTGCATAAAGAGCCGTTCACCTGTTAGAAGTCCAGTGACGCGTGACTCCCTAAGAGTATCAGCTGTCGCTGCCGCAGTCGAGGCTGAACACAGCACTCGTCACCTGTTTGTTCAAAGTTTAACAATATTAAATGTATCGTGTCCCATTTGTACCAAATCTGACACTTCACTTCCTTCCTTCGTCTGGCTCTGAACACACCAGCCGAGTGTGGAGCCGAGAGGTCGAGCGGCTCTTGAGGAATGACGGTGGAATGGAGGAGGAATGACGGTGATTTGATTTGATTTTTGTGTCGCGTGTATGTTTTATGTTTGGATGTCACCAAATCCAATCAAATGTCGTATGCATTCGTGGCTCGGTGAGACAGACGCGCCTGACATGGGAATGGCTTGTGCCGTCTTGTGTTTCACAGACGCAGCCAACTCTCCTGTCCTCTCTCTTGTCCTCTCTCTCCCTCCTTCTCTCTGTCATCTGGAATAAAATCGCAGCAGTGACAGATTGATGGAGTCGTGGTGGTTTAACAGGCTTGATTTCAGTGGTTTATTTTGGCCGAGCGTTCATCCTCACTATCTGCGGCTGCTGTGTTTCTCCTCATCTTTGACCTTTCGCATGTGTGACTTTCCCTCCCGGCTATTCTGCCAAGTGAGGTCTTCCTCCTGCAGCCCAAGATGGATACACACAATTGGCCGGAGTTTATTTTTGATCCGCTGAGGAAGTTTGGGTTGGGAGAAAAAGTGCACAACTGTTTTTCCTTCAGCAGCCCCTGAGGTTTGAGGGTCTGGAGAGAAGAAGCGCCGTCAGCCGCTCTGACAGAATAATGAGATGCCTTAAAACGTGCTCTCAGGAAAAATACATTTCTAATCTGAGGGAGATTGAGGGTGTGTAAAAGAGGGAAGAGCAGAGCTGGCAAGCGCGAAAGAATGACTGATGGAGCTTTATGGCATTATATGAAGGTCGGGCCCCTGATTAACTGCGACTGCGAGGGCCTTCAGGCCATCGGCAGTGAGATTGCGCTGTCCCGACTGCGAACTGTCTCACAATATTAAGTGAGATGAGATGTTAAGAGGGTCCAACCACAGCGAAGCCCCCGTGTGGGTCCTCACAACCTGTCCGGCCTGTACAGGAGGCATGTTTCCCACCACCACCACCTGGTAGAAGCATCAGTGGCTCTTTTAATTAGGAGCTCTGTTTTGATTTGAGTGAGTGAGTGTTGGGCCTCACGGTCGCTCATACAGAGTCTCTGTGAAACCTAGAACCTGATCTTTTCCAGCTCAAGAGCAGGGGTTGACTTCACCGGGTCTTTTTGCCTCACGGTCAGAGTTGATGTTTTATTTTATGGAAACAAGCTCCATTATCTTGGAAGAAGACAAATTTCACCCAGAATGGCTTTTATATCAGGAAACGTCTGGAGGCCAGTCGGATTCTGTCGAGGCTAAAGGGAAATTATCTCACCCTCCTGGCAGATTTTGTCCATTTGAGTAAAGGGGAAAAAAAACACACTATCAGCACAAAACACGAGATTAAACCACCGGCGCTGCGCTCACTCTGCGCTCGCTGCTCATTTAGTGCCCCTCTGAAACATTTGCTAATGCAGCGCGCCCGTCACTGTGCTTGATTGATGGAGCTGATGATTCTGGGACATGACAGCAGAAGCACAGCAGGCCGGCCTCAGGAACCTCCCACACGGGCCGGTCTGCTCTCCCGGAGACAACTGTCCTCAGTGCTAATATCACGTCACGTCCTAAATGGCGCGTCCCGCAGCTGTTATTCCTCTCAGGAACTTCAGCGTCCACCACTGGAAGCTCATTGAGAGGTTATTGATTTTTGGACGAGGAATTATCTGTGAGCACACAGGCGGTGAATACGGATTTCATTTATTTTCTTCCTGCGACGCTTGCAAAGGCCATCCATTCATTCAGTGAAGTCTAAATCCATATTGGAAAATGAACGGCCTGTATGGCTGCAGCCTGCAGGCTCACATGTGTCTCCTGTGCGAGTGGTCGCGCTCCCAAAATGTTGGCTTTTTACAACCTTTACAAATCGTCATGCATCAAGCTGAGATAAAGCTTTTGAGGTTGTGTTTTCTATGTCATGTGTTGCATGTGGCCAACACGTTAGGATCAGATGTGTGTGAGAGATCAGTGTGTCTCACACTCTGGGACGTTTGGCTGTAAATCACCAGGGTGAATGATGGATGTCGGCTGTCACCCTGAACAGAGGAGTTGGCAGGAGCCACGCTGCCATGTTTGGCTGCTCAGAGCTCTTAATTTGTGGCAACGACTTGACATCAGTCTATTAGGGTTTTTTTTTTTTTTTGGAAATGACAAAATCCTGTTAATCCTGTTCCTGTTGTTCAGGTGTGGAGGACGGTAAATAGCAAACTTGGCTTCACTTTGTACAATTAAAGCTCCTCTTCTCAGTGCTGCTCCACTTGGTTTTACTCCAATCACAGTTTGTCAACAATCACCATTTTGGCTGGAGTTGAGATGGTTTGGATTAGTGATGTGAATGAATGTTCTGTGAATCCTTTCCTCAACAAGTTCCTGTCTTTCTGATGGATGCACTTCATGACGCCAAGGCCTAATAGGTTTACAATTTGCTGTCTGAGTGACTGTAATTCTGAAAAGGACGTTTCCAAAGCTGTTCCATAATCACATAATCATCATTATGAATGATCTCATGGTATTTATGAAGAACACTTCTGGTTTTCTTCAAGAAACCACCTCGGCCGTCGCTCATCTGACTGATCGAGAAAATAACCATTTGAATTATTACGTTTTTAGCCTTGGACGCCATCGGTGGTGGATATTTCCCACAATATAGCTTTTCCAGGTCAACACAAGCAGTTCATCTCTATTTAAATGCACTTAATCATGTTGAGCAGGAGAATCCTCAGCCTGGGAATGAAAGGCAGCGAGTGGGACACTGTGGGGAGTAGAAACCTGAGCAGAGCTGACGAAAATCCGCAGATCCATTGACTGTGTTGTCTGCAATAATCAGAAACAGATTTCACATGAGGATCTGCAGGTCATGAAACCTGCAAATGATGCTCTAACAATAATATTGGCAGCGGCCCCCTCTTCTTGCATTCAGCTCTTTGAAAAACTATACAGCAGATGGACGATGTTTTTCTCGTATGAACAGCTGCATCCACAAAATAGATTTGGAATGCATTCATTAATAAAACACACTATTGTCCCTCCAACTGTAATTATTTGCAGATTTGTCCGACTTAGGAGGTTTTCTGTGTAACTGTCAGTGGACTCCCATGGGTGAGTCAGCTGCTGCAGCGTGGACGCCCGCAGTCTAAACCAGATTAAGTGTTTAAACCTTTTAGTCCCCACTCGAGAGGCTGTTGAACTTCTCGAGACAAAGATCCATATGTTTCTCATGTGGGATTCTGTTTTTTTTTTCGTGCAAGAATTTATCCCGGAAAATATGTCAACGTAACGATTTCTAACCTTGAGTCGAAATTAAATTCTCAAAGGTTAAAAAGAAGAAGCTTGAAGGCAGTGGTGAATTTGATCTTGGTCAGACATCTTGATCTTATTTTGAAAGATTGATCAGATCAAAGAATGATCAAAGAATAAGCATGTTTTTCTGGCCGCAGCTGGAGATACCGAGATAAAACCCAGTTCTCCTCCCAGCACGTGCACCGAGTTTTCATCACGGCACAGATACGCTCTCCGACAGCGCTGAACCTTGGAGCGAAGGTCACCTGCATATTCATAAACCTTGGTGGTGCTAGTTACCTGAAGGTTCAGCTGCATATACGTTGAATAATGTGCTGTGGCTGTTGAATGAGAATCAACACTAACACTGACAAAATAAGCAACAGCCTCCGGCTAGGTAAACACATCATGATGCGTCCTCAGTTGTCCGTCTCAGCTCGCTACGTAAACACAATCTATCAGAACAGTGGGAGCAGTGTAACAGGATGGCAATTGGTAAATAAGAAGCAGCTCAGAGCTTTCACCTTATCAGTCCTGCAAAGCGTGTAGTGCAAGCCGGGCTGATTTACGGGTCGCCACAGCAGCTCCGTGCAGTAGCTGCCATTAGTTTCACTCGAAAAAAAACCTTGATGAACTCCTTAAACATGTGACACGATGATCTGCTTGGCTCATTTTTCTCTTTTATTTTTGTCAGCGAGGGTTTTCTAATGTCCTCATTAGCGGGTAGTTAGGAAGCCTCTCAACGGGAGCGTGGAGTGTGTTGCATAATTTTAAAGCGGCAAATTACACCTGATGATGTTATGGTGTTTCTAAAAATGCTGCAGGAGTAATGAAGGCAAGTATTTCCAAAACGGAATCGAGCCTGCGCGTGAAGCAGAACGTTTCCCTCATTCTAAATAATTTAAATCACGAATAACTTCAGCTGCCACTGTAAACAGATATCCTGACATATCTCTGGCATTACTTCATCAAAACACCGTCTCCTCACAGACGCACGCAGCGGCCTGAGGCCACATACTTGCCTGATGATGTGTTTATTGCTGCTGGGACTTTATTTATTTAAGAAAGATAGAAGCGGTTGTTTATTTGGGAGTAGCCTCTGAACAGAAGGCCCAGTGGGATAATTGAGAGATTTATGAATTGCAGTAAACATCGGAGTTCAGCAATGTTCCGTAAAGCTGATTCATCTTTCAAGATTCTAATTCTTTTGTTTTCACGTCTTTCCTGACCCTTGATTTTTCACAGGAATGAACAGAAAGTCCTTGTTCGGTTTCCCAGAATGCTCTGATTGTTGGGGGATAGAATGCAGTAATCTAGTGTTCTTTCCGTCCAGCATATGTTCAATGTCCTTTACTGTGTTTCCTCACATTGCAGTCAAGCATCCAGCTTAAAGTCTTCCATACTTTTTTCTTATTATCCTTGGTAATCCTGCCTTTTGAGGCATAATGGGAGGTTAAGGCGAGCGTTTTAGACCATGTGCTTAGATCGTTAAAATGAGTCTCGAACTATAAAAAAAATTCTCCAGTTCGGGTCTGGAGCATCCTGAGTTTGAATGAGTCAAGCAGAGATGTTTTGGCCGACTGACGCACTTTGCACTCCGCCTCAGAATCAAAGTCCAGCGGTGGTCTGTGATATGGCTTCGCCGCAAGAGGCCGGTAATTGATTTGTTAGCGCCGCCACCCCCCCCCCCGCCCGTCCTCTGCCGGCTGGGTGAAATGAGATGACATGTACAGTCCTTAGGCGTAGTGGAGCCGGGGGACTGATGAGGGGAAAAGGGGATGGGGTGGGGGGGGGTCGATCAATAGCCGACTACATGACGAAGGTCTGGAAACCAGACCCTCTCTTTGCAACTCTTTGTTCTCACTCAGGCGTCGGCGATCAACCAAACACTTGTGATGTTATCAGAAAAACAAATCTCAGTGACACGGGCCATTTGTTTTTACTGGCCATATGTTTGTCCATGTGCTTTTTCATACAGCAGGCATGGAACTATTTATTTTTCAGCCGCCCATCATTGCAAGACATAAAATGCGACGTGAATCCCAAGCAAAGGCTTTTAATACACCATTACATGGAGTCCCGCTACGAACGGAATAGAGACATCACACGCCCGCTGAGTGGCTTGTGAAGTTCAAATTCCACATTAGAAGTCGTTACGAAGATTAATAACCACAATTCCGCTCGACTGGAAGTGGATGAGCTCATATCGTCGGGATGTGGGCTTGATTGCAGCGTACAGTACCTGATGTCTTGGGAGAATAACGTCCATTAAATCCAACAGACGTCAGCTTGAGGCAAGGCCTGAAAACTTTGTCAGCATCCCATGAATAATGCAAAGAGGAAGAGGTGAAAGCACACAGAGTCCGAGAGGTTGTGAGGCTGTTGTTTCAGAGCACATCCAGGATACCTTTTCTTGGTTTTGAGCTATAACGCTCAAATGGTTGTGAGTGTCTTCCAGTCATCTCGTCCAGATTAACACGCTGCCCGGAAGTTTTCTAACCAAAACAGGACCCGTGGCGTTTCACAGCCTCTCAGTTTTGGCGGCTCTTAAGCGCGGAGTAGAGTGGATTTCATTTTCTAATAAAAATGTAGTAGCTTTAAATGCAGAACGGTACTTAGCGACAATATTCCAACTCAGCTTTAGCCAAAAGAGGGAATAGGTTAACTGCAGGTGCACTTTTCAAGTCATAAAAATCCATACACAAGTATTTTTCTTGTGGCTTTCAGAGAAAATTCCTCGGTGCCAGGAAAGGCAGCTGAAGTGTGGGAAGCAGTAACGGCTCTTTTTGCAGCTCATAAAAATCTTGCAGCACACCTTGAGTGTTGTTGAAGGCCTCTCGCTGCAGGTCCCTTGCTAACAGCCCTCAAAGAAGTCCCTGAGGTTTATAGGGAAGCCGGGGGAGGGCGGCTCAGAGGATATCTGCTTTCACACCGCTGATGTGTGTTTAGTCCTCTTCCTGCTGCAGTTTAGGCGTCACACAAGAATGACAGGACGTCACATCGTGGATGCCTCCTACTCTATTTTCCGTGAGTGGCAGCTGAGCAGCCTTTTCCTGCCCCCCCCCCCCCCCCCCCCCCCGTGGCAGCTGAGCAGCCTTTTCCTGCCCCCCCCCCCCCCCGCATGACCACAGCTGCCAGTCGACGCCCAACACATCACGCAAAGTGCTAAAGTGTGTATTCCTTTGCCACAGACGGAGGGGTCTGGCCTGCACCATTGGCGACCGAGCCGCGCTGGATGTGTGCAGAGTGTGGTGTGTTAACCCAGTTTGTGTGACTTGAATTTTTAATATCAGCTCCAGCTCAGGGAATGCTCTCTGTTGCACCGATTATCACACGTGGGCAGAGAGCAGGGTCTCCACTGCCAGTGTTTCATTCCTCTGCAGAGGTAAACGTCTAATCTGAACCGAGAGCTTCCTCAGACAGAGAGAAATAATTATCCAAAGTGCATTAGAACATTTTACTTTGATCCACGTTCCCCCAAAACCTTCTTGATCGCCCCCTGGGTTTTGCTTCTCGCTTAGGGAGTTGCATCGTAGTTCGCAGGTCCTTAAGTAAAAAATAAAAAACAAAACCTTTGGCTAACTGGAAACTTTGGGTTGGTTACGAGGAAATGAGAGAGCTTCCACAGTCGTTAGAATTCATCCTCTCGGGATTTAGAATATCTCAGCAACACTTGACATCACAAAAGGAGAAGGCAAAGAAAATCTTGTTTAATAATAAGACAAATGTTTTTTTTCTCTGCACCTGGACTCTAAATCAAGACCTGAGAGCGAGACGTTGCCAGAGATGTTTGGCCAGACCTTATTTCTGTGCCGTGCATTCTCCTCACTGCGCAGGGGGCTGAATGAATCCTTCCTTCCTTCTCTTAATTCTTTGACTTATTGCGGGTCAAGCAGGCCAGTAAATCTCTCCTGTGAGGAGCCTCGTCCTCCTCTGAACTCTGTTATCAGTGACTGACGTGCGAACAGAGTCACGCCATTGAACCCCTGCTGCTTTGATCACATCAGCATGCAGCTGCGCTTTACACGATGCCTCTTCACCACTCCCTGCCCTCTGGTGTGTGTCCGTCCATTGTTAAGCACGTAGTTTGCAAGTAATTAAGTGCATCGGTGGATTAATCGCTTGCCGGCGCTGATCCGCTCCGGAGATGATCGTCTGTCTCTGTCCTTTTTCAGACACAGATATATTAAAACTCGAATGGATCGCTGAGGCTGCCGGTGGATTTGCAAGAGCACCTGATCTGAGCGTTGCCAACAGTCGTGCCACAAATAGCCGGTAGAGACGTCACAAGCAGGTGCTGTTCTGGATGAAGCCACTTGAACAAAGCCTCAGGTCTTCACCAGCAGGGATTATAATTATCAGCCCGGCCGAGGAGGTCATGTTTTTATCTGAGATTGTTTGTTTGTTAGCAGGATTACAAAAATCCTACAGAGAAGATTATCATCCAGTCTGCTGGATGCAGCGTTGGTCAGTGAAGAACCCATTCAGTTTCGTACTTTCTTTGTCTTGTGCATTGTGTTTTTATCCTGCTCCACAGCATCGGGTGAAAAGGAAGTCCTGAATATTTGATGATTACTAATCTGCTGCTGCGAGAATCACAAACCTGTGATTACCATCGCCACGGCAGCGGCCTCAGGACGAACGCACACCTTCTGTCATCATGTGATTTTTTGAGATTATTGCTTCCTCGCTCCTTCGCGGCGGAAATTGGGTTGACACAGTGAATTTCTTTCCATTTAAGCAGCCTTAATACTTAATGCTGTTTTGTCTGCCCCTGGGGCTCGCTGAGTGCGCTCTGCACTTTTCTGGGGCTGGCACACACTCTCATTACCCCTGGAACAAAAAACAACAAAAACTTCCCCGTGTTCATGTAAAACAGTGTAACCCGACGCCCGGGACTGCGAGTCGTTTGTGGGTGATTTAACATCGCGGTGGAGCCGATGCTGCTTCCCGTGGACAGCCACTGAAATGGGAAAGGAGCCCAGCAGATGATGAAGAGTAAAAAACATGCACATGTGTTAGCACCTATAAATACCCAGGATGAGAATAACACCATCCGCATTCTCCACTGAGAGGAATTGTGGGTAATCAAAGGAGACAAAAGGAACTGGCGCTGCGATGCTATTCCAGCTATTTTTAATGCAGCCGTTCAAAACTGCGGATCCAGTAAATGAGGTAAAAAAAAACCAGGAGAAGCCCCACACAGTCCGTCTCACACGTGTTCAGGGACGACACGGGCTCGAGCACGCTGACGAAGAGCTAGATTGCAAAAATGTTCAGGAGACATCATCCGTCGTGCGCTGGAGGAAGTTATGTCTTACTCCCCTGATGAGATAATTTATTTTCACCCACAACGCGTCGGACTGGAGCCACCCAGACAGAAAATCAGCCCGCGGGATAATGGGCCCTCCTGAATCCTGTGTTCAGGGGAAGCAATTTGAAAAAGGTGAGAGACGTGTGTGTTTGTTGTGTGAGGCTGGGTATGAGTAAACGTGTGTGTTTGCTTTTTATGAGCTCATCTGAGTGATTTCCCAGTGAGAGCGTGTTTTACGGCCTGGATTCCTCCAGGATGAGTCCTGACTGTTTGATAGGACGGCCCCGTGGCGGCCTCCCAGGCTCCAGTCTAATGAGCATCATGTCTAACAGGTGGTCCATCAGAGCGCGCAGGACAAGCGGAATTAGCGCGTTGCTATGTAAAGTGCTGGTGCGCAGCTCGTTCCAGGAGACTTTTCTTTTCCAGTAGCTCCGCTTTTTTCTCCTTCCAGAGAGGAAATTGAATCACAGGCTCAACCTTTCTTGGATCAGTGATTGGCAGCCGGCGAGGCTGTGTGTGGTTTGTGCCGTGAGTGACTGAACTGTTTCTGAAAACCTGGAACTGCGTGAGTCTACTGCCTGAGTTAGATGAGATTTCAGGCAGTCTGGGCTCTACTGTGACACTTTGGTGATCCCACTCAGCATGTAAAAATGTAATCAGCTGGAAGAAACTATAAAAGTGTTTACTGCCACCAGATCATGTGATTGAACACAACTCTGGTTTATTGCAGGGGAAGGGAAGCGATATGGATGTCGATGCTGCAAAAATTATTTTATTGTCACACTGTGCAAAGTTTAGAATTAGAACATTGAAATCCAACGAAAAAACTGAAGAAAAAATTAAGTGTAAATGTAAGTAAAACAAAAACACTGTATTTTCCACCATATTACCCATGAGCCAACAGCTCTTTCAAAATGTTTAAGCTGAATTTACGCAGCTTCCACTCTGAGTCTGACACGAGAAACATGAAAGCAGGATTTTGGCTCAGGTCCTGACAGAGCTTCTGCTTTGGTTAATGTCTGAGACCTGATGAATAACTCCCCATCTGCAGTCGACAGTTTTATCTCCATGATACAGAACCGATGTGCCTTTTTAAAAAAAAAAATACAGCGAAGATCTCAAATTACATTTCATTATCCCAACTTTTACTGGGTTTATTTGATTTAATTACTTGATTCCTTCTCGTGTCTAATCGTGATAATATTCCAATTCATCGCAAAGAAAGAATTAAAGAGCTTTGGAAGTGAAACAGAGGAAGATTTATCGTAAAGCTGACAACAAGTTTGTTTTGTTTAGACGTAATAGAAACATTTCATCCGGCCAACTGCTAATTTCAATATTTTTTTTTTTATTTTTTATTTTTTTTGCTGCCTGCAACCTCACAGTCTTCTCCTCTGTGAGTTATTGTTACAGCTGCTTCTAATCCCCCCACAGTTCACGGTGCAGTCGGAAACAAAGCAGGAGTGCGGCGTTCGTCGTGACCAGCGCATGTCTTTTGTTTTGGAGCGCGGCTCATTTAAAGTGTTGTGTTAGAATGCAAGGCCTCCGGACAGGACGGGGTCGCGTGGGTGGGGGTGCGTTAACCCTCCCTCCCTCCCGCCCCACCCGCTCCCCTCCGCAGCTGACTTTTAATGGAATCTGATTTGAAAGCTTGTGAATAATTCCCGTGGGGTTGCGGTTTGTAGGTCATTGTGCCATTATGGTGTGTTCCTGGTTTGTCTGAGGGGCGATATGTGTGTGTCTGGTGGGGGAGGGGGAGCAGGAGCGAGGCACGGAGGCGGCGGCGGTGGCGTCTGGTTGAAGCATCGTAGCTTCTCTCTTGCTCTCCGTGCTGCTGTCGGTGGACACGACCAACGCCCCACCATCCCCCCTCTCAGGCTTGACCCACAAATCCTTTCCTCCAGGCAACAAAGGGATTATGGGAGAAATAGACTAATCTACTTCTGCGACTTTACTTATGCACAGTGTCTGCAGCACAGAATATAGCGCTGGCTTCATTTGAGAGAGCGGTACCTGTTTCTGCTGGGAGTTTTTTCCTCTTTGTTTCATCACTCACGGCGCCTTCTGTGCTTTGAAAAAAAAAAAGCTTCACTTCCATCCTGAGAGGCTTTGTTTTCTTTATTTGGGATACTTGAGAGGGAACACTGGGCATGTAAGGGGCCACCTGCAATAACAAATTACTCCCTGGTGTGTAGGAAACATCCAAAAGCAGAACTCCGGATGGTTTTCCTCTTGATTTATTAATATTCTGCTTGAGTTTGAGAGTTGTGCATGAATTATAGCTCGGGGGGGATGTTGCAATATGAAAAATATACCTGTGCGAAAGGCTTCCCAGTCAGTTCCATTCAGTAGCACGTACCAGAGATGACAGTTTGTTGCTTGGATAAATGCGTGGAGCACAACTTTCACCTCCGGATGGTATTTCTGGCGCGCTGGTCTCAAACATCTTTTGATCTCCCCTTTCGGTTTATATCTGGATGTCATGTCTTTATCTGCCGCTGAGGTGGGAGGTGAGTGATGGTGAGTGAAGGCGACTGAGCACGGATGAACTTATCGCCCCGTCTTTGGCCAGACACCTCGCGCAGAGAGGGCGTTTCGCCATAGCTGGCTCCGTCTCGCTTGTTTAAATGTTCCTGTCTCTGCGGTGTGATACAGCGGATCCCAGGCTAATTCAAACAGTCCACAGAGTAATAAGCCAAGGGATTTTCTGCAGTAAAGTTTAGCACGCAAGAGTGGCGAGAAAAAAAAAAGAGGCCTTTTGGCAGGAAACGAGAACATTGTTCCTCCTCACACATCTCCAGACGTTGGGAAATTATCATAAACTAATTGTTTCCCTGCACACTCGGCCTGATGATGAAACATGGGGTGGTTTGTTCTTGGGTGCTATTCATCTCTGAGGGAGTAGTTTTCATTCGGCACCACAGGAGGAACATGTGAGCCGTATTTTTGGACTCACTTCCAGACCAGATCCCAGATGCTGGGGTCCCGGGTGGTCACACCCATTCTGATGTTGCACAAGGGCCTCTGTTTACTGCCTCTTTGTTTGTTCTCTTAGAAAATGCCTCCGTGTTTTCCAGGTTAAAAAAAAAAGAAACTCATCCAGATGCCGCAGGGGCGTGTAACCGGTCGACCGCTCGGTTTAACAGACAAAGCCACTAAACTGTCAGTGAGATTCTCTTTCCAGATGTTCTAATGATGTTCTCATCAGCTCTCACTACCTCTGTTTTCACAATGTGAGCCAGATGTGTTGTGTTCTTCGGTGGAAATAGATGGTCTCAATGCACGGACCGTGTGGGGAGACACTCTCCCAGTATACAGGCGGACGGTTTGATTTATTTGGAATTAAGCATTTATTCAACAAGCTGCACCTTTTCAGAGCAGAGCTGCTTCCCTGAGATATGAAGATGGCCCATCGCTCAACTCTGTGGCTTTTTGTCTTGCAGGAGTGAAACATTCAATTCTTTCATTAAAGCAGAACATAACTGCCTGGATGTGTGGGAAGGTCTGTGGAGCTAAATCCAGGTCATCAGTCAAACACATACTCAAGCGCTTAGAAACCGTCCAAATATTTCTCTGTTGCAGTTTGCATTTTTCTTTCTTTGATACATTATCGCGACATTTTGTAAAAAACAGTTGGCTGCTTGAAATGATGTCAACCACCGTCCGTTATTAGCTTAGCAGCATTAAGGCTACACAATTTGGATTATCATCTCAGATCAGTTTTAGTGTGACTAAGGAGCAAGCTGTTTCACTGTCTGCTTAAATTGTGTTGTTTGATTTATGTTACGATGATGATGATGCACATGTGCTTGGCTAAATCAATAAGGGAGCTTTTATTAGGAATGACTGGAAAGCACTAATTTTGGAGCGGTCATGGAAAATAACATAAACATAAGACGATAAAAATCACACTGATTAGATTATTGTCATTCTCAATGTTGCAGTGAAAGAGAGAACATGGCCGTTAATGGCACGAAGACGTGACGTCAGCCTGCAGGTCTCTTGCAGAAGCTCAAGTTTCTCTCATCTCTCAGCTCTCTTTAAGGAACGAACGAGCCTCTGGTGACTTGTTGATTTTGTTTCCTCACGGTGTGAACCCAGCGTCGCACTCACTTGTTCATTTTATGACATAAATGTTACCAAGAGAGCAGCCTGGATTACAAGAAATGAGCGTTTACAGCTGTGTTACATCAGCGGTCATATTTTACTAAATCAAGTCACACCGCTCCGTCCAAGCGCAAACTCTGTTCCTGGCGTTTCGACGTTTGTTTAACCTTATCGGGGCTGATTTCAATCACGGCCTGGTGCGTGGAAACAGGGGAACTGTTAAACTTCTCAAGCACGTTCAGGCCACTCCCTGGCGTCCGTCAAAGGCCATAACAAGCTGCTGCAGCCTGTTTCTATACTGGCCCTCAACTGACAGATATATAATAACGCTTGTTAGATGTGACCCCTCTGGGCAGGATGGTGTCTGAGGAGCAGCATCAGCCTGCTGCTCTTTGAACCCCGGTCTTATCCGCTGTTAGCGGTGCTAAAGCCTCTTGTGTAAGAGACCTGGTGACACGGGGACGGAAGGGGACAGGGAATGACGTAAGTGTCCTCCTGTTCTTCCGCATTTCTTCCTTGATCTCTAATCCATGGGAGGTCAGCTGCTCTGCTCCAGGAACCTTGCTCCTTGAAGAAAGGTTTGCTTAGAAGGCTCCCTGACCGCTCCCTGGCCTCGCACGGCGGCTGACCTGGAAACGGCAGCTGACGCAAATGAGGAGGCGAATGGCCTGAGCCGCCTCGCTGTTTTTTTTTTGATCTGATGAAGGACGCAGCTCCATCTGTTTCCTGCTGCCGAGGGCTGCGGCACTCGCAGTCAGATCGGATGAAGACAGACGAATAAATGGAAGGATGAGTCGCAGCTCTACTCGTGTTATGACAAGCGCTTCTGCCTGAGCGCGTGAGGCAGGAAATATTGACATGTTTGTTAAACGACTCTGAGGGTGTTTGTGCGGCAGGCGTCGTTATAAACGCGTAAACACAAATAACAGGCAGTTCTGCTGACATCGTTTTCTGTGTGGAGCGGTTTACCAATACCACGCCACCCTGTTTATCATGTGGGCTTCCATTGTTTGCTCCGTCAAGAAACAAGCCAACTGAAAATGTAGAACACAAACACTTGTTGTGCTCCCCCTCAGGAAGCTGTTGTCTTCTGAGGAGCATCTCAGTTTTCTTTATTCCGGCCATCCAAACCCATCCGTCTCCCTCCTCTGGCTCTGTCCCCTTGTCTCGTCCCCCAGCACCTGTCAGCTCCATTGTCCTCCCCAGAAGAAGACTAACCCCTACGCAGACATGCTCCTGCGACCTCTTCACCGGCCCCCTCCCAACGGGACGGGTGTCTTTGTTCCTTGTGCCTTTCTTACCAGGTCTTGGGGCAATCAGCAAGGGGGCATCCGTCTTCCCATTGAGGGAGGCGTGGTGCTCCCTGCTTGCTGGTTGTGATAATGGACCACACATGGTTGTGCTCCAGCGGCTCAGCACGACCCAGGATTCAGTGCGTGGGCACAGGCCCTGGGTCCACGTCCTCTGTTCTCCCAAAACCAACCAACCCAGAATGCACCCTTCTTCTCGGGCCTTTGTCAGGGCCCTTTCACTTATCCCAGGCTCCTCTCAGCTCCTTTGTGCTCCTATCTGGGGGCCCAGTGCCTCAGTGCCACTCCCTCGCCTTTGTACACTCCACCCCCAGTATGCCACCAACAAGTATTCCAGAAATGCCATGAATGCAGGCCTTTCTATCTGATTGAATGTGCCTAAGTAAAGAGGAGAGAAAGAGGTTTTTGATTTCACGTTGGTCAGGAGGTTCTGCTGACGACATGTTGAGTTGAGCTGATAATGGAGGGAATTCACTCGGTTTTCAATGCTATATTAAATTGTGCATTAACTTAAATCAGGGGCCTGTCTCATTTTTCCCGATTGCAGGATTGCTTCTTATGTCGTTTTCAGCATTTGCTAGCAGTCTAATTCACTAGGTGAAGTATTTTTAGCGAATTGAACCCTTGTGCAGACGCCATCAGTTGAATAACCTCCACAACAGACCACATGAATCACAGAGAGCGTCTTTTTTACCAGACCTGCAGACATATTTATCATTCTTCACTGAATTAAAGAGCACAAAAAAACAGGCGTTAGAAGTCTGGATAATGCATTGAAACCTAATTTATGTCCCACTGTCTCCAGGTCCGCTAACATATCGGACTCTGCATTCATAAATCTTTATATCCCAGGACTTATTAAGTTTCCTTTTTGTCCTTTTATCTATCGAATGCAGTGTTTTGATGTTTGACACACATGTCGGGCGGGTTCCTCGCTCCTTTCTTTCGTTACATTGGAAGCCTCGCTAATTCAGAAACCTTCTGTCAAGGGCTCGTTGTGATGGCACCGTCCTGGAAATGTATTCACACGAGGCATGTTTAATATGGTAATGATGCCAGTTGAATGAAATCTCCATCCTTCTTTGGCCAGATTTCCATTGTGATGGCTTCGAACTTTAGAATGGATGTCATTTTATGAACATCATAAAAGTCATTCACCAGTTTTCCCCTGTTTCACCACATGAATGGCATCTGCAAGTCAAGCATCTGATGCAGTTTTTAAGGCCGCGGTCGTCCGCACCACACGGCCCTTTGTTGTTCTGCCGCTAACCAGGAATATGTGTGGGAAAATCAAAGTGAAACGGCCACCCCTTGAATAGCCTTAGCAAAACGAATTCCTTGTTTCATGTATTCAGGTCACTGCCTCTAGAATTCAGCTGCCTTTATATACACATACAAGTAGAATTGTTGGGTTTATAAACTTAAAGGTTCTTTCCAAAATATCAATTTGATCTGTGGTTTAAAATTCCCCCCTTCTTCCCAGCTTGTATTAACTGCTAGACGGGCGACATCCAGGCTACTCCTTTTTTTATTTTCGAAATGCATCGCTGATGCTACGTGTACTCCTGCCGTGCACACTGCCCTGAAGTTTCTGAGCACCTTGAATTGAGAAGTTGGGCCTGTTTTAGTTTAAAGACTCCAGGTTTAAAGTAGATGAACCGAAAGTACGACTTTTGGAAAAGATGACGCAGTCGCTTGCGTTTGCTTCCTTATTGGTTGTTATCAGCCAGGACTCCACAACCAGTGATGAAGACAAAACATTTCTCCTCCTCATCGCTGGTCCAGGAAAATAAAAACCTCATCGCTCGTGCTCTGTTTCATCTGCTGTAACTAAGCAACCAACTGCTTCCTGTTTACTGCAGCACACAAGTGCTAACGCGCTTGTTTGGATCAACGTCATTTCAGTTTTATAACTTATTGGTTTGGATGCAGCCCAACTCTTTGCAACATCTGATCTCAGTCATGTCAAAACCTTTATTAACGTTCATCAAAAAAAAATAAAAAATACAAACCTCCAAACCTCTGAGGCCGGAGCTGCTGCCCTGAACGTCCACATCGAAGAAACATGTTTTGCTTCATAAAACACAGACGTCACTTAATGAAAAGAAGATGGATGTGCAATGCTCAGAATTCCGTCTTCACCGAGGGCTGTTTCTCCATTTTTATTTTTCAAGAGTCTCAGGGCAACGTTGACATGGAGCCCGGCTCCCTGTGATCTTCAGCGGCCGGTGGTGAAAACACAAACACAATTAGATGTCTCTTTCACCATGAGGCAGCTCTGCCCCTCGTGACTCCATCACATTGATTTCTGCTCACTTCACTCAATTGATTGTGTTAACGTGCTCCCACGGTAATTCACAATGAATGATACGACCTGATTAAGACCCCACGTTCTCCATTTCTTCTTGTGTGCATATATATATATATATTTTTTTTTTTTGTCAAATGAGTGAAAGTCGACCTCTGCCAGGGTCCATCGAGTCCGCTTAAATAATTCGCCTGTGCTGACTGTTGCATCTTAGGCTGTGTTTTAGTTTGGAATTCAATTTAGCCCGTCAGTGGGAAGAGAAGAAGATTGCCTGTGAATGTTATTGACTTGGGGAAAGAGATTAGCTGAGGGAAAGTCTTTTGTGGTGCGCGTACAGACTGGAGTGACAATTCTATATCAGACAAAGGAGACACGAAGACCCAAAAGGAATCGCTGTTGATGGAGGAGGATTTCCATTTCAGTACATTTCAGAGCACCCAGACCTGTTATTGGATACAAGTACACTGACTTTGAATTATACAAATGTCTGTTTTGCCTTCCTTCGATGGGTCTTTTAATATCTGGAAAAATAAAAAGTAAGAACAGATGTTTGATTTCAGATGCATTCACGTCATCAGTTTTTGTAACCTGCAGTGAAACCATTACAGTGACAGTTGGAATCTTGCTTTTGTGTAAAATGCAACGCAAAGAGTTGGTGCGGGACCAAACTTAAGATATGATTTCATAGGATCAGCGCCCCAGCCGCGCGTTGCGTTCTTTGATTTATGTATTTGAGAGATTCTGCACATTTTGTACATGGAAAAAGAAATGAGGAAATGTGGAGTCTGTGAAAGGCCCAGGCCCTGGTTACAGAGGTGGTGTGGTTTTGGTGGCTGTAAAAATCTAAATGCGTAAAAGAGCTACTTTGCGAAAATGCAAATTGACGCCATGTGGAAGACAAAGCACTTAAAAAAAACACGCGAGAGACTGTTTTGGTTCCTCTCTGACATGTTTATGGGTTTACAAGGTAGCGCAGTCTCACGCAATGGGAGGCGGTTCCCTTCACATCCATACCAAGCTTCAGGCCCCGGAGATGGAACTAATGTAAGGCTAAACTTTCCTCACTGGTTCTTTACTTTTATCTTCATTTGTTTCAGTTGTGTGTTTAAACACTGTTTACAAAGTCCCAGCCCACGGTACAGATGATCTTTCATCTCCTCTTGTAGAATATAAGCATCAACCCCTGAAGCCTGGTTTTCCTTTTCTAATTTAAGTGGAAATAAATAACAGATTACCGCTGCGCCGACCTGATTTCCTCGCCGTGCGCAGGTTCACACGGGCCGTGACTATCTGAGAGCAAGCGAAAGTTAATGAGGCGGCAATATCAGCCATCAGAGCTGCTTTTGTTCAGTCCTGTTATTGAAAGACCTGCGCTCAGTCCTGAAGGAACATCAAACCCCCGTCCTACAGGCTCACACACACGCACACACACACGTGGTTGTCAACGGGGGCTCCAGATCTGTGTGTGAGTGGGCTACATGTGCCTTCAATTAGGGACTGGAAGTGGGAGAGTTGGAAAAAGTCTGGGTAGAGAGCACTGAGAGAACACTGGCCTGTTGTGATGGTATCTAATGAGATCACTCGGAGCTGCATCCTTGAACGCTGCCGTTCATTAATGTAATGATTCTTTGTGTGTAAGCGTGTGTGCCTCCCAATTTAGCAAATAAGCTCTCAAGCTGTTTGCTGCTGCTGCCTTGTGGGGGGGGGGGGGCTGTAAAGGTTTAGATAAAGTCAATAGCAGCATAACGTGGCCTCAGAGAAACGTAAGCAGCCCCGGTTTCCAGCCGTTTGCTTTCGCCCACACTCATCGGGCCTTAAAGCTGATTGGTTCTCTCTCGTGTTTGTGTTTGATTGATTGCTCAGGGCTTCTAGAAAATGGTCACTAATCACAGCGCCTGCAGGAGGATGAGCTCCCTGAGTCCTCCTGCACTCAGGCAGCTTCTTCATATTTAAACAGAGGAGCCGTGAGCAGGTCGGGGACATCACACAGCTGTTTCGAATGCTGAACATGTGAGATGGTCGGGGCACTAAAGATGTCCTCTCCTTTCTGCTCCACTGGCGTTCTCAAAGGCTCTTGCCGCACTTAAGCCTCCATGCAATAAACATCAGTGAGCGGAGGCCTCCGCAGCGATGCGCCATGATTCAGGCTCATCCTTCAGGGTTGCCGGGCCTCGTAAAGCCCCTCCTAGCAAAAGGGTTTGAGGAGAGGGACGGCCAAATGCTGGGCAGATCTATTCCAAGCCCCGGCATGTGCAGGGTTTTTCCATCCCGCTACGCTCGTCCCATCTGTCTGGTGAAGGTCCCATTTAACCCTCTCCATGGGTCAGCATCCTCCACGTCCAAACCAGAACACTCAAACAGGCCGGCGGTGGGTCGGCCTGCGTTGGTCTGGCACGCAACAAGGCCACAAGCCTTAGAATAGCAGCCCCGCATTGATCTCCCTTCCCATGCGAAGGAGGAGCACTCTAAACAGGAGAGGAGGAACAAATCAAACTAATTTATTACCACATGGCCAAAAAGGTCAGAGCGTGACAAAAGCCCTCCTGTTGTGAGGAGAAGTGCTGTGGAGTGGCCCCATCCAGGCAGAGTCTGGGTAACTACCGCAGCATTAGACATGGGTCAGGCTGAGGGGAAACACAGAGGTAGAACGAGCTGGAGAACAAAGACCTTGTTCTTGGTTTTTGTTGGTCTGTGACCTTTATTTAATAAAAGGCTGCTTGGCCAAATTTCCCATTTTAGTGATAAATTGGATAAAAAGCCTAAGATGATGCAGAGAAATTGAATTTTTCAATTTGGCGACCATGTCGTTGTCATCTTTAGAATCCACTATATATAGTCATGGAAAGTTCACCAGAAAGTCACACAGAGCTCAGTGTGTTTGGAATAACTTTAATTAATCATTAATTCCACATTAATCTCAGGCTTAATAGGCTGAATGAAGTGTTTGTGTTTAATAATAATTTGTCCCTGTGATTGATTGTGAGTTTCCAGAGGATGGAGCCTAATGTCGCTATCAAGAGGTCTACATTCAGACTGGCTTCACCACGTGGAAGTTTCTGTTTGAATATCTGACCAAACCAAATCCGAACTGGAGCTGCGGAGAGGCGACTGCCCACTGCGCTTTGCCATCTGAGGCCGTCGGTAGAAGACAGGCAGTGACAGATTCCGTTTAGCTGGAAGGAAACAGAAGAGTTGATGCCTGAGAAAGAGTGGGATGTTTGTGAGAGGGAGAGAGAGAGAGAGGCCCACAGGGGTGACCCAGCAGCTCTGTGCTGTCTGGCCACAGCCCTGCACATGCTGACAGATTTATTGGATACAATAATCACAGTGTAGCCCACTATATCACCCCGCTCTGCTCTCTGCACCAGCAGCTCCTGTAATTGGCTTTTGCACCTGGAACTGACTATAAACATCACACAACTTTACACTTGGCCTGGAAATATCACTCTGACGTCAAAGTCATTTGTTCTGAACGGGGACGACAGTGACGGAGGACTCTGGTCACTTCAGTTTGAAGGTCTCACTCTAAAGTGCAGATGAAAACATGTTTTCAAAATGAGGTAATTTACGTCGGTGTTAATTTCTTATTAATTATGCAAGTTGAATGCCATTCTATTGATGCCCGCTTTCGTATAATGAATCATGGCATTTGCAGTTGAGTGAGCAGAGAGCTGCGATTGTGGCAGGAGCACGTTGTTTTTCTGGCGAGGGACGAGATGTAATTAAAACCACAAGTTAAACAGTGTTTGTCATTCACATCAGACTGAATTTACACTGTCTACAGTTATTCAATCCAAATTAAACAAATGTTTAAACTGGAGTTTTTAGGAAGAATTGAAACTTGACAAAAATGTGACATCTGTTGGTCATGAAGTAATAAAAAAACTGACAGTGATGGACTTGGGGACAGCTTTATCAAACATGGGAGAGGCCCCCAGCCCTTTCCTGGACAGTCAGGGATCGGGCAGGTCTCATAAGCACCTCTGGCAGCTTCGCACCCTGGGAGTCGATGTGGGGCTGCCAGGATTCCTGCTCTGCCTGCCTGGGTGGTTGGGAAGAAGTGTGGCCTGCTGGTTGGTTGTTTGGTTGGCCTGCTGGCTGCCATGGTTAGCTCTGGTGATCAGTATGCAGGCCGTGCCTTCGCCTGCCTGTCCTGCAGAGAACAAAGGGCTGATCAGGGATGCTAGGCAGCAGGCGCAGGGGTATTCACCAGGCTGGAGCACTCTGCAGAGCTGGATGAGCTCGCCCTTCTCCAGACTCTGTGTCTCAGTGTCCCAGTGTTTGCTTGTCTACTGTGCCATGAAATGGAGTGAGTGTGTATGATTGTGCCAGCGGAGCAATGCAAATACCCTCCCTGAGGGGAAGACCTATTCCACTTAGTTAGGCAGTGCTGCCGGGTGAATCCAGCAGTCTTGAACTCAGGAAAACACTTCGATTCCTTTTAGGAGGATCTCTTTCTGTGCATTTTAAATGTGTGAATACACGTTCAGGATATGAATATAACAGTGCCTTACCGAAACATATATTCATCAATACATAAACATGAATCAGGAAGCTCGAGGCAGCGGATTTAGAGTCATGCATCAATGTTATCACCTTCACCAAAAACGGTTATGTTCCACCTGGCCATTGAAGGGTTTGATTGTCTGTGAGCAGGATTAAGGAAAAACAATGGAATGGATTTCCACAACATTTGCCGGATGAAGCGTGAACCAAAGACGAGCCCATTCAAATTTGGCGTAGAACTGAAAATATCTTTACAACTCTGAGTGTCAGAATTCATGGATATGCTTTAACCTAGAAATCGCCTAAGAAGAGAAGCAAAGGAAAAAGGAGACGGATTTATGTTAAGGCAGGCAGAAGAAGCAACAGGTGAGATTATATCGAGGGCAACAGTATTGAAGCTTGCAATCCTTTAGCCCATATTCGGTGTAATTAGCGTCGTCCCTGACCTTTATCACTGAAATCTCATCCATCCTGACTCTCTTGCCTTTCATTAATTACAGTGATGGAGGGCAGGCGGGTGTCCACAGTGTCTCTTGGGAAAGGAACAATATCCGCAACTGTATGTTTCAATAGAAAACGTGATTAGTTCAGTCGTTCTCTAAAAACACTTGTTGATACCTGCAGAAGGGTAAAAATTCTCTCTTGTGGTGGAAAGAAAAAAACGTCTTCTCCAGCGCTCCCTGAGGCCGTTTTGTTTTATTGGGAGCTTTTACCATGGGCTTACTAATCACATCTGTCAAATGAAAGAAAGCGGCCATTCATTCTAGACAATGGGGATTTTACGGTGGCCTCAGTGGTTCTGTGTTGGCTACAGTGACTAACAAACGTTTTTCTTACCAGCCGCCCTCTTTTGCTCACCGCGCCGCTCTGCTGTAGACGCTAAAACATCAAAAATATTCACTGACACTTTTATTAATTACATTTTGGCCTTAAGATTCAGAAATAACGAGTCTCAAAAATGTGCCAAAAGGAAATCTGGACCGCTTTTCTTCATGTTGAACGGGACCCAGGTGTTTTTTTCTCTCTCTCTGGCTGAGCTAGTCTTAAAATGTTAACGCTTGATTACATTTTATCTTGTTTGGCTCGCATCGTCAATCGCTGGCGGGTCCCATCTCTTGGAAGGCTGTTTGCAACAATGCAGCAAAAAATAGCACACTGTAAATTTTCCCTTTTCTTTCTTCCTTTTCTTTTTTTTCCTCCATATTTGTGCTTTTCATCGCAGTCACCTTTTGCATTAATAATTGATGTATTCAAATGAGCTTTGAATACATTAATCACTGTAATCCAAAGACAAAGTGGGACACGATTTATTTTTTCATGTCATTAAAAGATTTCCAGGCATACTAGACTAACATTTAACTAAATAGCGGATTAAAATTATGGTGATGAGACATTTTTAATGTATTTCCTCTGTTATGTGTCTTTCTACTTAACTGTGTCTGCTAATATTAGCTAGTTCGAGTGCAGTGGAGCTTTGCCTTTAATGACTTGCTAGCATGCCCATGGGAAGAAACATTAGACAAAAGCGTGCCGGAAACATTGAGCGGGCTACCCCGGGGTCTCCGTGGGCAGTCTAAAAATACCACTGTGCTCCTTTCAGATATTAAAGCCGGGTGGTGACATGTCGCTGGCAGACCTTTGATCACTTTCTCCAGACACCCGCCACATTAGATTTTTCTTTTCACTCGCTATCACAAATGGAAATCTTTGTGCGCCTTGTATTTCGAATGGCTGATTTTTCCATTCTTTGGTTTTCTGCACTGTTGTCACCCACAGTGGAACCAGTGGGAATATGATTAATTGATCGAGTCTCGTCTGCACTTAATTTTTGGGTCAACGGGTTCAACTGGCAGGATCCAGTGGGAAATGCTGAATCACGCTCAGGTTGCTGCATTGCTTGTGATTCAAACTGAATTTGACATTTTCCCAGATAAACATGGTCGTACTTTCAACTCTAATTAACATCGGTTAGCTCCCATATGATGAGCTGCATAAGGCATCTGTTGATTAACACAAATCTTTTCTCATGTGATCAACTTTAATGAGGATGGTTTTCATTAGCTCTGCCTCCAGAGGTTATGTTTGTCTGTTGGGTCCTTTTTTAAGCAGCATTAAACAAAAGGAGCTCAACAGATAACCAGAAATTTGATGGCATGATAAATGTGTTTTTGGGTGGTCCATCCTGATGTGAACATGATATCTCAATAACCTCTTGATAGAATTTCTTCAAATTTGGTCCAAATGGACTCAAGTATAAACTCAGTAGATTTGATTGTGGCCTAATGTGGAAGGTGCCAATCTGGAGGCTTTTATTTTACATTTCAATTATTTCTATGCAATAGCTCATTGATGTTGATGGAAAAAAAAAAACATGGTAACCGTTGCCATTCGAGTGTTAATGCCAGTGTCCTTCAGATTCAAAAACGTTTCACTCCCACCTTCATCTCATATTCATTGAGCTCTTGTAAAAGGAAAAGCCCTGATGGCATGTCCTTGGTTTTCAATCTGATCTCCCAATATCAGTCTCATCTCCTCATGTGGGCGAGAGCTGCCCAGAGCAAATCAATCTTCAATTTTTGATAGCCTCTTTACATGGGATCCTGTTGTCACTGAACCGTGCTATTTTCCTCTCCGTCCTGCTCATGGTGAGTGAAGCTGTTCCAGGGGTTGGCTCTCACATGATCATTTCTCTGCTAAGCAGATAAAGCGATGGCAGAAACATTTTTCATGGAAATGCTTTTAAACTCAGCAAAAAAAGGGCTCCGGATTTTGTAGGAAATTGATTTTACTTTGGGTTTATAATTACATGGTGTATTGCTCTGTGTAAGCACTTTGTTAGAGGCTAATTTATGCAAATGATGAATTTCCAAGCAGAGTAACAAAAACAGAACTCTTGTTTCCATCTTGGTTTAGTGGATAGTGAACAAGAGGAAATCTGTTAATGCAGCTTTTTGACAAATGGGGAACAGAAGCAGAATTCTCTGTTTTGTGAAGCTCAACACACGCTTTGTTTTCTTTCCTCTGCCGCATCTTTGGTTTGGTGAATTTAGTTCACACCTTTGAAAGGAGGCCGAGCTTAGCGTCCTCAAAGCAAGCTCTAAAGCCTTGCGTGATAACCATAATCTGGCAAGGTGAAGGCAAAAAGTTGTTGTCGGATGTGCACTGAAGTCTGAACATGTTCCTAAACTTTTCTGAAGTTGAAAACACAAATGTCCAAGTTACTTGTTCAGGACATTTTTCAGGACGTTTCCCTGCAAGCCCTCTAGTCCTGTGAGAGAAAAATGTCCAGAAAATAGTGGACTCATTGATGAGGCATGAAGGACACAGTCGTCTTCTTGAGATGGAGACGTAGATTTCAACGTAGAAAGATGCTGAGAATAGACTCCAGTGTCATTGTGCTGTAAATAACAACAAGTCACAAATCAGCCTACATCTGCTGCTGCATCCTTCAAAGGCGAGCGACAAACTAACCAGAAAATGTCCAGAAAATTGGTTCTGAACAAATTTCATGTCCCAAAGCAGAATAAACAAACAAGCCTGTGCTTAAACAATTAGTCACTTCACACAGAGAAGAGAACGGGTTCATATTCGGACCAGCAAACCGATGGCGGTGCGTGGCTGCGATCCAGGGAATCTGTGGATGGATCGAGGGTGGCGGCATCAAGACCCAGCGAGGGGAGACGGAGAAGTTTTCGGGGGCCGCTCTTGTTAGCGGCGACATGATCCCCCTCGTTCCTGTGGGAGTCGGCGTGCAGGCTGGCGGTCAGGGGAGGAATGTGCTCCCAGCTGGAAATGGTCCTCCTCGCTGCCAGCTCTGCTGAGAAATGAGCCCGAGCAGCCGCAGAAACTCAATCTTCCTCTCCAACTGGCCTCTGAGCTGGTGGAGAAGCAGGATGATGAAGAAATTCGGCGGATTAATGAGTCGCCGTAGACCGAGCAGAGTCGCTGTGACGAGTGTGGTCATGGTGAATTTATTTGTTCAGGAGAAAAATAACTAAGTGTTGATGTTCGTCTGCTGCCACCGGTTATCCTGAAGAGGGTTGAGCGGCTGCACCCCTTCTCTGTTGTTTCAAAGGCGAGGTGCTCGCCGGTGTGCGTGACATATGAGCTGGAGACAGTCTGAGAGGGAAAAGTTGAGCACGGAAACTCAGGAAGCGAAGACCATAAACTCAGTGGGCTTCTGACTGGCACTGGCTTTCTGTCTGTCCTGCTGCTGCCAGAGAAAAAAAATCTGCTGCGGTTTTGAGGCAATATATAATGTATCTGGCCTCACCGGCTCCTCCGCAGTGCACCATGGAAACAGGGCACACTTGTCTCCAGAACAGCTCAGAGATGTAAATGAACCATAATGCCTCTTATGCGAGCATCTTGCGGTGGAATGAAGATCTCACTTGACAAATGGGCCGGAGGAAATAAACGGCCATGCGTGAGTCATGAAGTGGAGAGCGGGGCTGTAGCTCTTAAAGCCTTGGTCCGTCTCGCTGGAGGAACCCAATCATGTGTGCGCTGACCTCGCAGGCGTTTCGATTAGACCCCAGCTGCTTATTCCTGTCCCACCCCCCACCAACGCCCCTGAGATTCCGAAGCCAGGTATCCATCACGAGGGGAGCGAGTTCTGTTCACCCTCCTCACACGGAGCCAGTCAATTTTTTTGTGTTTAAGCTGCAACCCACCAAACTCCCCACCAGCGCTCTGGTTCTGAAGCGGTTGTTGAGTGGACGCCTGCCAAAATAAAGTGTTATGATTCTGAGGGAAGCTGCTCGTTACTCTGGAATCAACCGTTTTGGGGTTTTCTCACTTCTGTGCTTATTTAAAACAATTTATTCAAACACGTCATGTACAGCTCGCCCCGTGGTGCCGCTTGGCTCCGGTGTTTCCCCCACTCAACTCTCCGAACTAATTGACTGCGTTAATTGTGGCTGCCGTTGAGGACACGTTGCAACCTGGTGCACTGGGCTTGTTATCACTTGTCATGTCCCATTCATCACGCGTTTAATTACAACACCTCTGCTCGGCTGTTGCCAGCCACCTCCTCTCCGAGGGGTCTTCCTCTGTTGTCTTCAAATTATCAGCAGCACCATCTCCCCGTGCAAGCGGCAGAGGTCTGGCGCTCCGTGCGAGATGGAAAAGATAGAAAATGCGTTGCAGAGGTCCTGCCGGGAGAGACATGCCGTTCTTGTCCCCACTTTGACCCCTGCTGGACTTCCCCTCAGCCTCTGACACAAGCGCAGCTTGCGGCTGGCGTAGCAGCATTAGCTCAGGTCACACAGGTTCATCTCCAACAGAGGGAAAGTCAAACTGACCTCTTACTTAGGCTAATAAAGGCTAAAAATGCATATAATCTCTTTAGGAGGGTCCTTAAAGACAAACTCTATCTCGTTGTTTTCCTCCGCTGCTGCCTCGTCCTCAGCGGCCTTACAGCTGACTGTCCTCCGCCTGCTCTCGAAGCCTGCATTTTGCCAACATGGCGTTCCGCTACTGCGTTGCCTGTATTTGTGGTTCAGGGTGTGGTGCTCTTGCTTAATCCCCTGAGTCCACAGCTGTAAGAGCTGTAGCTGCGGTGGCAAAGCTGCCCAGAGCTCAGCGCTGGCACTCTGATCCTCTGTTTGTGAACGCCACATGACCACACTCTCATGGTGAGGGGGGGTGGGGGGGGGGGGGCTGTACGCAAATGAAAAGTTTCATTTCGCAGCAACCTATATTTTCTGCTTAGTCCACACTGGCAAAGAATAACTGCGCTCTCCTCAGAGACTCCTCAGTGCAATGCTCAACAAACGCCACTCTGTTATTGAATGCGGCACAGCGGTGGAACCGGGACGTTCGCTGAATTGACTGAAATGTACCCCATCAAGTATCAGTCCTGTATCTGTCCATCCATGACGCGTCATGTTTTTGTTTTTGTGTCTTTACAGCCGTGCGATCAAGACCAATCAGGACCTGCTCCCAGAGACCCCCTGGATTAACATCTTCTACGATGACTTCTGGGGCACGTTACTCACACACAGTGGCAGCCATAAGTCTTACCGGCCCCTCTGCACCCTCTCCTTCCGCCTCAACCACGCTGTGGGGGGGCTGGAGCCCTGGGGCTACCACCTGGTGAACGTGGCCCTCCATGGAGCTGTGACAGGCCTGTTCACTGCTCTGGCTCGCCTGCTGCTCGGAGGGGGTCTGTGGAGCCTCCTGGCCGGCCTCCTCTTCGCCTCCCACCCCATTCACACGGAGGCGGTGGCAGGCGTTGTGGGCAGGGCCGACGAGGGCGCCGCTCTGTTCTTCTTGCTGTCCCTGCTCTGTTACGTGCGTCACTGTACGCTGCGGGGCCACGCCGGGCCCTGGTGGCTCATGGCGTGGTTCCGCCTGCTGCTCGGAGGGGGTCTGTGGAGCCTCCTGGCCGGCCTCCTCTTCGCCTCCCACCCCATTCACACGGAGGCGGTGGCGGGCGTTGTGGGCAGGGCCGACGAGGGCGCCGCTCTGTTCTTCTTGCTGTCCCTGCTCTGTTACGTGCGTCACTGTACGCTGCGGGGCCACGCCGGGCCCTGGCGGCTCATGGCGTGGTTCCTTTGCAGCCTGGCCTGCGCCGCCTGCAGTATGCTGTGGAAGGAGCTCGGAGTCACGGTCCTGGCTGTGTCGGCGCTGTATGACGTCTGCGTTTTCCACAGGCTCAAATTGCGTCAGGTCATCACGCTCCTCTACAAGGTAAACACGCTTGCTCCCGGGCCTGTGGTGCAGCTTTTCACTTTTATCTGATTTCCTGCATCTGCTCTGCTGTCAAGATTCTGGCACACTTGTAATATATTTGGCTCTCGTCAGAGCGCAGAGCTCCATCAGGGCCCAGCAGTCCCCTTTAATCCAATCACGCTGCACCAAATTGCTCATAGATATCAATCCTCCATTTTTTTGTCATCAAGATCTCTCCAACATTTCCCCAGATATGAAAATCTTTGAAAAATGGTCTATTTTACAATGTTAAAGAAAGTACACATAATATTCCTGGATCCACCCACATAATCTGATCCGCTCCAAAGACTGATGGGTCTGTCCATCCCCCAGTAGATTTAAAATAATAACATAATCCTAATGAACTAACAGGAGATAATATGTATAGGTTTAAAAGGAATGGCAACTTTTCTTATTCTCAAATAAATTTCTGATTATATTAGAAAACCAGTATAAGTATTAAACTTCACCTTTTCAGCCTAGAGCTAAACTGGTGAAAGGTGAGAGTCTGAGATCATCACTTCATGTGAGTCCATATTTAAAAGTGACCTGTACTGTATTCTTCAAGCTAAGAGGATTGATTAAGAATCAGTTCAGTCAATTGAACCAAACTCTGTGGGAATATCGCTAATCACCCATCGACCCCGTCGGCGTTCATTGCTTCTTGGTGGATCACCTCTGTGGTTTAACAGATGAGCTCATAAAGCCTGTGACAACACAGCTGAGGAGCTATATATCTGATTTACACCTGTGGTCCCTGAGGTGGAAAATATATAAATGCCACTAGTGACACGTTTGATATTAGCATTGGAACAAACCACTTTGTGCTTCTTCCGTTTGCATGGTGTGTGTGTGCCCACATTTGCTTGTGTATTTACATTTCAAGGCCAATTGAGAAAGAAGAAAATAACATTTGTCAAAGGATCCACTGGAAATAAGATAGAAGGGATTGACTTTTTATATTTTCCCGTGGCTTTTGAAGCATCCAGCCGTAAATTATGATTTCACCCAGCAGCTCCTGTCAGAAGTGTTTACTGTTCGCTGTCGAGGCAATGTCACATCCATGACTCTCCTCCCATCGTGACGAATTCAACAGCGCACGCAAACATGACACAAAGTGCAGCGAGCAGCCAACGAGAGGCTTGTGTGGTGGGGAAGGACAGGTGTCAGCAGGAGGAGCTGAGAACTAAGAAAGACAAAAGCAAGACGAGAAAATATCTGAGCTGAAGAGCAGAGCCACCCTCCTCCCTTCTATTTGCTGCCTCTGCAGCTCGGTGAGGTAATGAAGACCAGAGCCGCTGCTGCCGCTGTCTTCCCCACACTGTCCTCATGATTTAAGTCTTATCTGACTCCCGTGTCCTTGGGAGTAGGTCTCATCCATTGCTGCGGGCAGACAGGCCCTTTAATGGCTTGTCAGCCATGAACTAGACCAGAGGAAACAGGGCCAAGAGGGCTGGAGGAGATGATGCTTCAGACCTGACACAGTCTCAACTTTTTGATTGAAAGTCTGATCTCGTTGTCTTCTGACAGATTCGGCTCTGGCGTGGAGCAGCCGCCGTCTTTCTTTCTTTCATGGTTCGCCACCACACTTAACGAACTTGGCAAGTGTCTCTGGAGCAGATGTGTTCGCAGCTCATCCAGTGTGGACATGAAAATAAAATGATGTCTGCTAAGTGATGGTCATTTTAAGAAATTTATCAAAATGCAGCCTTTTTTTGGAATAAGGCTCAACCTCCACGCATTAACATCTTTAATCATTACTCAGAAATGTCCAAGCCGCACTTACATCTGTATTTTCTTGTACACTTAAATCACATTGGAAAAAAAAAAACATCTGTTTGAATGCTGGTGATTTATCTGCTGAAACTAAGACAATAAAACAAACTGGGATTTTTTGTTAGATTTTGAGGTGAAGTGAGGCCACAGCTCGCTCACTCTTGGCATCGACGAGTCAAAGAAGGAACTGCGGGGGTTGTCAGGCACTTTTGGAAAACAACAAACTTTTCTGTCAGTTTGCCGGGAGACAACTGTAAAGCAACATATCCCCCCTGGAAGTGATGCTGCAGCACATTCTGCAAACATGATGCAACTCCGAGCTGACAGTTGCCGGCACCTCAGTCACGTCACCTTGGATCACGTCCCCCCTCCCCCCCTCCTGTGAGACCTGTCTGAGATCGCAGGGTGTACAAGTATCGTGATCAAGCCGCTCTTCCTCACCGCAAACGGTCTAATAACTAATGCAGCTTGTACATTTGTCTCTGTCTCTCTGCGGTGAGGCCGTTACTTTGACTGATAATGAGCGGGGGGAGTCGTTCCTCATGGCGAGCCGAGCCGTCCGCCGCCCGTAGGAACATTCATTTCTGTGCACAGCTGAAAGGGATCACGGCGAGAATAAATACAGGGCCGGAGCTCTATCAGGTGCTGAAAGTTTGGCCGCAAACTCCTCAAAGCAGATAGTACGAACGGGAAAGATGGGTTGCAGCATTCATATTGTGATAAGATGGAAACTTTCCCCGTGTCTCGGCCTCATTTGAGAACATGCATCAGCAGCTAAAGAGCTTGTTGCATGACGGGCCAGCGCTACGTTTTATTACTGCGCTCTCCACCGGGCTCCAGTCAGTTGACATTTACCGTTGGAAATAGTGAAACAAGCCCTCTTATCTGATTGTGGCGTGCAGTCAATTACATTAGAGTTTTATATCGGCTGCAAATCTCCCTTTGTGTCGTTACGGCTTCTGTGTGCGGTTTGAAGGTTACAGGCGCTGGAGAGTCACTGTAACTCACGACGCAGTTCCTTCTCTTTACCGAGACTCTGCGTGCAAATCAAGAGGGTAATGCATGCAAATTATTTATGATGTGTTGCATGAGTTCAAATTTGCATAACTGATCTGGGAACCGTGGAATCATTCCTAAGGGTTCTAGTAAAATAGAAAATAAAGAAGTAGAAAACAGACATATTTAATTCCGCAGCTCTTAAGTGAGGTCAGGATTAACTGTCATATAGAATAAACTCTAATTTACTCCGCATGTGCGTCGTCTCACGGGCTTTTGTCTGCGTAGTGTCCGCGTCTCAGCAATCAGCTTCTTCCATTCATAAACTTTAATTGTCCCTGGGCAATTCAAAATCTTTTAAAGGGGATTAAACGTTAAACATTTGCCACAGGACTGTTTCTCTTTGTGTTCATGTTAGCGTTACACCAAGTCCTCGGGCTGAAAGAATGAGAGAAAACAGAGGGAAACAATGGTGCCCAGGCAGTAATTGAATAAGCATATGTTGGGTTCACGGTGACGCTGCAGTTGAAAGTCCTGGCATCGTTTCTCATCCAAACTCTGCTGAAAGCTTTTATTAAGAGATCTGGTGAAACCTATGCTTTTTATATATCAAAGGGTCAGACATCAGGATAAAAGAGAGCTTTTGGAATATATAAATATATATGGAGAGAAATACAATCCTTGCATAAGGGCCTCTTAAAGGGAAAGTCAAACTGAAATTACAAGAAAATATAACAGGAATTAAACTTTGAAGTAGTATAAGTTGTAATATGCAAGGATAAATATGTAACATTACAACCAAGCCTGTAAAACTGTTCTAGAATTTCACCAGAATAAATGACCACATTATCTTGTGATCTTATGACCTTTATCCCATCAAAGTTAGACTTTCTCAAAAACTTGACCCTGAACTCCTCACCATGGGCCTCATATTCTATCGTAGAAAACACCTTTTACTTTCAGAATGTGACTCAGTAGCAGTCAAACCTTTTATAAGCCATTACCTCCTATGTACCCAACATGTTTAGCGCTGAACTCACAAACGTGTTGATAGCCGGTGCCAGCGTCAGGCCTGTTGCCTCCATAATTAGTTCTTTCCAAGACTTGTCCTGTGTTTAAAAGCGTAAAAAGGAAACGGTCATTAAACTGTTTACTCAAGCTGACCTTTAACACGGTGATATGCAGCCGTTGCCTGATTAAAGCCTTCGGAGCCATGTGTTCTGATGCATCCGGCTCCTCGCAGGCAGTGGCTTTATGGCAGTCAGATGTAATGGAGTTGGCAGCAGCGAGTGCGTGTGGTGCAACCGCAGTTTATGTGGAAAAATATGCTTTTTACGGGACAGCCTTAGTTAACAGGCTCATTTTCAACGAGAGACACTGAAGCATAATTTGAGCTCTTAATTTAGCAGAGGAAAGAAATCTAAGTAATCTTGAGTGTTTAGTCCATAAGATAAGGCAATGAAGTGTGTGTCCTGAGGTGTTCTGTCTTCATTAGTGGAGCCATTAAGTCAATGTTTAGACACAGAGGGAAATTGATCTAAATGGCAGCTGTAAATAGAGGAAAACAAGAACTGTCTGGCCTTATAATTCTTTCTAAACACTTCACATCTATTGTACGGTTGTTTTTAATGCAGACCTTTCCACATCATGTAATGTCCCTTTCTTCATCCACGTCTTAGCCTGAAAGACAAAGTGTCAGGGCTGTGTCTCTGGGGAGGCGACACTGGTTGTTGACATGAAGGTGCGGTTTGAGCCACAGTCCCTGAGGGGCCGACACTGCTGACGTGACCATCACAAGACCTTTGAAGACACAATACAGAAATCTGATGCTCTGACAGCGTAAACTGGAGAAGAGCGACATCATCTCTGTGATGTCATGCAACCACCGCGCATCCATTGGCGCCCCCTGAACACACCGAGGCTCAGGTTTATCTTCAGAGGAACCTGAGACGTCCGCTCTGCAATTTCTTTTTGTCCACGTCCAAAAACACGGCAACGCAGCCGCTGGAAAATCATTTCTAAATGTGGGACAAGACCCAGCTGGCCCTCCGTGAATGTCGAGCTTACACACTTTATCTTTTCACACCTCTGGTTTTCTGTTCACACTTTGGCTATTAGTGCAAGGTCACTGCTTGAGACGCGCGTGTGTGTGTGTGTGTGTGTGTGTGTGTGTGTGTGTGTGTGTGTGTGTGCGCACTATGTCTGGAGGGTGACAGAGTGGTGCTGGACTGCGAGCTCAGGTGTTGAGGGGCTGGTGTGAGCCGACGAGGCCTGACCTCAGGGCTGTCGGAGATGGATCAGAGTGGGGCGGGCAGGTGTGAGATGTGAGGTCCCTTCGAACATGCGCGTGTGTGCATCGCATGATTACACACTGGGGTGTGTGGGTATATGCATATGAGCGACGGGCCCTACGAACAAATGATGCCGTCGCTGTGTACTGGATGAGGGAAAAGGAAACAAACCCTGCCACACGCCTTTTACCTGGGGCTCCACAGATGTTCCTCCGTGCTCTAATGGCTCCTGTCACTGTGTGATGGATTGGGCTCGGCGGGCTCAGCTAGCGCCCCCTGCCCTCACCCACCTGCGTCTCGCATGAGGATACAAGCCTCCGCTTCTCGTCCGGGGGAGAGGTGGGTGTAAGAAGCGTGCAAAACAAAAACACAGTCGTCGAAAAAAACATGGGAAAAAATCAAGCTACACTTATTGGAAGGTTAGCTTAGCTTAGCACATTAGCTGTGTCTCACTTCAGGGGTGGTATCCTTCAGAAGACTTGTTTTAATTACTGTCTGAGGGCATGGTCTTTGGAGACAACGAAGGCCAAACTGAAATGAGATGATTTTTAGCATCGCAATTATGTTCCAGCTCAATTTTCTGCACCCAGCCCAACGCTAATGCTAACCCCTAGCTGGATGCATATACACACAGATGATTGAACATCGTCTCTCGATCCTTAAATATCGTAGCTTGGGGGTAAGATGAGGCGAGAGCAGCCTCAGTGATGAAAAGTGACTCAGGCTGCGTTCGCTGTGGCCGAGCGTTCGTCAGGCGTAAGCGGACCTGACAGACTCAGTGCCAGCGACAAGCCAGCACGGCGACCCTGCCTGCGCCGACGGTGAGAAGACGAAAACAGAGGGCAGAGTGAAAATGCCTAAAACGAAACCTTGTGTTGGTATAAAAGCAGATGTAAAGATTCCAGATTTCCCCATTTGCTTTGCTTCAGGATGGAAACGACTGCTTACCCCAATCTTTTTATAGCCAGCGTGTCTGAGAATCGATAGTGGCATGTTATGTAAGACGTCGGTTCTGGAAAGGAATGTCCCACAGCACCAACGTCCTGTCGAGTGTCCTTGTAGCAAATGCACTCAATGTCCTTAACAGACGTATAGACTTCTGCCTGTTTTCCCAAATGCATTAAACGGGTTCACAGTAATAGAATGATTTTAACGTACATTGACAATCTCAGTGTATTTTCTCTCCACGTGAAGTTATCTTCTTTCATTTAAATTTTGAGCTTCAACACAAGTTGCAATACAATGTGGTCCTTTGTCTCTTTGCCCGACCCTATAGCTCTTATTTATGGTTCCTTTTTATGGTCTTAGCAAATAAAGCGCCGTGTAAAATCAGTCAGCCAGAACTGCATTACTTGAGACTCCCAGCTACAATACCAGTGCAATAAAGCCCCCGTTTAGGTCTTTGTCAGGTATGGAGCCATTTTTTTATATATATATATATATATATGAAACTAAAACTAAACATCTTCCAAAATCACAGTAGTAGACAAACTCAAGCAAAATGTAGCAGACGGGCTGATTACAGGTTCCCTCTGCTCGTGGGAGTTTTATTTTGTATTCCTCTGAATTGTCTGTTTGGTGCTCACCATAGTAAATAAGGCTTTAAGGAATCCTCGTGAAAACAAGCAGCCACAGATCCAGTAAACTGTGTAGGCTGCTGCCAAAACTGTAGAGAAGTGTAATCATTCAGATGCACGATGGCCGAACGGCCACTTTACCCAAACAAAAGAAAGAGGGAAACCAATCCGGGGCAGATCTGCTGATCCCCTCAGCTGCATCATCTCATCCCTGTTCGCACAGTCTTCACAAACAAACAGTCAGTTTGCTCTTTGCAGTTTGAGACGCAGTTAAAAATCCTTTGCTCAGTTGGGTTCGGACATTAAAACACGGCACGAGCTGGTTGTGATTTGATGTCGATGCAGATCCCGCTGATGTGTAGCGACACAAAGGACACACGCTTTTCTAAAACGATACAACAGAAGCCTGTAAAGTGGTACAGACAGTATATTCTTCGAACAGCTACTTCTTAAACGACGCTGAGAACTGATGATGAAGAGGAGGATCTGAGGAGAACTATTCAGAGAGAGATCTGTGAAATGACTTCCAAACAATCCTCAAATACATTTTACATCTCTCAGTCTTTCTGCGCCTCTCCTCACATTTATGAGATATTCCAGTGATTGTGAGGTAGCCAGGGAGATTTCTGGCTTTGCGCTGAATTGTCATTATATCCCTGTGGTGATGGACATGCAGATACCACGTTTTCCCCTCGTTGCTGCTCCTCTCGTACCCTCTAACTGTTTTCCATTCTTTAGTGCTTGGTTGCAGTTTTCTGTCCTTAAACAGTCAGTCGACCATGTGGACTAAATGGGCTCTGGCCCGCACCCAGTTCTAATTTCTCCACTGTGACACACTGGAGTGATTATCGCAGTGGTGAAGCGAGGCCACACGGGACAATCCGCCGGTTGTAAACATGCAAATTGTGGAAAGAATCCCTCTCCGCATTAGGATCTGCAGGAGTAAATTCCAGCATCGTTTTTTTAGACTTACGATGATTAAACCCCTTCGTTTTGCAGGATCAAAGCTGCGTCTTTTATACAAATGTAACTCTGCAGTGATTCTGATTGATCACGTGTAGAAATGTTCATGTGCTGCGTCTCATCATGCTGTCACTGAAGGACTGGGCGTTGCAGTAAAAAAGGCACACTAGACATACAGGTGCCTGGTTTCTGGGAATTCGTCTCTCAATCCCCAGATTCATTGGTAGTCTCGGGGCATGCTGCTGTAGAATTGAGTTATCAAGCTCTCGTGTGAGTTTGGAGACGTGTGGATGCTCAGAGGCCGATGGAAAGCGAAGCGCTGCCTGCATACTCCCACGGCATTAGAGCTCCCTCACTTTACTGCTCCATCTTTTGGGGTTTTTCTTTCATATTTTGTCATTTCCTTTTTCTCCCTATTCCGGAAGATTTTGTGAGTCTGATCTATGGAACATCTTATTTGGAAATTAGACCTTGCTGAGTTCCGTCTCAAGTCATATTCTCACTTATATTTTTTGATTTCAGAGTGTTATAAAATTTGTAATTTCACTCATAAATATTTACCCACCCACGTATCTAAAGTTGACATCATGAAGTTGGTGGTGGCTGGAGGGGAGAGAGCCGGAGCTGGAGAGCCGCTCCACTTGATGACCTCATTATGAGGTCACGTTTAAGCTCTTAAATTGCACACCCTAATTAAAACAACTAAAATCGACACTTTAGCCTTGTTCATGTCCTTCTCTTGCGTCAGTGAGCTGCTCACACCTTCTACTTCTGTGCTACAGAGCCCCTTAAAGCTCAGTGTCAGAGGAGCACGGAGACCAGAGAGGCTGAGGGGACCGGCTTTATTTCACAATGAGAACCAACAAGCTGACAAGTCGGATTAGCGGCAGATTGTGGAAGACTTTGCAGCGCACATGACTCACGGACATCCTCAGACAGATGTGTAACTCATTGTTCTGAGGACAAAACAGCTAGAGTGCAGCCTAGTAATAAGCGTATTCATATTCTGAATACTATGATTAGCTCTAATTACTGCAGTTTACAACGTAACAGCCGTAAACAAAGGCTGCAAAGCGCCTGACTAGAATTAATTGGTTGCTCTTGTTATATACAGATGTTCTTCATCATATAATTCACAAAATTATTAATATAATTCTCTTCCTGCTCCACGTCTACTTACATTTTTCAAGTATATTTGTCTTCCACTTCAGTAAAATGTCAACGTTACTTTAAAGAAATAGTACTTTACATTACTACCAGTACTTTAGCTGATAATATCCGGTCTGTTCGCTCTGATTTTGGCCTCTACAAAATCTTCAGCCCAAACTGGAGCAGTGAGCAAAGCGAGAGTGACAGTCTCAAAGGTTCAAACCAAGTCAGGTTTTATGTTTTTTGACCAGGCGGCTCAACGCTGAACAAAACTCCTCTGTGAACCAACAGGAGCTCAGGATTTGGATGATTTCATTTTGGAGGACATTTTTCACATTGCATCATTTTTTATTTCATGAATTGTTTTTTTTTTTTATAATCCCTTAGAGTGCACTGAGCGCAGCCTCGTGGAGTCCCTCCAACACACACTCGCAGTTCTTCACTTTCCTGTGAAGAAACACAGCTCTTAGTTTGTCCTTCATTTTTTCCCAAACACACACACTCACTCACCCGTTGTCAAGTCCACTGGCAAACAAGTGTAACATTATCATTTCATTATTCATCTTGGACTAAGTCTTGAACCTGGACTGCTTCACGGTCGACGCTCACTTCCGCTGTTCGTCATCTTCCCCCCACCACAAGTCCTCTTCATGCTCCATGTTTGCTAAGTTTCTCCTGTTCTTGTTACTAGCCAGTATAAACAGCAACAAATGGCACCCTGTCGCTGACATGTGGTGGTCGAACGTTACGGGACACACTGGAGAGCAATTTCGTTAAAAAAATAAAAAAAAGTGGTTCATGAGAGGAAAAAATGCAATCGGACCAATTTTCTCCATCCAGTAACTGACGTCCCCCTGGGGACAGACGGTAGATCCGCTTAACTGTGGACCCCAGCTCTGGCTTTGTGTGTCTCATTCATGCATGTTCTGTAGGAGCTTACCGACTCTGTAAACCCTGCAATAAAACGGCTCTGATCTCCCAAATGCATCGTAATGACTGGGAATCCATGCATGGGCAGGACAAATCTAGTCGGGATGCAACTGGCAAACTGCCTCCGAAACAGTAAATTCTGACATTTCTTTTCTGTCTCCGTGTTCTTTTCCGTTTGTCTTTGAAGTCCTTGAGAGACTGTGAGAAGCATGGAGCGTATAAGCACTTACCTCCAACCCAAATTTTATTCCACGCCTCCCAGGACCTTGGATCAGCATCTTGTCACTGCAGATTTGCAGCAGTTACCGTTCAAACTAGTTGGCCCTCGCAGGAGAAAATAAATACGGGAAGCAAAAGACCAGAAATCAGGAAGAGTGAGTTTGTTTTTCAAGCCGTGGCTGTGGTTTCACTCAATAAATATCTCCTCTGAAACATTAAGGGTTTGAGTTGACTTTGGTTTTCCATCGCGATTATGTTCTTATTGTTTGGCCTGTCTGACCCTTTATTGCCGTCACTTTTACTGAGTACAGCTAAAAAATGGATTCAGGGTCGTTTCATTTTTGGGGGCTTTTTAAGCGAGTGAGTTATGAGGTGAGACCTTCATGTGGCTGCGTGACCCATGCAACAACAGCATTTCTTTGGAAAATATCAACAGAAAGCAAAAAACTGTCCCAGGCTTTGTTTTACCTGTCAGTCGGGTTTAACATGAGGAAGACAAATAGTTTTGTTGCTTTTCCGCATTTTGTCTCCTCTGGTTTCAGTAACCACTGAAAATGTTTCCATTGATTAACTGTTTGTGTTCCTTTCCTTCAGACCCTCCCTTAACTTCTGCCCTCTCTACCTACAACATATAACACACACTCTGTAAGTTCAGATTTCACCCCCCCCCCCTCCAGAGGCACCTTCTGGTTGGGAGGAAAGCGATGTGTCTTTCCTGTGCCATTAGTATCTATCTATTGATGTCTGATTGCAGCTGATGAGAAAATAAATCCACTCTGATTCTAGCACTTGGGCTTTGGAGAGACCCTCTCGTGGCCCCTCACCCAGGGTCATCTGGCTCCGGCATGAAAAGAAGACATTTATTTTAACGTGATTGGGACATCTAGAATAAGTGTGTTTAAAGAGGCTGAGTTGAAGTGAGGCGGAGCGAGACGAGCTGGAATGTTGAGCGAAGGGCTTGAGAGAAATGGATCCCGTGTTGGTTCAGTGATTATGGTTAATAAAAGCATGACCGAGAGCGAGCGGGAGCTGATGTGTTTTAAGATGTCTTGGTCAGAAGTTTGCTTGCTGGGATTTATTTGCTTTCACCACATATGTTTTAATTCCAACCCAGTGAGACAGCCACATAATGTGAGGGGCTCGTTTCCCATTGTTTTTTACCTTCTTCATGGCCTCACGCCCCCGCGCTGATGGAAACTTTCATCTTTAATCTTTTATAGTCAATAGTCTCCAACAAATTCCTGCTCATCGCTGTACCGTTTCCCGCCCTTTGCTCTCTCTCTCTCAAACAGACTCTGTCCACCAGCCAGACCAGCTGACTCTCTGGGTCTCTTTGATGGGTTCACATGGGTTAAAAGCTTTGATCACGAGCAGTGCCAGGCAGGTCCGCCGCAGGGCGCACCAAAAGTCCGGCAGCCCAGCAGCGGGCCACTTGACTTTAGGTCAACTGAAGCTACACACTGTCATTTATTTTCGGGGTTATCTTACCTAAAGTGATGTGTGGTGGGTTTGAGGAATGAGAATTTATCACGTGTCATGAAATGATTCATGGTCGGATCTGCCGGTTCGGTCACCACTCTCGTGTCTCATGGACATGGATACCAACCACTTGTTGGGTTTGTTTGTGAGCATGTAATCATGGATAATACTGTTGTGTCTGGGCAGCAGCTCGCTTGGAGCATGAACTCTGGAAACAACGGTGAGAGACTTAGCCTGTCAGAAAGCCTTTTGCTTGCACAACAGGTTTTGTCCATATTTATCTACAGCCCCATCGACAGCTGGCTCTAGCTCTAGCTTCCTATCCAGACACAAATAAGCACATTTCCCAGTCGGTAAATTCATGGTGAAAAAAAAAAAAAGAAGCTTAATCACATTTGGAAAACATGAGCCAGCTGCTGGTAATCCATTACACGTTGTTAGGAAGTGAAGAGTTGGGCTCTTATCTTGTCCTTATCAGGTTTTACACCCAAAGGTTCTTTACTGTCTCTGAGGAGGGGATCACAGCAGCTGCTGCTGATAAGGAGGGATGGGGTGGGGGGTTTATAGATGGTGAATTTGCGGTTCATCAGCCACAAGCTTGATTAGTTGATCCAGCAGTCAAGGAGGAAAGCACACAAGCTGATTGTTTATCCATCCATCAAACCTTCAGAAAGATTTATGCAGACTTTTTTTTTGTGTGCGTGTGCGTGCGTGCGCCCGAGTGCTTTGAAGGTGGTTATGCTCTCTGATTGGTACCCCATGCTCATTTTCACTTCTATTACAAGTCCATCAATGTGGAGCAGAATCGGATGAAAGGCCCTGTGCAGACAATTGATCTCACTAATGATGAAGAGGAGGAGGGGATAGTCAGACATGCCACTTCTCCTTTACAAAGATTTTCTCTGGGGTGCGTGCTGGGAACCAGTCAATGCGTTCCTGTTTGACCATCAACATTAACGTGTCAGGTCATTGATTTTCCTTAAAATGGATTTCAAAAATCAAGGTGTGTATCAGCCATTTATTCCCAAAACCCTGCGTGTACCTGGAGAATGGAGCAATATTCTCTAAATTAATTAATTCAGCTTCTCTCCGGGCTCTTTCCACTTCATTTTGCCTCAAGACTTCGTTCACAACACTCAAGCGAAAAATTCATTCTTAGATTGAGTTTCCTTCTCGGCCAATTCAACCCAATCAAAGTGAGGAGTGAAAAAGGGGGGAGGCACAGGCACAAATGGGGATTCCTTAATTGGCCTGTTTTGCATTTCATCTCTAAGGATATTTTATTCACACGCCTGCCCTATAAAGGCTAAATTGTTTCAGTTCTGAACTGATTGCGCTTGAAACACAAAAGGGAGGGAAAGAAAACACTGCCCTCGCGCCTCCTACGGGGTTGTGCAAAACCACTTATTTCAAACTAAACTGGATTATAGACAAAAGCCTCGACGCCGGAATGCCTTGGTTTTCCTGCATAATGGAGCCGCAGCACCCCGGGGGCCGTTGCCGGGCTGGTAATTGAACTTATGCCTTTGAATGGCAGACATTTTGACCGGAGGCATATTAAGGAGGATGCACATGTTTGTTTATACAAGACATAATGGACGTGGGGCTCATGTTGTCCCTTGGTAATATGTCCTCCGGAATAATTCTAGAGCACTTCCTGTTTACTCACTGCCTATGCTTTTATATATATTTTTTTGCCTTTAGGACATTCGGCAAGAATGCAGATGTGTTATAAATTAGTGCCCTTGATGGATTGTTTTTATGCTGCGTGGAAACAAGGCAAATCTCAGTGTGCAAGTGCAGCACTAGAATGTAAATGAAACACGACCTCAGCATGTGGTTAAGTTGGACCTCTGAGCGGGGGCGCAGCGTCCGGACGGACCGGGGGCTGACATATCTGTTTGTCACAGTGCCAGGGCGTCATCGGCATCGGTACATTTTCACTTGTGCCCGTTGTGTCACGGCGCTGCAGCCAGAACAAAGCTGCTCAGGATCCAAAAAACCAAAATAAATCAGCCGTAAACAACAGAACACCCTCAGGGGAGACGAGACTGTTGTGTGGTTGGGAACTTGGCACGCTGCTCCGTCTGCATAACACCCGAGTCTTTGTCGACCTGCTCTGTCCATCTGTCCCGCGGAGCACTCCAATTTACCACTGTAGGCAAAAGTCTCAAAAGTCCTCACTTGTGTTGGCGAGTCGTCTTGTGAAGTTGTAGAGGAGCCTGTTCAATCTGAGCTGGGCTTCCCTGCAGCAGTGATTGAGATAACAAAAGCTACACACAGAAAATACCTTGATTGGGCCTCGCAGGCCACTTCAGTCCACTTCATCTCTTTTACAGAGCTTCATCTCACCTGCGCAGAGCGCGAAGTGGCTTCAGGACGTCTGTTTCTACACTCCAGTGGTTTTAGGGAGGGAGGGAAACGTTGAGGCCATTGAGTGTGATGGTGATCCATTCATCTCGAGGGTTCATATGCAGTTCAGATGACAGAGTGGTGCTTTCTTTGGGAAGGGTGAATATGAGCGTTCTGTTATTCTTCTCTTTAAGGTTTTTGGTGTAAGAGTTGGAAACGACCAACTGTCCACACATTTGATCAAGAGGAATTTAATCTGATGTTTCGTGCTGGATTGTTAAAGGAAATAAATAGTTTTAATCTGAAGAAAGATTTGTACAAAAGTATTTCGCAAGCTTTTGTTTTGAGTCTGAGACGATGCTACTACAGCCACAAACATTTCCTGGCTGTGAGCCGTAGCCTCTTAATTATAATACAGACGTCATAGTGGTTTTAATCTCTGGGTGAGGATATGTGTTCAGTACTTTCTGAAATACCGACCTGTTTCTTTTAACTGCTACAGGCACATCCATCTCATCAGCCCTTTACGATACATCTATTTTTGGTTTTAGCTCAGAAGGGAAATCCACTACCAGCAGTGACAGGGATACACGATTCCCTTGATTAAGCTGATTGGTTGACACTGTGTTTTTTAGTTTAATGACACACATTCTTTCTGTTCTGACCTTTGACTTCCTCTATTAAACTTTGACACGACAAAACCCAATTACTCAAAATATGTTTTACCTTCTGGCAGATGTTGGCACTTTCCATTGTTTGGCTTTTTTTCTAACAAAGCTAGGAAGGTTTTATTGACACAGACTCCATTGTTTTGTGTGCAGTTGCTGTGCTCTTAGGTTTTATGTTGGACTGTGGTCGAGCAAATCATCCTCATATTCTCATTTCAGTTATTTAACAGCATCTGAGAGTAATTTTCAAATAATTTTATATTCTGCAAAAAGTGCCGTTCTCTGTGCTTCACTCTGTTCTGTGTCCAGCCCACATTTTTCCTCTGGATTTCCATGGGGAGCTGACGGTTACAGTTTTGGCAGTTGTTCAAATTAATGAGAAGCGGTGATGTGGATTGAACGATGACCTTTCTGTTGCCAGGCGACGGAACAACTTCTTCATCAGTGGTATATCCTCACCAAGCACCGCAGGTTGTTGTCAGGACTCCACTGAAGGTTTTGACAGGTGACCTTATACCAGCTGACTTTTTTTTCTCCTTGTGTTATTTTTCAACAACTCCCATGGGCTGTATAACACGCAAGGCTTTTACCACCCAGGTGCTTCTGTGAGCTCCTGAGGAATATCCACATTCTGTTAAGGGTGAATTAATTGAAATACTCTACGATTGATATTAATAGTATTATACATTATTCTGCTTTATACTGTCTGGAGCTCCAGTTAGCATCTCCTGTGTTCTCAGCTGATCCTTGCGTGTCAGTGTTGGTCTGCAGCTCTTTGCATAAGCAGTGACCATTAGCAGCCCCCACCCCCTCTCGCTCCCAGCCACGTGTCCCTAGCGGTCACTGAATCTGTAAATGACAACAGGAGAGACGAGTGAATCAATAGCACAACCTCAGAGCTTTGGTGGTCTGACGTTTATGATCACAGATGAGACCCGTTGGTGCCCTTGGTGCATGTGCACAGGATGAAAGAAGACATGCAGTGGGGTGAGGGTAATGTGGGTTATAGCTTGTGAGGCCTGAGGTTTAGCTTTAAATAATGAAAAGTATTGCTTCTGAGGAAACATCCAGGCTGATGCCCCGGAGATTGAGATTCAGACTGCGGACACTAATGGAACAAACCATTGCTGCATACCTTACATTTTGATTTCCTATCTTTTATGACTTTCTGCAGCTACTTTTCATTTTGGACGTATTTGTGAAGTACATAACAAGTTATTACTGCGGGACCCTGAGTGGACGCTGCTGCGCAACACAGTTATGAAAAATCTTACGTTTACAATTTTCAATAGAATGATTGTTTTGTCGGTCCAAACACTGGAACATGCCTGTGGGAAAATATGTCCCGTCACTTTTCAGAACTCTGCCAGCAAAGTATTAAACAACCAAACACACTATAAATATTAAACAGGCAAGTCCCCATATAATTTAACAAAGTGTTTAATATCAAGTCTATAAAATGATAAATGGAGTTCATTAAGTTGTGTTTGTTTTGAGACATGTATGGAGGCCATGGAGGGAAACATTAATTTCCCATGTTTCCTGTTAGTTTGGCTTAAAAAATTATTTTAAATAAGTGTTAATAAAGAACCTAATTAGATTTTTTCGAAACCATCACAGAAGCCATAATAGAACTTTTTGAAGGAGCCTATATCAACTTTACTTTGACATCATTTTCTAACGTTCTGCTACAGTTGGCATCCTCAGGCTGGAGAAGGGAAAAAAGTCAAAAAAAAAAACTAGCTTTCAGTTGGGTTCCCTCAGAAGAGCAATACATTACCTCCACCAGTCGCCCTTTTCCTTTCCATTTTATTGAAGGCTTCATTCCTGTGTTTTCTTTGTCTTTCAGAGGAAGAACGTCCCCCTGCTGCTCAATGTGTTTTTGTTGGCCGGCTGGGGAGCCGTGCTGTTGGCCTGCCGCTTCTACTGGATGGGCAACAAACCGCCCAACTTCTCCAACTCTGACAACCCGGCAGCTGACTCGCCCTCGCTCCTCACCAGGACGCTCACCTTTTCCTACCTGCCCGCCGTCAACTTTTGGCTCCTCCTCTGCCCGGACATGCTGAGTTTTGATTGGTCGATGGATGCCCTGCCTTTGATCAGGAGCTTGGCTGATTTGAGGAACTTTCACACGGGGGTCTTCTACCTTGGAGTGCTCTTACTGGCTTGGTTTGGCCTGTGGAAGCACCACACAGCTAAAGGCAGGGAAACGAACGGCAAAGCGCATCATTACACCAACGGCAAGAACGGACACAGCAATGGCCACAGTTACCAGTTCCACAATCATGAGCATACGAACAATTCCCACATAGGCAATCACAGTAACAGTGCTCAAAATGGTACCAAAAGCTACTACGAGGTCAGGACTCCATTGCCAACTACTGAAAACGTAGTGGTGTTCTCTCTGGGCCTGTTGGCGATTCCTTTCCTCCCCGCCACAAACCTGTTCTTCTATGTGGGCTTTGTGATAGCGGAGAGAGTCCTGTACATCCCCAGCATGGGCTTCTGCCTGCTGGTGGCGGTGGGGATGAGGTCCCTGTACGTCCGACTGCGGCGCAGGTCCTTCCGTACGATGCTGGTGTACTGCAGCGCCGCCCTGATCCTTCTCTTCGGTGTCAAGACGGTGATGAGGAACCGCGACTGGCAGAACGAGGAGATGCTCTACAAGTCAGGGATCTATGTCAATCCTGCTAAAGGTGAGACCCAGCATTGACGCACGCTATGGATATAGTCTATTCTAATGAAGTGATGATTACATTTTACATACGTTGATTTATGACGGGCAGCGTTGCTGCTCTGACCTGAGGCGCCAAAATGAAAAGCAAGATGGTCCGCGGTGCATGCACGCTCCGCTCAGACACGTGCGCTGACTCTCTTAGTCTGCTGCTGGCCCCATTAGCTCAAACTTAATCTTCTTCAAACTGTCTCCTCTTCATCACTCAGCCTTACACTGGATTTTTAAGCTCTTACAAGTTAGAGGCAAAGTGGAGCTGGTGTGAGTTCTACAACCAAAACCACGTTCCTTCTTAGAAACACCAAATGTTCCTGTTTATCGCACATCTCGTCATCCCAATCTGTTTCGTGACAGCAGCAGCCATCAGCGTCTCTGATTGGCCCCTTCAATAAGAGATAGATTATTCAGCAGTGTTCACATTCAAGGTCATGATCACAGAGTGGAGTGCTCCGAGCTGCTGAGGAGGGACGGACGACAGGGACACACAAGGCAACAGCAGGACACGTTGTGTTAGCTAATTTCCCTTTCAGATTCTGCAGTGGAGCTGAGGCATGACAGCTGTTTGCTTTGGCAGACCACAGCAGCAGCAATGTCCCCAACTCACATTCATTATGGTTAATATCAGAATTGAATGGTAACTGAAAGACGATTGAGTTGTGGGTTTTTTTCTGCTTGCATTTATTTACACTGGATATTCCTCTGGGATCCAGTAGATGTTTGAAGTCTGAACGATTCAGTAAACACAGAGCTGGAAGGGACTCTCCATGTTTTAGCACATGTCAACAAACGGAGCATTAGCCAGATTTGCATCTTTGTTGTGTATACAGCAAGTGGAACTCTCTGAAGGTGGAAGGTTGTCCCAGCATTTAAACGCACCAATGTAATACTTGTGCTTTCATAAATGACAGTAAAACTCCTATAGGCTTATCCATCTGTACAGCTGGGTCTCAATTCAGCAGTCGTATCCTTCACGATCTGGGCCTCTGTCACCAGCTTCTCCCGCCCTGACACCAGTCTCCTAGCAACAGAGCTACAGTTGATTAAAGATTAAGTAACATTCAAACATTTTTATGCCATTTTTGCCTCAATTTCTGAAGAATAGTTTGTTGCCAGGGTGCAGTGACTCATGGGATACATTGGACCCGCCCAGTTTCTGTTGCTCCACCTTCCTTGGCGCTTACCTACCTTGCCTTTCTCTTCTAGAGCTTTGCTTGTGTCTGAACCTATTGCTTGTACGCCGCTTTGGAGAAATCTCAATCTTTTGACAGATTCTTTCTGAAGCATATTCCTCAGGTTCGTGCAACCTAAAAAACCTTAAATAAAGAATAACAAGGATTTTCTTTTCATAGTGCTGTGCACTGGTTACTAAATCGAAGTCGGTGTATTTCCCTCTTCCGCTGTCATTTTACATCCAGTGAATTTCTTTTGTTCCATCTCCCCCTCTTCAATTCTTTTCACACTTCAGCAGTCTCTGCATGAAATGTACAAAAGCTCTTAGCAACCTTTTTCATCCACCTGTCAGATACTGAATTATGCCATTCAGCAGTAATGCCATTAGCCGTGCAATAGCACTGTGGTGGTCTTCTTTTCATAGTGACTCTCATAGGAATCGCTGGTGGTTTTGGCACAAAGCTCCCCCAGTGTGTGTCATCTATTTTAACTCATAACGTCTCGGTGTTCCAGCCGGAGCAGCGTGTTCCTCAGGGGTTAAAAACACTTATCCCGCCACAGTGTGAAGCTGTGAATGACAAAAGGAAAAATGATTACTTTGGCGCTGAAACATTGTCCGCTGCTTTAAGAGCTTCTCCGAGATCCTGAAAGACGTGTTATTCCTTTTCTCCTGTTTGATTAACTTTTGCTTTTGTGACCCGTCAGCATGGGGCAACCTTGGAAACGTCCTAAAGAGCCAGGGGGAGATGGAGGAGGCCGAGCAGGCGTACAGAAACGCCCTGTATTACCGCAGCAACATGGCTGACATGCTGTATAACCTGTGAGTGGATTATTTATTATTCTTTCAATTGCCATTTGAATCACCTGCAAAGTAGAGTGCAGGGTTGTGCAGGTATCTTTTTACTCGCGTGGGTCCATTGATCAGAGCTCTTCTCCCAGGAGGAAGCGTCTTGTATTCCCCAGAGTGCCGTGTGCCTGACAGGATGTTTAATGATGCTGGTTTAGCCTGAGGGGGGAAAATGCAAAACATTCACAGCCAACACTCACGCTGTGCTCGAATGTCTGCGGTTTCCTCCAATCAAATAAATAAACGGACCTCCTTTATCAGCGGCTTGTGTTCAGGCATAACGGAAACATCTCCACTCTTTGAGCTGTTTAAGCTCTAAACGCCCTCCTCCGTCGCTTCTCCCCTCTTTGTCTGTTCCAGCGGTTTGCTGCTGCAGGAGAGCAACAAGTTCGCCGAGGCGCTCCACTACTATAAGCTGGCCATTGGGAGCCGGCCAACCCTGGCTTGTAAGTACAGCTCCTCTTTTTTTTTTTTGACAATCTCCAGCTCTTGTGGTTGTGGCTATGATGTGTCCAGGCAACAGTGAGCGCAGGCTGTGGTTATGCAGAGGGAGAGGACTAGGTGGCAAAGGGCAGCGGGTATACGGTTGAATTAAACATTCAACACGGCTGTCAGACGGCTTCTCAAAGCCAAGTCATGTCAACAGATCAAGTAACTGAATTATGTCATTTATTATGAATCCAGGCCATGGCTCTCTCTCTTCTTTGAATCCCTCCTTCCTTTCCAAGTCTCAATTTTTCCATTTTCCCCTGAATAATATGTTTTGCTCATTGTCGTCGTTTGTTCCCTGATTAGAACGAATAGCTGCGTATCTTACCTGATCATGCAGGAAATTAGCTCCCCATTGTTCCAGGCATTAGTCAGTGACAGATAAACAGAGGACCTGAAATGTCTCTTCCCTTTTTATTCCTGGCATTAATTATAGACCTAATCAAGACCGTGGTTAGACTAGAAAATTTCCATTCAGCGTGCAATTATCCAATCTGTTCTTACCTGATAACGAGGTTAATTAATTACCCCCAGCAGCAGACACGTTAGAGGCGGAATGAGAATGTGACAGTTAAGGGTTTTTCCTCAAGGTTACTCCATTACTCCCTGCCTAGTTGGGAGCTAAGCAGTGTGAACTGGAGCATCTTTCTATAGAGATCCTGCTTTGTGATAAAACTATTGATTTCTGGGACTTTTATTTGGCAGAAAATCACTTTTGAAGACTGATGAAATCAGAAAAACTTGCTTTTTTCAGTCGGCAGTTTTTGTGATTCGTCCTCTGTCAGTGCTGATGCATGCAATCGGAAATAACTGTCTATTGACAATTGAGAGCAGCACAGTGTGGGGCAGATAAGACTGAGGTATGAGGATGTGGAGAAAAATAATTTTAAGCTTTTGAGATAACAAACCCCGAGGACAGAGCGAGGAGGACACTTCTTTGTACAAAAAAAGGCTGCCGCCTTTCACTAGATTTTAAATCAACAGCCGAAAGGAAGACAAGATTTCCAGATTGATCTGCGGTATCGAGTTAATTTATTCCAACAGCCAGCCTCGTTAGGGAGTTGTTTACAGAGGCGGGTCCACGGGGACTAATTACACTCCGGCTGCATATCGATCATTGGACGTTGTCATTGACTGCTCAAGAAAGTTTAACAAGCGTCCAAAGTGTCCCATAGGGTCCACGCAAAGGTCAGACGTACAGTTCGGTGAGCATGGAAAAGACTAGCAGTGGGTCACTGTTTCAGCCTGGAGGTGTATTCCTAAAAGAGACGGTCATTACTCAGCTTTTCAGCAACGTTCATCTGTGGCTTCAGGTCAGGGAGAAACTTTGTGTGTGTCAATGGAACAAACCATTTGGGGCACACATGCATCATGTTTGACCTAAACCTAATCTTCTCTTTTCCCCCACCCAATCAGCGGCCTACTTGAACACAGGCATCATCCTGATGAACCAGGGTCGCCTGGACGAAGCCAAGCGCACCTTCCTGACCTGCGCCGACATCCCCGATGAGAACCTGAAGGACCCCCACGCTCACAAGAGCTCCGTCACCAGCTGCCTGTACAACCTGGGCAAGCTGCTACACGAGCAGGGACACCAGGAGGTGACGACCCACACCGCAGACCATCATTAGACATACACGTGTGCTTCGACAATAATGTTGCATGCTACCTCAGGAAGGATTCTGCACTGCACTTACTTTACATGCTGTGAAAAAATAATGTGTTGAGCTACAGTGCAGCGTTTGCCTGAGGAGCCTTCAGGGGACACTGAGAAATTGCTGGGTTTTAGGACATGTTTTAAAATTGCCGGTGACACAGGGGACCCAGTGTTTTTGTGCAGATAATCGTCAGGCTGTTCCCAACAAACTCCCACTCTCTTCTCTTGCCCCTGAAGACCCGCAGCGCTGGCTAGATAATAACTGGTTTCCCAGTGTTATTCACCAGCGCCAGCGCTGCTGATTCCTTCAGGACACAGTTGCTGGAGAGTGAGAGCAGAGCCGCTTCCTCCAACCTCCAAATTTCTTTCCTCGAGTCGGCCTGTGACGCAGCTCCGTCCTAACAGCCGTGACACTGAGGATAGACCCTCTCTGCTCCGCTCTGTATGAACCAGCCTCCCGACGACCTGCGATTCCACGCTGTGCATTCACGGTGTCAGAGCGGCAGCTGCAGGGGGAGGGATGACGGCTTACCCCCACATCCACTTTCTCTGTGGGTCTCTAATGCAAACAACACCACCCCCCCTCATCCTCTTTTATGTTTGTTTCATTCACAGGAGGCCGTCTCCGTGTTTAAAGAAGCACTGCAGAAAATGCCGAGACAGTTTGCACCACAGAGCCTCTACAACATGATGGGTAAGAGCTGCTTCCGTCTCAGGGCCACAGTGTGCAAGGGAAAACAGACAGAGGGGAAAGAGTCGAGTGTAGAGTTTCTTTTTTTAGAGATAGCGTCGTACAATTTTGTTTCACTGTGTTGTTCCTGAGTCTCGGAAAACAAAGAGCTTTCTGGGGACGAGCAGCAAACTTCCAGAATACTAAGAACTGCTGAAGAATTGTTTTTCCAGCTCGGGTAGCTCGGACTTGGGCAACAAGAATAGACATGAACTTCTATGCTCCATGTCATTTTATAGGAGGAATATGAGAGGATTCTGAATGCAGAGTATCCAGCGAAATTTTACTTTAGCATGAGTACCACATAAAGAATATAAGGTCATCTATAGGCTCTACAGATCCTCAGTGTCTGAAGTATCAGGACTTTGAAAGATCCTGTAAGAAAGAGTCTATTCTGGAGTCAGAATCTTTGTGAGCAGAGGTCGTTCTCCGGTTATTGAATATGTCAATAAACACTAGGTCAGAATCACTGTAGGCTCCATGTAGTTCCACAGATTAGTTCACTTCCTTCACCACCTGAAGACAGCAGATCATCAAAATCAAAGTGTAAAATCTCAGGAACTTCCATTTGTATCAGTCCTTGTTTCAGAAACGTGACGTGAGCTCATGCTGTAAAACAGTGTTTCTGCTGAACGGTAGTAAGATTTACAATATTATTTTACACTGGGATCATTTGCCTTGTTGGATAACAGCTGTGGAACAGCTGCTGCAGGCTCATTATCGCTGCTCTCTCTTTGCTCTTTCACTTTCTCTCCACCTCTCCCTCTCTCTCTCTCTCTCTCTCTCTCTGTTTCATGCACGTGCAGCTACTTCAACACACCAGCACTTTAAAACCTGGCACGTCTGTAAACCCAGACTTGTTAGTGCCACGGGTTTCTCTTATGCGTCAGGAAAACGCAGTTTGACAGAGCTACTGAGATTATGTCAGAAGTGCTGATGAAAGCTCCAGTCAGCGTTAAGGAGCAGCGCTGCGACTGTAATGGAGACTCGGAGCCAGAGATCCGTGATTTCGGCAGCTTAGCGTTCGTTTTCCTCGCCGAACTGATTTGCACATTTGGCACACCTGCTCGTATCTATTTCCTTCCAGTTTCCCCGGCCGCTCTGCGCTCATGCTGCTCGTCAGACGCCGCGGAGCAGGAGCTTTCGTCGGAGGCAGACCTAGGTGGTAATCTGCACCCAGCTGGTGCGGCTCCAAGGCTCTCTGGCGGGCCCAGGAATGTTCCCCACAGAGGAGCCTGGTTTTCAGCTCCTTGGATTAGATGTCACTTCTAATTGCACGTTGATGTTTGTGCTAATCTCCTGCAGAGGTTCCCTGGCTGCAGGGCCAGACCGGTGTTTTAAAACCCGTCAACAAAAGCACACGTCAAAATAGAGCCGTGTATTTTATCTATTTCTCTGTTTAAAAAAAAAATCTAAAAACTACTATAACAACCTATATATGCTACAGATGTCTGTACCCAGACTCTTTATTATCCATATCCCCTTTGACTGACTATGATTTATGAAGAAAAGGCGCCGCTAGCCTCCTTCACAATGTCATCAAATTTCTTGATGTAGCGACCTCTTGTGGCAGACGTTGCATATTTTAGATCTAAATTACTATACTGACTGCAGAATTCCTCTAATCCTCTCTATAAGCTTGTAAAGGATTAATTCATCCAAAACCTATTAGCCATAATCCCTACTAACAGTTTTGTCATTTGCGATTTTTGAGATACCCGCTAATCCATTTGCTGTTTTTTCTATTGTCTCCAGTATCGTGGATTTCCAGCCCTCGAATCTAAAGCACGCGCCGTGCTGATGTGTATCGTCTTGAAAATATATTCTTGTGTATTACGTTACGCGCGTTCTTAAGCCTCGAGCTGTATTTTCTCACAATAAAAGGAAGTGACATCTTAAATGTAATGTCTTTTACATGCCCACTTGTCTCTGGAGCTGTAACGGTGTTATCGCACTTAAGAGAAAGTGTTCTCAGATTAAAGCATCGGCCCAGTTCTAATTGGGTGTGTGTCACCTGCTGCTTATCCCGGTTTCTTATCAGGACGCCGATTAGTCCTAATGCCGCTGGAATTAAAGTTTCAGTCGGCTCTTGTCTAAACAACCTGTCTGGACATTTTGGTCGTTCATGTGTCAGAAGAGAATTCCAACACCTGCGGTTTGTTCACTTTCCTCCATTTAATCTGTTTGAATGTTGATTTTAACCGTGTTGTGTTCAATTACCAGCCGATGTTGTCAAATTCTTTCAATAATGTAAGTGTTATTGGACGGCTATGAAAGAGAGGTCACTGTTGTTTCAGGTGTGAGCAGGCGGAGGGTCAGATGTTGCAGGGGGGGAGGTATCGGATGATGTCTGACAGACGCCGGGGAGCGAGAGGGAAACGTTAGAGACTCACTCCTGCAGCTCTTTCCAATACCCACTGAACCCCTGTTTCGGCTTCTTTTAACAACTGCACTGCCTTATTTTCAGACTTAAGGAATCAAACGTGTTCAGGGTTCCTTTTTGTGAAAGACCCTGAAAGTCTCCTGTTACTCATTTCTGCCGTCAGCTGTGTATCTGACTGGAATGAGATGTTGCAGCTTGTGAGCTGAACAGCGAGAAGACGTGTGATGTCTTATCCTCTGACACTTTGACCTCTGACCCCGACCCTCGCTGTGCTCTCCACAGGAGAGGCCTACATGAGACTGAACAAACTGCCCGAAGCTGAACACTGGTACAGAGAGTCGCTGAGAGCCAAGCCCGACCACATCCCTGCCCACCTCACTTACGGCAAACTCCTGGCTGTCACGGTAAGAACGGAATAGATACAAAAGAAAGTTGGATGTTTCCTCCTTTTAGCTTGCCGCCGCCATTATCTCTTTGTCTGAGAAAGGTCGGCCAGAGCAGAATCCACCCCACGGCAGAAGTTGCTCAGACAAACCAGCATTAGCTGTGCCTCACTCAACAGTCGGAGCCGGGGCTGAACTTGATGACTCCCATCCTCTAACTTTTCTCCTCCCTGAGCCACCTTTCACTCTCCACCTGTCTTCTTTTTCAAGTCTTTTCACTCTCTCTGTTTATTACTCTCCATTTCATCCGCCCAGGATTCTCATCAGCCCTCTCCAGCTCTTTACTGACGGTCACAGTGTTCTCCTGAACACTCAACAGATAATCAATAGTGTGTGGGTGAAAGAGAGAGCGGCTGGAAGAGAGAATGAGAGGAGAAGAGTTTCTCCTCGTCTGTCTGGGTGAAGATGTGTCATGGGGTGTGATAGATTGGGTCGCATTGTTTTTCTAAGATTAGTCATAGACAAGGTTTACTTTATTGTCATTTCCATGTGTCATGTGTCAAGAGTGTAAAATAATATCAGGATATGATATGCTGCCCCGTGTTTCAGCAGCTACCGGACAGGTCGTCTCTGCTGATTGGGCGGAAGCGTTTCAGAGCCACCGAGGTTACGAGGAGGTTTCGGTCATGTTGGTCGTAACCAGTCTTCCGTTGCAGATAGCAGCTTGAAGGGTGTGTGCGTGCAAGAGAGCTGAGCGAGAAAAGAACCGACAGAAGTAAACAAATTAGAGGAAGAGTAGCTCTGAAGGTCAGAAGGAGGGTGGAGGCCTTGTCTTCAGCAGACGTCCCTTCTCTAATAAGGACGTGAATGTGTTGAAGAACCTGGAGCGCTGGTTTCTGAGTTTCCACATGGATTCAAACCCTTTCCTGGCTCTGGCCCATTTCATTTCCCTTCTGGAAACAGTCTTTTTCAGCTTTTCATTTGTACTCGGTCCAAATGTAGGAATTTGTGCGTATCGCTGCTGATTTGTGTGGAGGAATTCACTGGCACATCAGTTACACTCCTTTAGTGAATTTATACCTTTCCTACACATTTTAACACTTAAAGTCTGACATTTACATTTATTCTTGCCAAAAATAAGATGGTTATTTTGAGGTATATGTGCGGTAAATGTGAAGCTACTACATCGAGCTGGTTAGCTTAGCATCGTGCGCGGTCTGGAAGCAGCTAGCTTCACGTTGACTAAAACACATCCAGTTTCTCTGCAGCTCAGTACTTAATGTTACGATTCATTAGCGTAATCCAAAAACAAAGTGCGGCTGAACAGGGCAAAGCTACATTTTCTTCCCCACTCTCCAGCCTTCCCAGCCTCTGTGCTCTCTGGCAGAATCATGCTAACATAATACTATAATAACACCATCATATAATGATATAATACAATAATGTAACAGCATAATAACAGTAAAATATCTGTGAAGTGGATCGTTGTGTGTCTAAATTCAATTGAGCTCCTGCACCACAGGATTGATTTTCCCATCTGTGCTCAGCACTGACTGATGGTCATCTTAAATTACCGCGGAGCTGACAACACGGATAAATGTCCTTCGTTACGTTGACACAAATTCCTTTCTGACAAGATCCACGTCAAAAAAAAAAAAAAAAAGAGAGATCAGAAACCAAACTCGGCCAGTTTGCGACAGTGCATGGAAACGACCCGGGTCCTCTGGAGGAGAGCACTAAGAGGCAGGGAAGTGGGCGCGGCGAGGAATTCATCGGGCCGTGAAGAGAAAGCCATTTTATTCAAGAAGGTGCAATCGATTTAGAAGGAAAGGAGAGTTCAAACCTGCGGGGACGACTCTCTGAGGATCCCTGACTATGATGGATGGCGGAGGCGTGTCAAGCTGCGGTGATCCTGAGTGCAAATAACACCACCGGAGAAGTTGTTTAGACGGATATACAGTCGGGTCAGCCATGGGAAAAAGTTTTTTAAAGCACTCGTCTTTCTTTTGTTGTAAAGTTTGTACCCATTAATCCCAGTCAGGGTGATATTCATGCCTCACTGCCGAGGCCGTGTCCCCTGTGTCTGATGACAGCAGCTTTTAAACATGATCAAAACCAGCGCAGGAAGTGGACCCGCCCGTCTCTGTCATCCCCTACCGCCGCACTCCCCGTGGCACGACTGTGAGTGATGAAGACGGTACAAATACCGCCCGGGGGGTTCGAGGTTCAGATCCCCGCGGGGGAGGGGAAGAGACGGCGAGATAAGGCTCGAGTTGACGGTGGGGTCAGGGAGGGGTGAGAGGACGCTGGCTGAGGCGCCGAGAGTGAAGAGTTGCTGTGATTTGTGGAAGAGGGGGGAAAGATAATCATACCGATCCGTATCACGCCCCCTGCTGAGCTGACCCCTCCACACCTCTGCTGACGCCGTGGGGTTGCAGGATGTGTTCCAGGCTCGGGGACGGACACGCTCGCTGGGATGCTCGCAGCGTTGGATTCAGTCATCCACTTGTCATTTCCTCGGCTAATGGGATGCAGGCTTGGATCGTAATAACCCCGGCACCCACAGAGTCAGCTCTACATCTGCACTTTATCTGACGCGATCAGGAGATTTGAGGTGGGAGGGAAAGCACCAGTGCGCTCAGCATGTGTGTGACAAAAGGGAGGATATTGGATCCACGCAGAGATGCGACCAGAATGAGCCGTGAGGAGATGGTGTTTAACATTTTCATTCCCACACGCTCACACCCACGGCTTTACAGCTTGTGGCCTTGAGGTGTTTTAAATTCAACAGAGCTTCAACAGCTTCTTTGCCTTTGTTGGTTCAGCTGAGCCTCTTCCATCGGCTCTCACATCTCACACGTGTCGTGCAGGTTATTATTTTCAGCCAGTTTCACTCTGGAAACTATAAATTCCTAGCTGGCATTTCCATCCTGGAAGAGTTCAGTTAGCCAGAGACTCTAAACCCAGTGTGAATGCAATGCATTCACCTCAGAACAGGTGGATTCTACGATGCTAATGTGCTACACAACCACACTTGAGCGCGGTCAACGTTCACCTGCCACTTCATCATGTGCCGCCTTGAGCCTCAAGCTACAACCTGAATTTAGCATCCATCTGGGTCTGTAAGACCAAACCGAGCTGAATCTGACGGTTGCTGCCTAATTCAAGGCCTTAAAACCGGCATCCTGATATTTTCATCTTTTCATTACCGACTGGGACCTTGCCAGGCATGTGTAAAACATTGGCCACACGCCCTCTTCCACGGGGCAAGGCGTATCTTTTCAAGTAATAAATGTAGTATAAATGTTGGAAGAAACATAAATATGTGCAACCTGACGAGGAGGATGAGCAGGTTCAGGGAGACAGAAATACACATGATAAACTCCTCTGAGCGTGTTCTCCATTTACATCTCAGCCCTGTCATCATCCACCAACAACTGCAAGTCATTTCACAGTGTGAACACTTAATTCTGAGGTTTAACAGTCTCCGCTTTTACAAAAACAGCTGGAGCTCAAACACCTCCGTCTGTGAGATGATGCTTTTCAGACTGCGATATTAAACATATACCCAAGGCTGACTTCACTTTCCACGGCATCAAAGGGAACCTGACTCACATATTTACACGATGCATTTGTTGAATCTACAGTTGATGGGAATGTATACGCTCGGCTAAGTGGAGTCATTTATAGTAGATTGTGCTGATTGGACTCGAGTCTGTTTGAATGGACTCACGTCACTCGCTGTTCCTCCTCACTTCTCTATTTGAGCTCACATTTAGGTCAAGGTTAGGTGGAGCTGTCTATGTTATTCATTATTTTGTGCTGTCCCTGGAAAATGGGAAGAAGACACCCAGGTTCAGGTCAAGCTCAGCTGATCTTTGGGGCGAGATCAAGGTGGGAAGGATAATTGCATCCTGAGCATTATCTGTACTGCGTATCCTTCCTGGGGAATCTAGGGAGGGAAGACAACAACTCTCACACCTTTGGCCAGTGCAGAGTCTGTAATTACCATCTGGGAGAAAGATCAGTTACCACTCACATAAAAGCCTGTGTGTGGGTGCCGTGCACCTGTATGGATTCGCCCAGACACACGGGGCTCTCGTTCTCTTCCCGCTCCTCGCCTCTCCACCCTGCCGCTCCATTTCCCTCCACCTCTCTCTGTCTTGTTTCACAGCGGTCGGGCCACACACGCTGGCGTTCTGCGGTCAGACCCTGGAAGTGGTATTTGTGCAGATAAAAGTGTGTAATGAATAAGCCTTTGCCCCGTCTGCTCCGCTGTGCCAAGCACGGCGGCGCTTACTTCGACGGGACGACACATGAGCTGGGAATAAAAACACTGGCGGTCCATGTGTTTCGTGTCTGTTTATTAGGATTTATTGTTAGAGTAGGTCTGTGGCTTGGAGAGGGACATTAGGAGCACAGAGGTACTTCAGACACTGAGCTGAGGGTGGTGTTTTTATAATGACTTGTCCTGAGGAGCGCTGGAGACAGTAATGACACTGTATTTAATCTGCGTCTCGCAGGGGCAGAAGGCCGAAGCGGAGAGGTACTTCTTGAAGGCCATTCAGCTCGATCCCTCGAAAGGCAACTGCTACATGCATTATGGTAAGAATCATTTGTGTTTTTATTATTACTGATATCCGGCATTTATTGTGACGACAGTTGAGTCCAGACAAACACAAAGGCAGGAACTCACGCTCCTTTTCAAGTTGTTTGTGTCGGCTGACCCCTCGGCCACCTCCTTCTCCTCCTCCAGTCAGACACAGTGTGGGTCTGATTGCGGTTAGTGGGGGGTCGTAAGGTGCAGGGATGATTTCCTCTGATTGTTCTCTTTTATTTGATGGAAGTACAGAACGTGACAATTTCAGCGTCTCTCTCGCCTCACATTGTTTCTGTTTTGACTCTAACATAATGATTCATTCCTTTATAACCTTTGGTGTCTAAAAAGTTTTGTGATGGTCTGTTTCGTCCACATCTTTGCACCAGCTTGTGTCTGACAAATTTCTAAGAAATCATCATGTGAACTTCCTTTAGCTCAGATTCATATACTTATAACCTTTAAAGCATTGTTGTATTATATGAGATAGAATTGATTATGATAGTGTTGTGCCTTTATCCGGAAGTCAGGAAAAGTATTTCAATGTTTCCATCAAAAAGTAAATTCATGTCTTGAATATTTTATCTTTCCTGCTGTAGCATGTAATTATTATTTATAAAAAGTTCTTGGGATACTTAAACACCTTTTATTTTTGCAGTCCAGTTCCAGGGTTTTGATTTATCATATAACTGTTTCAAATATCATTTTCCACTAATATTTGAATATAACTAATTTCAATTCTTTGTGATTTTAAAATCATATTTAAGGAAACATTTTGGAACCCGGTTCTAGTTTGTGTTCAAACCCCGGTCCTGCAACATTCCCCTACATGATGAACAGGCCTTGGATCACCTCTGTATAAAAATAGCAGAGCGCTTCAGGACTCAGGGAGTTTATTGATGCAGGAACTGTCTTTCCTTTATTAGACATAGATTAGCTTTGATATCTCAAACCCGACATGAGGAGGTATTCATATAACGCGGAGCCGCTTCACGCTCACTCATGATCTCAAGTCTCGTCCTAAGTCTGCCTCTCACCTCAGGCCTCGGCCGACAGCTTCAGTTTCATCCACGGTTATTAAGGAAAATATGCTTTGGTTCTCTCGGTGGTTTAGCATCCTGCTACAGCAGCGGAGCGAACCAAAGTCAACACGGTATTCATTTCTCCCTGAGCCTGCACCGTTGCGAGGGGTCCGCCCTCGGTTCCCGGCCTCGTCGGGCTACCATAATCCCAACTCATTAGCTGAGTCTGCTGAGTCTCATGGAGGACGCAGCCACGCCCGTAATACAACGCAAACCTCCAGCGAGAATCATTTTCATCTTAAAGAAACAGATCAATCAAGGTCAGCTAATCAGAACAAATGGGTCTGAGAGATGGCCAGCGAGCGATGGCATGTTACAGATCTGGTGTCTCAGCGTATTATTTCAGGGGCAGACAAGGCCGTCCCTCCACCTGGGCCAAAGGCAACACTTGGAGGCAGCGCTCCTCTTTGGGAACCCTCGGTAATTTCACCACCGTGCTGCTCTCTCCTCCCCTGCCAGGTCAGTTTTTGTTGGAAGAGTCGCGGCTGCTGGAAGCGGCGGAGATGGCGGAGAAAGCCGCGCGGCTCGACAGCAGGGAGTTTGATGTGGTCTTCAGTGCCGCCCATATGCTCAGGTGAGAGCTCGATCACAATCCATCTGTATTTTGTGTTGCATATGATGGTTTCCATAACTCAAGCACATGCTGGGCTACTTTTCTTTCTGAGGCTGGGTATAGGAGGTTGTGTAGGAGAGAGGGAGGTCCTCTGTCTGCACGGTTTATCCAGGGGCTTACACTTCTCCTCAGCCAGTGTGATTTACTTGGCTGTGGTGTGTAATCCCCCCCCCTCTCGCTGCAGTGCCAGCCTGAGAGCTGCTGGTTTGTCTTAGCGTGCTTTGCCGCGATATATCTTCACGTGCTCCCTCTCTCTCTCCCTCTCTCTCTCTCTCTCTCTCTCTCTCTCGCTCCTTCTGTCTCACTCCTCTGCTGTCGCTGGCATCTTTCTCTGCCTCCAAATCAGCGCAGGCTTCAGCTGATGAGTCTGAGACTTAAGCAGCTCACAAGCTGTTGTGTTCCTCAGAGCAAGCCGTGAATGGAAATGTGTAAACACCAATGCGTGCCAGCATACAGTGCACTGCTCCGCCGACTGAATAAACCTGCAGAGTTATATTAACCCGGTGCAGAGATTTCCTTATTTAAACTCATTATGAGTGGCTCGGGGCTTTTACAGTAAACTCGCAGCAGCCTGCTGAAGGAATATGGGTTTCTTTAATTTCACGACTGCATATGTGGAACTGGAGGAGCTGGAGAGGGAGCACGGCCACCTCCACCAGGGCCACTTAGTCACCACATGGAATACACATTAAGATGAGAATAATACACTATGTACACAGACATGATCTTTAAAGTGTTCACCTGTTAGATCACAGTTTTTACAGCTACGCCACAGCGACGGCCATCGCTCGGCCCTCAGGCTTTATGTTTTCAGGTTGTTCATCTTGGGAATAACTTGAGGGAATGTCTTCAAATTAAGTAAAAACTTTCACCTGGACTCAAATATGAGCTGATTACATTTTGGCGGTTGACAAACAGACAAAAAGCAAAGTGATCATAACTTCCCTTGCAAAGATTATATTTGATTAAACTGCCTGATGCAATGCTCCAGACTCAAGTACGACAGCTGTTGTATGCATAACGTCCCCCCCCCCCACCAGTGCGATCGTGCAAAATCTCCACCACCAGCAGCTTTCACTGCTGAGAGCCTCTTCCAGGGTCCGGACCCCTGGCAGCTAAAGAGAGCGTCAAGCAGTGTTTGGGGCTGAACTGCTTTCCGCTCGCTTGGCATGGGGTCCCACTCTTCCACAGCTCATGTTCTTTATGTTGTTTGTCTTGGAGGCCGACGTGGAAAGGCCCTCGGCCGACGGGGACACAAGTGAATCTACACAGTGGAAGGTGGGGGGGGGGGGGGGGGGGGGGGGGGGTTAAAAAGAGGGACGGAAGCTCTCAGATGTGCAAATGTCTTTTATTGCTCTCTTGAGCTTCTGTTTTTTTTTTGGGTCTAACAATTTAATTCAAACAATGTTTGTTTTTTTAAACTACCTCCTTTTCAGAGCGTTGAATGCTTGAAAAGAAAAGCTGCCTAATGGAAAAACAGCGCGGATGGTATCGCAGTATTTATTTGATGTGAAAATTGGCGTATGTAACAACCAGGCCCACGCACATTACTCACACAAATATGATATACACAGTGCAAAACCACACCCACGAGGGAGTATTTCTACTGTGTAGGAACACAGAGCAGTGTCAACAATCAGAGAGGAGCACTCCAACAGCTCAGCTGCGGCTCTGATGGATTTGTAATTTACCAGTGTGTCATTATGTTAGACATGCCAATTTGTACATATTTAAGCGTCCGGACTGTTTAAATTGGTCTAACTTGATAACGCCATTATGATAACAACAAGAAAGATTGGTGGTCGTTACACGAGGTGCACTGCATAGTCAGCGTTGCCCTCGGGGGAGATGTCGATGTTCAGTGTTGCGTTTCAACACAGAAAAATGTGATTCTGAGCTGGAGACAGATGGGACAGCTGCGGTTGGAGCACAAATATCTTCCTGTTGTGGTTAAATGCTATTTGTTCTCTCGGTCATTAGTATCCGGCGACGTCCCACGCCGTGTGTTATGAGCGGCGCTGTCACTGTAGTGGATTGTGCGTGTCTGAGGCTAATGAAGCGCGTCTACACAACAAGATGGGAGAGTAAAAAAAGATCAGCGGTCGAGCCGCTGAAATGAAATATGGTCAAAATATGTTCCCGTTTTTTGTTGTTTTTTTTTTACTTCATTCCTGTTCCATTTTCCCATCGCTACCCTTCTCATTCCTGTGCTCCTGTCGTCTCTCGCCGACTCTTCAAACCCGGGCAGCAGTTCACATACTTGGCCTCCATTGTCTTCTGCTCTCTTACAACCCGCAGACAAACCCGAGGAGTTTGTGCTGCTCCTCTGCTCATGGTGTGGCAGCGCTCCAGCGCGCCTCTGATAATGTGTTTATAAATGCGATAATGATATTATGGAATTAGATTGGTGCGTTTTCTGCCTCAGAGGATTGTGCTTTCTAAATATTGTGCTGGCAAACAAACGTATGGTTGTGGTTGGACGTTCAAACCCACATTTATAGTCTCAGGACAAATTCGGCAACTGGAGTCGGTGTCTGGATCTCTGCTGGAATGTAAAATGCTTCTTTTTTTTCTGCGGGGCTGGAAAATTTCAGCTGCGCTACAAAAATAAACAGAAGTGGCATCTGAAGTATATCTGAAGTATGTTCGCGGATAAAATGAAGGATGATATCAAAATTCTGTTTGTTAGGTTATGCCTGGGTTATGGCTCCAGACGTGGGAATAACGGTTGATTTACTGAACTGTAAACTCTGACAAGTTAATCTCTCTCAAGAAATCTATATTTCAATCTATATCTAACTTTATCATCACTATAACACCAATAGCTCTCACACCCTCCAGGGACACAGGCTGATTTACTCATGTGAATGTTGTTAAAGATTTATTTTATCACCAGATAAATTGAGAAATAAGTAAAAAGCAGTGAGACGCTGTGATGCGTCACGGGCTGCTTTTAACCAGTGAATTCTTCACCCATGCATCAGTGAGGAGGCATAAGACTGCCTTTTTCAAAGCACACATAAAAACCATTTGTGTACGTAGGCAGCCGACCTGGTAATCCTCACCTAAAAGCTTTTCCTTTTATCTGAGACCTCATGGATGATGATTCCTTAACAGGCTGCGACAGCCCAAATGAAACGGCCTCGCTCGCTTTGATCTTTACGACTTCGGGGGCTCCGCAGGCGGCCGTCGCCCGCTCTGTCCTTGACTTTGTCAAACTCTGTTTGTAATGAGACAATTGTTGCCACCAGTGGCAAGCGGGCAGCTGTGGACCATAAAGGTGATTTCTGAGATACGGGAGAATTAATAACAGGAAACCCTGTGTGACACTGGAGCCACAGGTTTGTGTATAACGGCCGACGATTATGACGGAAGATAAGGAGCATAATGTAGGACGTTCTTGACTTGACTGCAGGTTTTGTTTCCTCAGGAACAAAGCATTTCTGGTTCTGTCCGCAGACTCGTGCCGACCACCCGTCTGTCCAAAGATCCTTCTGTCTGCAGCAGTTACATGTTTCGGTGCATGGAGCACGAACCATCTTCCATACTGTTGCAGACGCTATGCCGGACCATGGTTAACCTGTAGAGAAGTGTGCTTTAAATACTTCTGATCAGACGAGGATTGTTGACGAGATTTCGTCATTTTCGGTCAGCCCAGTGTCCTGACCGCAAGGTTCAGTTAGAACAGAGAGCTTCCAGTGCATTGGTCGGACGAAAGATCCTATCAGGTGAAAACCTCCCGGCAGACGGAATCAGCTTTTCTCATCGCTCAGCGCTGTTCCCTCCTGCTCTTTTCCCAGTGACCCCTGAGCGCTAGTAAACACGCAGGGTTCAAGGCCTCATGCTAAGCCAGGAGCAATAAAGATGAGTAATGACCGCTTCTCTCTCTGTTTTCCCTTTGCAGACAAGCCAGCCTAAATGAGGCAGCCGAGAGGTACTACGGACAGGCGGCGAGCCTGAGGCCCAATGTGAGTACAGCCACGACGAGCTAATCACACACAGTACTGTTTACCCTGATGGACACCATGCAATCACACTGTGAATGGCTTTACTGTGTTATCGCTGCCCAGTCCGCCTCCTCACAACGGCCGTCATTGTCAGTGGGTCTCAGAAAGGGTCTGTAAGGGCGCAGGGCTCGACTCACTTCACAGGTTTGTTTGTGCACCATCCATCATCAGCTTCAAAGAAGGAGCCTGGGTCACTAAATTGAAAAGAATAATGATAATAACACTCGGTGAGGGGACTTTGACATCTTTAAAACAAATGGGGTTGAGCCATCACGAGCGGCCACAGGGTTCGAGCCGATTTGTCTGAGTGAGGGCCGCAGAGGGAGGGAAATATGTTTGACATGTGCTCGCCCTGTTTGTTCCTGAGTCTTGATTAGAAGAAATCACTGCAGGATCTTGTGATCCAAATCTGGGCAGCGTTACACAGACGATAAACTTTGGTCCTGTATGCACATAGATCTTGGTAGAATCTAAACATCACAGGCAAACAAAATGAAAAAAAAAAGTAGTTGAGCGCAACAAAAGGATCAAATTAGAAATGTCCACGGAAACAATGAAATGGAGCTCCTGTCCCCTCGGCGTTGATGGAATGTTCAAGTTTCGCCAAAGCATTTTTATATTTTTAACACCTAATTAAAGCCATATGGAAGATAAGAATTATTTCTATCCTCTCCCCTCAAATTGAACGTGCTTAAGGTGAATTGTGGGATTATTTCCTTTAGTTAAATTTCATTAGAGCCGTACAGGCTGTTCTTTGTCACATCTGACCTCTGTTTATAGATTTGGGAACCTTCAGAGGCAAAGATACGATTTAAAACTTTACATGTGAGGACTCCAGAGCCAGAGAAGCTTCGGACAGGTCACTGCTCATCGCTGAACACTGATGACATTTACAACATGTACATCCACATCTACAGTCTCAAGTTACCGTCTTTAGCCATTTTCAGGGATGAACTCTGTAAAATGTCCAGACAGCTTGGACGGAAAAACTCATGGTCGTCCTCGGCATCCTGTACCTGCGGTGGCTCCTTCTTTTTCTTCATGTGTTTGCCCTCAACTTGCTCAGTTCTTTTTCCTGACGGGGGCTGGCAGGAAAAGTTCTGGAAAATGTCCGTAGACTCTGACTCGGACATTTCCAGCTCCTCCGGAATATTTTTAGGAAAGTGTCTCCAGTTCAGTTCAGCATGTGTGAAGCAGGTTCCCTATGCAGCGACGTGTCCTCGGACGTGAGACCCATTGTCGCGCAGTCCCCTGATCTGCTGCTGTGAAATACATGCCGAGGATGTTTGTGGCTCCCACAGCTCTATTTCGGGACCATCAGTGTAATTATCACGTGACAGTTTACTTGGCATCTGTAATTTTACAAATCCCTACTTGGTCACTTTTGGTCAGACTCCTCTTGGCGCCCGTATTACTTGCAGATGATGCACAATTGTAATTTAGCATCCTCATTCGTCCTTTTTACCAGAATCCTTTGTTCTCCGCGATGCGACTTGACTTCAGCCGTGTACCCTGTCCGTCTTCATTTGTCATTTCATGCTTTACTGCGGCTCGACTCTTCCCTCTCCAAAGGCGCTGGTGTTTTATATTAAGCACATGTGTCTGCTCGCTCTGAGTGAGAGGGGACAATTCCCTCCATTCAAGGGATTTAGTCCTTTAGTCCAGCAATCCCCTCTATCTAGACCAGCTAAATCCTGTCGGATGCTTGGTTTGCTTTGGTTGCTCGGTGCACCTAGTGACATCTGTCCTCTCAAAGCAGAAATTCTTGCCTTAAATACCTTTCTGGAGTCATTACAGACCATTTATTCCCCAATCTCGCTCCAAATTCAACTCTGGCAGTCTTAAAAACATATGCCGCTTTACAGTCCGGGCTAATGCGCAGCACATCTGGCCGTGCCTCTGCAGCCGTACATGCCAGCTTTGGGAAGGGCAGCGAGGCAGAGAGGTTACAGAGCAACAGGAGAGGAAGGAAAGAGGGAAAGATTTTGACAAGGGAACATTTAGCAGAGTGTTGCGAGTGTCAGAAGGGCACAGAAGAATGCAGGAAAAGAGGAGGCCAAGTTAAAAGACCTGGCTCCGTGACAATGGGGCAGGGGTTGGGTGAGCAAAGGTGGGAGCCTACAGGGGAGACAGGATCGAGGAGCCTGAACTCGGTAATAAGTTCTGCATGGGCGGAGAGACAGAGCTCTTAAAAGTCGCAGCTCGCAGCGCTGAGAGGAAAACCAGGGCTCGCTTGATATTCCACCCAGGACTCTTCGCTCAGAGCCTCACATGTAATGTCACTCATTAGGATCCGTCCTGGAGGATCTCGTTTAGCTCAGCCCCTCATTCATCTCCCTGATTGATTTGTTTCTCTGGAAATTGCACCAAGATTTTTATTAGGAGTCTTCAAGAGTAATTTCACAGACATCTTCGACTTCTCATCCGTCCAGAACCTTCTCCTTCCTGGACTGAGTTCTGACTCTGGCCTCTCCAACGGCCTGTGTCATTCAATTTAAATTCATTTCATATTTTTTTCTTTTTTCTTTCTTTTTTTTTTTATTGTGCAGCTGAATCACGACATCGATAATCTCCAGGTGTTTCGCATTGGAAGGTTGAGGCCTCGCGGTATCAGAACTTGTTCCCACAGTGACCGAGTGCTCGGCAACAATGGAGAGAACATGTGGTCGGCCATCAGGCGATGGACGGGGGGAGAGGGGGAGAGAGCAGAGGGCAAGAAGGAGGTGGGGAGCAGGAACGGTTGTGTAACTGGTTATCTGTGACGGGGACGTTTTCAAGCCATTGGCGTGCAGAGGGAGATCAGTGTGTGGCAGTGTGCTGCAGCGTGAATCGTCACTGAGATATTCCTGTGTACGTCTGCCAGCAAGAGTCAGCAGACGCGAGGAAATGAGTTCTCGTGGAGCCAAGCATCAGGCTGTCATTTGATCTTTGTCGCACTCTCGCTGTCTCCAAAGACAGAGCCACGTTACCTCATCACCTGACTGACCTCGTCGAAAGATCTGACCAGAGATCAGATCACGAGCACGTGTCCTCACCTGGAACTGTCCTTAATGTGTCTCCTGTCTCTTGGGGCCACGTGACGTCCAGACCATTTCTGATGTGGTGTGCGTGATCAGACTTGGCGCTGCCCACTTCAGGTCTCTCAGGACAGATGTTGACACCAGGTTTGAACTAAGGTTTCAGGATTATTTCACTTAACCAAAAAATCCCCAAAATGGCCTTAACGCTAATTTCCCAGTATACACCTACACCACTTGTCCCTTCCCCACTGCAGCCGCAGTATTAACGTGTCACTTCCAATCACCTGCACATGTATAAGCGGTTATATTTCGGCTGTAGCGTTTTGCGACTTGTGAAAAAAAAGTCCCGAACTTGCGAATTGATCCCTGAGCGTTATTTCGTGGTTTGACCCTCTAATGCTGGAGTCAAACCGGAGGTAATTTACAGCACAAACAGCCTCAGCATTACACCGGCCATTAAAGTCAAGAACTCTGGCTGCGCCGGAGAAATAATAACGACTGAAACACGGAGGAGAAATCTTGTTTTTCTTGGGGATTAATGTAATTGCACAACAGTGAGCGAGCGACTGCAGTCGTGTCGGTTGTTCCGTCCTCGGCAGAGGTGGAAGCATCCGCCTGCTTTACACGTGTTGAGGAGACAAGTGGCTGCAAGGACTATCCCTGAGTCTGCTTGATTTATTCATGTCTATTATTCCCTGAGTGTAGGTGTAGGAAGGAGGCTCATGAACCTGGTCAAAGCAAGATAAATGGAGCCTCTCTGAAAATGTGTGGATATCTTGAATATAGAAATAATTCAAAGTCAGAAAAAGGTTTTAATCCATAAACTTTTTTAAGTTTTCTTAAGTCCCCTGCAGGCATTTATGTTATTCTCTATGTGCTTTTGTTGTTTTCGTAGCCCCGTGGTCCATTTAAAAGCTTCGCATTTCTATAACATTCCACAGATTTCCCATAACATTTGAAGAATTTATTTTTTTTTTTCACTCATGCACAGCACGATGGCCTGAGAAGTCCTCTTGATGAGTTAATAGGCCGTGAGAAAGAAGCAGAGGCTGGAGTTATACAGCGCATTAGTAAATGTCAAGATGCCGCAGCTATGTGCCGTTCCGTGCCACCATTATGTATGAAGCAGCAATAATAGAAGTCACGAACACTGCAGTAAAAGCTTTTACTGCCAACTGTTTTATTTGGCTGCTCCTTGTTTCCTACCAATCAACAATTACTGAAATTAGCGGTAAAACAGTAGCTTCATGACATTATTACACTTCTTTTCCATCAAGTACGGCCCCTATACCTCGGCCTGGAAACTTTGCACGGCTCCAGTTACTGTGCTCCCAACACCCTCATGACTCACCCGCTGGTCGTCAATGTCGCCGCCACTGATGATGACTTTGCCCCGCGGCTCCAGCGGGGAAAACACAGCATGCTGAGCTCGGCCCACTTCAAAGTGGTCGCTCACTCTGACACACGTGGCCACAGACGTGACACAGGGACACACAAAGCAGCAGCGGTTACCGAGCTCCAAACGCTGCACCGCAGCCTGGGTGGTGATCTGACAAACAGGAAGCCCACTGCGTGCTGGGAAGCCTCTCGTAATGAGCGAGATGTGCAGTTTACAAGCCTGCTTTATTTTGAAAGGACAATAAAACTGGTTTAAAATCCCAACTCATCCCTTCCACCAAAGTAGTGGGACTGTCGTATATCTACTGATAGGTGAGGTGAGTCACGGATCGTTTTCTCCCAAAGACTCACATCTCTTCTGTTTGCTCTCAGTATCCTGCAGCACTGATGAACCTGGGGGCGATCCTCCACCTCAACGGGAAGCTGCAAGAGGCTGAGGCCAATTACCTCCGAGCGCTCCAGCTGAAACCCGACGACACCATCACCCAGTCCAACTTGCGCAAGCTGTGGAACATCATGGAGAAACAGGGCCTGAAGACCACGAGCCCCTGAGCTCTGTAGGACCTGCCACGTGTGGGCCAGACCTGGGGAAGAGGACAGCCCCCGCACCCCTCGTTCACTCCTCTCTTCCAGGAGACATGGAGGAGACTCAGGGAGGATGTTTGCTCACAGAGGCTGTGAATGTGCCGCACAGCTCTCATAATGACTCCTGAGCTCTGCATTCACCTCAGGCCAGCAGCTTTTCTCAGAAGCGTTGCTCACAGTTTGGCCGGCGCCGTGCAGTTTTTGGACTCTTAAGAACTTTCTTTAAAATAAGTGCTCTCACAGGAACCCTTTTCTTCTTACTACTTTTCTTTTTTCTAACTACAGCACTTGAACCAGAAGTTGGGACCGTAGGTAAATCCATCAACATTTGTGATGAATTAAGGCTCTTAAACAAGCAATTGTAGTTCTAAAGGGCGACTGATTTGCCCCCGAGCAGAACAAGATAAAGTACAAACAAGATCTCAGAGCAAAGCGCTGAGGGCAGTTTCCATCAGGATTTAATAAAGTTCTTGGTTTCGATCAGATCTCGATAATGAAGAAAATAAGATGACATGAAGAAGTGGACGCCGTCCAAACTCTGCGGTGAAGTCTCGTCTACGTATTTTGTTCTTCACATCCTCGGTGGGTTTGCGTTTCTCGGGAGATTCCGCCCCCCTTCATAATGAAGGACTGAAAGTTAATTTTTAAACCATTTGTCGCAGATGCCCGGACGTTTGTTGACGACTTTAAAAAAGGGAATTTCAATTTATTAGCCATCGCAGCACAACAGCAGCCTCTAACAGCTCCACACCGACTGGTGTTTGTCTCGTTTTGGCTGGAAAACTAAAAGACGTGAAGGAAGTGGGACTCGTTTCACACTGTTATGCCTTATAATAAACAGTGTGAATCTTCTTTAGCAGTGGGCGGCAGAATGCAGGGCGCGTATTGACCACCGCGGCTTCTCGTAGCTCCCAGATAAAGAAGCCAAGTCGCCATAGAAACGTGTTCGGTGACAACATGAAGAAAGCTAGAAATGGAATTATTTAGATACCTTCCCATGGAAGTCACAGAAAGTGGCCGGTACGGTAGCTGTGGGTACACTGTCTCCACACTGCTGCTTCCACCGAGCAGCGTGCGTGGAGCTGAACCAGATGAAGGAGTACTTCTAACCAAATACAGGAGCTATGCCGATGCACACTTTTTTTTCATCTCACGGCACGAGACATAGCGCACGTCACGAGGGAAATGTTTTAACGTTTGTGTTGGAATGAAACTAATTCCATTGTGTTTATATAAATGAATCCTAATATATATCTACGTTGTTTATATTATACAGAAAAACAATGCAGCAAAAAAGTAGCCATCGGAAGCTCAGACGCCGACGAAGTTTGGTTTGTTACGTTAAAGGGGAACTGCCAATATCTTTCAACCAGGAAATATGTTCATGAATACTGGTGTGTGAGTGAATGGGATTCCAAAAATATTACAAGGCTCTGATCGACAAAATATCCACAAGAAGGAAACTCATTACACAGTCCAGACGACCTACTCGACTGATTCCCAAAGTTTTTGGACCATTCATTTACACACCCGCATTTAAAACATCGGGCCCAGATTTAGAATTGTCCCATGTTGTCAGCCCTCAGTTCTCGGTCTCATTTTGTAGATATTCTGTGTAATTAACATCTGCGTGTTTGTCGTCGTGGTCATCGATTAGATGGCACCTCCCCAGGAGTAAGACTATGTGCAGTATTTGTGATCAGTGAACCTGAACTATCTGTGTCCTTTTTTTAGTTGATTACATTGTAAGTTATTGCTTTGTGTTACCTCAGCAACAGAACCAGCTGGCACTGTGTTTTTTTTTTACATGTAAGAAGAAGGAAAGTGAGCAGATACGTTGTGTGTTTGTGATCAGACAAAACTCACAAATCAATTGACTGGGCCCATTACACAGAAACGCCTGTCACAGAAGACGAGAGATGGAACGTGTATTTGTCACTTGAAGTCACAGTGGTGTCAGCACTGTTCTGTTTATGACTGTGACGTAAACACAATTCACGTTCTTTCCTCCCCCACGTCACAAAGAAACCCTGATTCCCCCCGTGTGTATATAAAGTGTTTTTGAACAAACACTGATAATTGTTATTACTTGAGTGACGATGTAAAAAAAAAAGAAGAAGCAAAAAAAAAAAAAGCAAGAAAAGAAAGAAATGTTCACTCTGTGTCTCTGCTCAGGGATCTCAAGCGGTGGGTTGTTGCAGAAACTTGTTCACAGAGCGTTTACTAAATTAAAGATTTATTTTTGAAAGTTGTTGTATTTGTATAAATTATGGAGATTTGTAGCCTTTCTTCCTCCTTTTTCTAATATAAAATGAACAATGTGCCAGAATCAGACCTTTGTCTCTCAATGTCGCTTTTTTCCCCCCACAATAAATTGATGGTCTTCTGCTTTCATTTCGGTTCCTGTGCAGCCATTTCTGATGTGGATGTATGGTACATATATATGGCTTTTTACAATTTGCCTGCATTTAAAATACACACACATGGTCCCTTCACACTCTGTAGCAACGTCCACATTTCCAAGTGGGGTTTCCTTTATATCCATGTGGGACATCAGACTTAATGGGGTGGTCTTGCACGCTGTGGAACGGGTTTTACAGCACGTTTAAAGTCCGCCCCCCTGCAAATTTGCTAAATCGTGTCATAAAATCAACTGAAATGCATCTCCTCCGCTTTGATCTGCGAACAACAAAGAAGACATGTAAATATTACCATATGGCACCAGGCTAGCGCGGTGTACACATGGCTGGTGTGTTTCAGTTCCAGCCACCCCCGCAATTCAAACCCCGCTGACAAGCAAAAGGCCCTTCCCTGAGAACGGAGCCGTCTGCCCTGTGAAGTTTCTCACACGTCCGCATGAGAGGTCTGCCCCCGAGTTCGGAGCTCGCCGTGGTGCCCAGCTTCCCTGATTGGACTGGAATGTACGGCCGCTGCTCGCGCCGCCCGCTCCGGTTGGAATCTTCTTCTAATGAAACAGGTGCAACTCTCATATCTCGACAAATATTGACAGAGGACAGCGTGCTGAGTCACGCTACAAAGTAAATGTGCTTTCATTTTGTGCAATAAGCCTCGGCAGGCATTTGGACGTCTTCCCGTGTGAGGTTAACTACGCTGCTGACGGTGAAATTACATGTTGGTGCATATGGGAGCAGCAGCAGAGGAAACAGTTTCAGGGCTTCTGCAGTACTGCTGGCACAGTGTGTAGCCATGCCATATCTGAAAACTTCAAATCTACTAACTGGACTGGCACAAAGTCTTCTAGACATGCACGGTTCCCAGACGGCTTTGGTGTTTCTTCTTTCCCTCTGATATCACAACGTTCCCATTTGGGATTTCAGTGAAATGTCTTGAAACAGCCTTGAGTGCGTTGTCCTGAAATTATTTTCAGATGTTCATAGCGTCCTCAGTAGTCACCACGACAAGTCACCAACAGGTCAGCATTTTCCTTTGCTCTGTCCCTAAGTTTGAATTCTAGTTAAACTAAACTTACCCTCCTTTGTTTTGAGTGCTAATTAGAAGCTAAATGTTAGAATTCATACACTATGATGGTAAACATGGCCGCCAACTGTGCATGGTTAGCATAGCAATAATTTAAAGTTTTGACAACACCAACTAAGATTAGCATATGCTATAGCACATGCCAGGTTAAACCAGATAAATATTGAGTTTACTGTATTTTCTTCAAACATACTCCCTTTGCCTTTAAACCTCTCAACGCCTGTTAGCATAGGCTGCCTGCGCGGCTGGAATGCATCCACAGTAAATCATGTCACGGATGTTTTTCATTGGCATCTTCACATCCAGTGGAAACCCAGTAAGTTTGAGATGATGTGATAAGATCAAACCCAATGTTTTAAAGCACAGTTACTTAGTACAGCTTAGTACTTACTTAGTAAAGTTACTTCTGCAAGGTACAAAATGTCAGGAAGTCCACATACCTGCAACTTTCCTTTCTCCCACAAAAGAATTATTCCCCCCTCTCATGTCAGTAAACGCTAGATTCTCTCTGACCCCCCCCCCCCCCCCCCCCCCCCGTGTTACTTACTGTACTTGATTGCTTTATATGTACTTCACCGCTTCTCTATCCAGAGGAGTCCAAACAGGCAGAAAGGAATTTTTCTTATTATGCTATGATCTGGAAAATCTGCCGGCTGTTATCAAGCAAATATTTTGTGGTATGTGCTGATGAGCTATCACCACTTTGATCTGAAGTGCCTGAGCCCGGCCTCCTCATAGTGGACGGCTGTGCGTGATGTGGAGAAGCCCTCCCCTCTAGACCCAATAGCCATTGTTATTACTTGATAGAAGGAGTATTAAGACGAAGCTCCTGCATGAGATGCAAACTCTGCTTCGTATTATTGAAGTGTTTTGATGTTCAGAAAGGAAATTGTTTTTCTTTGGCGTCATGTTCCGATGCAATATGTGCCCCTGCAGCTCAGGGCACCAGGAGCTGTAGAGTTTCAACATTGGGCAGTGCTCATTACAACATGCTAAAGTTCACAGGATGGGGGATTTCAGTTCAGTTCTTTTCATTTCAAATCGTAGGTAAACCCACCGAGGGTTTCCAAGCTGCGCCCAGTTTTTCACTTATCGTGGTTATGAAAACTGTGATTAATTGTTTCCAGAAGTGGGTCACCCCCCCCCAACCCCACCCCCTTAAATCCCCAATTAAACTACGATATAACTAGAATGGCAGTAAGTAGAGCGTGTACTTCCAACAACAGTCCTGGATCTGTTCTCTTTGGCCTGTCCCATGCTCCCACTTGTTGTTTGCAAAGTTTTTCTTGTACAGGATATTTCCACGTCACGAAGCTGGTGCTAATGAAACATGCCGACACGTGTGACGAGAACACAGAGCTCGTATCGTGGCTGTTCGTGTGTGAATTACTTTGCTGTTGCCAAATGATGGTTTGAGAGCCACGAGTTACCAAACCTAAGAGTTCAGTGTTCTCTGACATGATCCTGTCAGAGTTTCAGAAACAAGTATCTTAATATAGATATTATCAGTGTAACTGGTGTGTTTGTGTATAGACGCCGTGGGTGGTTCTCTGCCTCTGTCTCTACGCCATAAATCTTCTTGTCAGTGCTATAGCGCTCTATGTTTGAGTTTCAGCCACGACACAAGTCTGCTGACAAGCGTATAGTCCCCGGAAAAGTTTGAAGCTGCAGTTGCTGATTCAGGCGATTCCCAGAACACAAAATTTAGACTTTCAGTGCCAAGTGTAGCCCAAATGTCAGAAGAGACATGTAGGAATCCTCCAAACAGCCAGTCAGGGTTCTGGCTTCTTGTTCACAAATCACTGCTCTCTTCTGCTCCCCCTGTTTGGACCCTGTCAATACACACTGGGGCTTTTGTGTGTGCACGTGTGTGTGCCGGTGCAGGTGTACAATGATAGCATTAAAAAGGAGTCAGAGACACAACCCAGACCCCCATCTCCATAAATGGCCACCCCTGAGGATTTGCCGAGCTCTATTAACAGCCGAACCCCCGAGGCCTTCTGAACACTCCAGAATGAACGGCATCTTCCTTCTGGCCTCGCTGATGTATAGAAGCAGAACCTCAGTGTCCACTGAGCTGGAACACTACTGCCGGCGTGTAGACACCCGTGTGTGAATGGTGTCCATGTGAATGTTTGCGTAGCCAGAGACGAGGCAGGTGCGGCCCGTGCGTATCGCGGTGTCAGAATCGATTGGTTCCAGAGACGGAGACAAGATGCGAGGATCCAGAAGTGCACTGACAAAACACGGGGCTCCATTCCACGCAGCTGGCTTTCTGTTCAGACCCTCACGTGGACCACATGCGAGCGTGCGAACCGGTGTGGGCTCAGAAATCCTTTGCGCGGCTCTCTCTGCTGCCAGAAAGATCAGTGTCATGCAACAGAGAGGAATTACTCATTTGACCTACAGAGAGGTGATTCCAGGTGATTTAACATAAAATGACAGCCATGGCGGAGGTCTGCAGCTGTTTGAGCAGCGTTACGGGTGAAATGCATATCTAAATGTACAACATGGTTTCATCAATAGACTTCAGCATATGGGAGTTTGGGGTTTTATTTGCTGTTTTGGCAGCAAAGGCCTCGACTTGGGGGGTGGAACTCAATCAAGGACCCACATGACAAGTCTAAATTGTTTCCAAAATGAATCCCAGGATGGGAAATATTAGAATATTTAATATCTGATCTCCATTTGGTGAATTAAAGGTGTAATCAGGGTAGCATGTCTGTTAGATCGAGCGCATTGTAATGACACCGTGATTGGCCGCAGTTGCAACTCTGGTATTGGCAGAACAGCCAAAGAGAAATGAGATGATGTTGTGGGAAGAGCTGCAGAGGCTGAAGAAAAAGCAGCATGAGCAGCTGAAGCTTGACTTCATTTTCAGAGTGAGACACAGCTGTCTAGAAATCCTGCCGGTCCACTTGGTACTAGAGCAGGAAGCTGTCAGACTCAACAGAAAGCTCCTCTGACTGTTTGTATCTACAATAATCCATGTTTGCAGAATGATGTCAATTAATGAGCATCTTTCACACAACAGTGACTAGTGACTAGAAGATAAACTGATGATAAATAGCTTATCATCAGTTTATCTTCTTCCTTTTGCACTCTGTTGTGCTCCATCGATAGATTCCTGACGGCCATAGCCATTTTCATTCAAGTAGCCACAGCTATGCTCTTGCTCATAATCACAATAATATACTTGCCTCACTCCAAGTGCACAGCCTACTACGATTTAAATCTGTGCAGTGATTTGTCCAGCTCTTTAAAAAAGCCGGTGTAAAGTCCCAGCTCTTTAGAGGGCTGTTCACCCTGAAGGTAAATCTACTGCAGCAACTGTCACAGCTGAACTATGTATAATGGCCCAGCGTGTTCCCTTCAGCCAACGTTTGGCCTCAGGTTTTGAAAATAAAGACGCATTTCCAGCAAGTGGCTGTGTTCCGCAGCCTTTCTCTTGATTAAACTCATTATCATGCTGAAGGGATTTCTTTGCTATATTTTGCAGCAGCGCCATCCGTCAGCTCTTTCTCAACGGGACTTGTCCAGATTGTTATTTGTCCTTACTGCAGTGGGAACGGCTGATTAAGTTCCTCAGAGACCCATTAGAGCAGCCAACCTGTCCTGCTCAGCCACCGCCACCATCCGTCATGCAAATCTAGAACAGCAACACCACGCTCCCGTCTGCCACAGTCTGCTTTGTTAGACCCTCCTGTCAAAAACCAGTAAAAAGTGTGCTGCTAACAACTCCGGACACTTCCTTTAAAAAACTCCTACAATAACAGAAATGGGACACCGGTGAGCGAGCAGTGGAAGCAGCAACAGGTCTCGTATCAGTTGGGTTTGGTTAGCCAGGTCTGACACCCTCCCTGCCTGGCCTTGCCCCATATCTCTTCTCCCTGCGGTCGCTGACCCAGGTAGCCCAGTCTTGGACAGATGGCGGGCTGCTGTGTGTTATTCTACCCTCGACTCTGGTGAAGGAGGTAATTTGCGAATAGGCCTGAGGACGCTAAGCACCAAGGTTCTTGCCTGGAGGCCCCCTGACAGGTCTGATATGAATTCCAATGGAAAATCTCTCAAAGCTGCGGTTTGGACATCGACCAATGGCTCTGCCTGAGTTCTGGAAGTATCCTGAGGCCAGTTTAGTCTTAGACCAACAGTATGTTGATCCTTTTCAATGCTTGGTCAAATGGATACTTTATACATGCTATAATTAGGCAACGGTTACCCCAGAAGTTACAACATACACACAAATCTGTTGACAAATTAGCCTCTGGAGGCAACTGTCAATATTCTTCAGGCCTTCTGGTGTTGACAGTGGATACCTCTGCCAAGACTGTACTCTGTCCAAGTCCAGACAAGCTAATTTTCTACCACACAAAACACACATCCATGCTTTTTCCTGGTGTTTTGGGTCCAGACGACATTTGGGCTCGACTCTCTTACTGCTGCCACTGGCCGATACACGTCGGGCAATATGGTCGCCTTCTTTTTTCCATGCACCGTTTATCTGTGGGAAACAAATCCCTGCTCAAACATGAATGGCAGAACTAAAAGCTTAAAGCAGAAAGATTCCAGCCCCAAAGGTTCTGTTGTTTTCACAGTCAGGATGTGTTAAAATGAAAAGTCATGAAAATAATAGTCCATCCTCACGGGGTTATCGAGGCATCTGAAGAAATGTTATTTATTGGAACCTTTTTAATAGCAGAAATCTCTCATACATTTGTTTTTACCATCAACATTTTCCTCCAGGATCCAACTCATAAAATAAACCCTTGATAAGGCCTCTGGGTGTACGAGGTACAAGCATGCACAAACCATTCGATGCTAAAGAATTTAGCTGATGAAGCAAAAAAAAAAAACTGCCTGCGTGTGTTACTGATGTAGTGTTTATTTGGCTGAAATACATTCGGAGCTGTTAAAAGAATTAACAGGCGCTTTTTGTCTCATTTGCTGCCAAGATGCTTATGTGTGTTTTCACACAGTCTCAGTCTCTTGAATCAAACTCGTCTCCCGTCAGAAAAAAAAATACTATTTTTTCCTCTTCAAGTCAAGAGATTCGTTTTTTTTCTAAAATCTGTTCTTTTTCAAACTTTGCTGATGGCGCCTCATTACAGCCTGATTGTAATTGATGCCTTTGATTGGGTCGAGCTCTGCCATCCACAGACATGAGGAGCTGGAGGCCACAGACCTTCGTCATACTCCGAAATCTCAACAACAGCACGCTCCACGGCTTCTGTTGTGTGTCACACCAAACGGAGTGTGTGTATGTGTGGAGGGGAGGGGTTAAGTTGTGGAAAAGTCCTTCCTAGTGCATGATCTCAAGTAACAACATCGAACACTGCTGAATAACTGTTAAATCATATTAAGGCGTATTATTAGTACTTTGGGCTTGATTTACCTTATTGGCCCCTGAGACAAGATTTTAAATACACAAAATTTGAACTGCAGTTTTCCTCCTGGTTGTGTTTTTGTGTGTGTGTGCGTGTGTGTTGTTCATACAAACCAGAAATGTAGGCCTGTAAATTCTGCGGCTGTTTAGCTGTGATGAATAATTAGAAGCATTAACATTTGTATCAAACATCTGGAAGAGAGTTGAAGCCAAAACAATTCATTCATCAGTATCATTTAGTTTTATATAAGCTCCTTCTCACCATTATACAAAGTGAAACGTGTTAATGGTTATTGCTGATGTTCTCTCATAACAGCTCTCCAGCACAATCCAGTGATTTCTCATCCACATCATTCTGCAGTAACGATGCAATGATGATAATATTCTCCAGCACTTTTCTGTTATTTCTCATCCGTCGGCGTCAGGAGCTTGGATCTGTGACTGTTTCTGTCTGAGATAACGTGTCTCACTCTGCTCAGGACGGCACATCTGACAGAGACAAGAGATATTTAGCCAATAATTCGACTCAATTACACTTTAAAATGAATTAAACATCACAGTGAATTCAGATCCTCTTCAATCTCTGCCTTGTGTGTGTGAATTGCTAATGTACAGGATATTAATTAGAGGAATTAGACTTTGATGAATTCAAACCTTCCCTGGGGCTGGGAAGCAACCATCATTACTGGTCACACACATGGAAGTGAATTTCCCCTCAATTTGCAAAGTAAACAGAGAAATTGTTTTTTCCTTTGTGGACCCCACAAGAGGTCGGTTAAGTCTGTCAACTCTCCTTTACTACCTCCACCAAGACTTTTAGGTTTTAGGCCCTGGTTGGTTGTTGTTTTTTGGGGGGGTTGTCAGCAGCTTTACAAAAGAACTCCACACTTGTTTCTTTTCATCCAATCCATCCAGTGGGAGGTTTTGATCATAAAAATATATGGTTATTTTTAGGCTCTGTCGTTTCACACGTCCATTCTTCTTCATTGATTTTTCTCCCCTGACAAAAGCAACTTCCTGCTGAATTTATAAGCAAGTGAGTTTTTAAGACTAATTCTCCCTTAATTTTTAAAAAACTCTTTCTCCTTTTGAAAGCAGCGAAGCCTGCAGCGTTCAGAGAAAGAGTTTCATTGTATGAGCACTGCTTAATAATGATCCCAGGTAGGGTCTGACTCACAGAGCAGCTCTTTGTTTGATGGACACCTGGAGGAAATGGTGAAGGAGGATGGAGGTGGTGCCGATGGGGGCTGGACTGCTCTGTGCTTCAAAGGCCATTTCTCCTCCTCCTCCTCCTCTGTGTGATTCATAACCCTGATTGGACGCTATGTAAACATTATTTATGTCAAACTGCATCGGTTAGGCCAATAAATTAAGTGTGTATCAATAAGAGACCTATGGCATCAACCCTTTACTCTTGTTGCCAAACATATGACTGGACAAGGATGGCCGGTGAACTGCGAGGAGCTAAAACGTTGCGCCGCAATTACACGTTCACCACTGCTTCCTGGAATTCCCGGGAGATCATAAATCACCGTTGAGTCGGTCGACTAAAACACTTGTCGTAATACAACGTCAACAGCAAATGACCCTTCAAAGGAACATCTGGGGGCCATATTTGGCAGGCGTCCCCATTAGCTGCGAGCGCAGGAGACCACATGTGGAAGGTGCTCGAGATTCACGAGCGTCTCAACCGAAAGGTACAGTTGAGATGAAAAAACAACAAGTTTAATGTTGCCACAGTGGGAGTGGGCTGCCCTGCTTTGCTCAGGGGTGCTGTAAGAGTAGCTGCAGAAGAAAATGGTGGCTAACGCTCCTTTTTTTCCCTCATCATTGTTGGAGGGAGTCCGTGCACCAGCTTCTGAAACCTCCCGGGCTCCAGCTACCGCACTGTTTCACTCTGACTGCTCAGGTGGAACTGATATAGCGCGTCCTCCATCTGTAGCCATCTTCTGTCTCCCGTTGCCACTCTATCTAGTTAGCTGTGCCTCGATGAGGTACTGGGATTCCACTGGTTGAGAGTTGCAGCAGTCTGCATTTGACTGGCAGGCACCAGCTCTGCATGTGAGAGGCATGTGTCCATATTGTTTGCTCACATGGCAACAAAACACTGCAGTCTGTAAAACGTCATGTTTAACATCTTCTGTTCACAATCAACCAGTTCAAACTTTGTACAAAGGATTATGGTGTAAGTCTGGAGGTAAACACAAACATCCAGCAGTTGCACGTGGCTTCTTCGGGGGAGCTGGTTAGCAGACGATGAGGCGGGGGGAATGAAGGAGGTGAATCATGAAGAACAGGTTTGGATTTTATAATTTGTCATTTATGTTGTCAAGTTTTGAGCAAAGGAAGCCCTGGAAAACGTCCAAGGGAGAGGTCTGCGCAGTTTTGTTTTGGTCGACTGAAGAGGCATGGGCTCGCTTCAGCGCTGAGCGCCGAGCCACAGTGAATGGCTGCTGGTGTGCAGACCTTATCCAAGACGATTATAGATTTTCACCATGTAATCATCTCCTGTAATCACATGAGAGGCCTCTCCACTCCAGGCATTTACATCGAGTTTCTGGTCGAATTCTTGTTTATGCAGAAGATGTATGAGCTTGAGTTTTGTTTATGTTCTGCAGAGGAATCTCAACATTTTGAGTGCAGGGCAAGGAGATGAGGTTATGGAGACAGAAAAAAAAACAAAACGCCTTCATTTCAATGACTGCTGTTAAAGGTAAAGTGAATCTGCGTGCTTCAAAGTATTTGGTAGTCAACAAGGAGGGAGGTCATACCTGTTCATTTGAGCAGAAATAAACAAAAGAGAAAAGAACATAGTGCTCGTCTCCAAGCTTTGGGAGTTTTGAAATAATAATAATCCTCAGATCTTCTAATATCAAGCTTGATTTACACCCTCGTCCAGATTGTATCATGCAGCATGCAGCCCTTTTCATTAATCAAATATATTAGCTCCATGTCAGAATTCTCCTCACTTATCAAAAACACTTGTCTGCACCGTACTAACTGACATCATCAAGAATCCAACGCTCAGCCATCTGTGTTTTATCACAGGCATCTTGTCCCTGGATGGATCCTTCCACTGCTCATAATTTTATCCGATAAATAATCCCAAAGGTCGGGGGGGGGGGGGGGGGGGGGGGGGGGGCAGGAACGCATGAAATGGGCCTGGTTTGGTGATCAACGTCCACAGATGTCTGTGGCTCTGTACTGCTCTGTGGAATAGCATTTGGGAAATAAGCACAGCTTATCACTGAAAAGGCTCCCAGTGGGCACGATGCTCCATTTGGTATGAACCTGAAAGTGTAGACATTGTTTTCATTTCAGAGATGCGCTCAGTGGACACAGACGAGGTGTGCGCTGATGTGATGATGGCCGCTTCACCACCGTGATACACAAGGGTTTGGTCGTTAACAGACGCGCCGCGGTGAGTGAATGAGTTGATTCAAACTGTGACAAAGCTGTTTGACTGAAACCTGTTACATCACTGACACAGCCTCAAAAACGTGCCTGTGCGTTACCAACCTGATAATCAGATCGGTTGCATCGAGGCTGGTCACCAGGACAACATGGGAACCCTGGGGAGCTGAATGAGCGTGCTTCTCATTTTCTCTCCCCCACCTGGGTAGTTAACTGGCAAAAACCAAAAATGTCTCGTCATTTTTGAATTCACCGTCCAACACAAACCCCACTAAGCCTTGAAGTCTATTTGGTTTCTGCTGAATCAGAGACCACGTTCCCTTGTGGAGCTCATGAGCAGGTTTGTGTGTTTGAAAGTAAACCAGAGATCGCTTCTCACTGGGGTTTGATTCTCTGCAGGAGATCGATTCCAGCATCAGTGAGAAAAGGTCAGAGAATTATTTTCATCTCAAGCTAAGAACAGAGAGTAACGTCTTATTAAAAATGCAAACTGAAATCCTCCATGTTTCTCTCCAAACACAAACCGCAGTGCATCTGACCCGTTGTGACACGTGCTGAATTATTTATCTTTCATGAATTAATAAACCGAACATCACAACAGCCCTGAACCCTCAGAGATCTCAGATGAAGACAAATGTACAGTTCAGATAAGGACAAAAAAAAAAAAAAAATCTTTCAAATTCAGTAAACTGCAGGACAGTGAAGAGCTGAACGCTGAAAGTGAAAACTCATTCAGTTTACCTCATTTAATTATTTATATCCCTCAATCCTTTCCTTGTTCAAGCTGTATAATGGATTATAACTTTCCTGACACTGCAGCTGAATAATCATCCAGACGTGCAGGCTGAGGAAATGTGCCCAATAATTTTAAGTTTTAAAGAGGCCGTTTACACCTCCTAAAAAAGCCCAGTTTTCCACCAAGCAGCATTAATATTATCGGCATGTTCTGGAAATCACCAAACATTTTCGGCTGTGGAGCGTTGAGTGGTTTTGCCACGACAATAAACCACTATACTTCCCTTATTAAACTACTCTGTTCATTTAGCCAGGAGCGGAAACTGGAGAGTGCGAACTGACCAACAATCCAAACGGTGCTGTTGGAAATGTTGTTTTACAAGTTCAGCTCCAATTTGTTCCAAACATGAGTCATAAAATACAAAGTGTAGTTTGGCTTCCACTCTCTTGAGCGCTTAGTTTTGGATTCTACCAAAGACTGACACAAACAATGGAAAACAACGATTAAAAATATATTAACCTGCGAGGATTCCTCAATTCAGAGCTGGAGATCTGCACTCCCACATACTGCACTCTGCAAACACAATGTTTTTGAACTATGAATCGCAACATTCTTCTCAAAATGTTGGAGCAAGAACGTTTAGTTACATTTATTTTACCAAAACATCAAGTTAAAGTTCCCACCGAGTTTAAACCAGCACGTCTTCCTGGAGCAGAAAGTTTGTATTTGTCACATTTTGGACACACTGTCTGTTGTGAGCTGTGTTCTGCCCACTCAACAGGTTTCTCTCTGGCGCCGACTTTCACACTTGTCATTCCTTCACTAATTCAAGATGAGCCCTACACCGCTAATTACTCGCCCATTCACCCTCTTCACACAGCCCTTCTCCCACTCTGTTGCACGGCAGCAGCAGCCAGGAATGCTGGGAGAGCGTCTTCATTACGGACGGAGACAGACGTTTGCGAATAGTTCTTCAAACACAAGTTTGGTGGCCGCTTCACTTGGAGAGATACAATCGACCTTGGAGTGTCCCTGTGGGAGAAACACTAAAGCTGTGTTACGCGACTGAGTGTGGGAAGAAAAGTGGAATAACTTTCACCTGAGTGCTTCCACTCTACCAAACACCATGGGTTTGTCATTCACAGGCGTCAGACGCCTCTGCATTCAAAGGAGGAGGCCTGCAGGGATCTCGCACTAATGAGGCAGCAGGCATTTCCCTGGCTTGTTACGCACCGATGTGTGTGTGTGTGTGTGGAGCCTTTCTCTCGACCAGAAGCTGCACCCAGTACCAGCTACTATTTCTCAGAGTGAAAGGGATTCAAAATTAATGATGCAATTATGCTAATAGGGTTGCCAGACTGGTTCTTCTCCTCCCCTCCCACTAAGTATCAATCCTGCTGAAGAATGGCGAAGTGAAAGCGTCGCTGCTCAGACCCGGAGCGTATATTTAGCCATGAATCTGAGCTGTCCCGAGAGATGGCATGTGTTGTGCAAAGTAGACAACAACTGGCTCGGAAGTAGATCAATAAAAACCTCCTTTTTACCGTCACTCCATGCTAATGCAGCAAGGCTGGCTGAGAGTTGAGCGTATTTGCTTGACACCTGCTGAGGGTTTTTTTTTTTTTTTATCATAGGCTGCAACAAAAGCATGCATCCTCAAACCATCGCAGGTCAGTCTCGGCTCTCAATCTCAACATGTCACCCTATTTTTATGGACTCTAATAACTGATTGATACCAGTTATACTGGGAAAATGGGATAAAAACCACTTACGTGTGTAAAATGACAGAAACAATCCTTGAGAAAATGCATTTGATGTGAATTCATTTCCTTCTACTGCAGACAGCCAACAGGTCCTCGTGTCGTCCATCTTCATATACCGTCTATAGGTTTTATCCGGGGTGAGTACCTTGTTGATGCTATGATATCATTTACGTCTCGGCAGCCAAAGACTACTCCATGAGCCATTCTGGCATGAAGGTGCAATTTTCTTTCGTCCCGTCGAGTTTCAACTTTTTCCATTAGTCTTTAAGTTGCATTCGTCTTGTCAAGACGGTCGAATTGAGTCAATTTTCTTGTCATTCACGCATACACTCAATTACAGGCCTGTGTGATACTCAGCAGACCGTGTGCACGTATACCTTGACATCTGCTGGTCATAAAGACCGCTCGTAACGTCTTCGAGAGGACGTGGTACGGTATGAAGGATTTTTTTTTGGTCTAATAGTGACAAATGGCCATGTTCGAAGCACAGGCCTGTAATCATGCCTGAAGTTTCTTGAACAGTGGCCACGTTGGAAAACCAGAGGAGTAACCCATATTTTCACTGGCACTTCTACTATCATGTAGCAGAGAGAGCTGCAGTTGGTTTCCACTCAGAACCGATGCTTAATTTCACTCAGTGTTTTGTTAGCCTTCAAACCAGAACACGCAGTCAGATTACTCTAACTCGACATGTCAGCTCCAAGTCCTGTTTTTGCTTAAGATGCATTGAAGAGCGGCAAAAAAATAGGAAATTAAACCCTTTTTTTTGTATGCGGGCTGCCTGGCGCTGGTAATATTTCAGCGGTCTACCAGCCACCATTGTTAGACGGACCATTCTTAATGTTTTCGCAGAAATGAAAAACATCAGCGTGGTTGTGCTCGTCATCTCAGAAAAGCCACATGGGCTGGAAATTGATTTAGTTGCTTTAACAAATTCTTTTCTCCTCTTCTTCTTTGTCCTCAGTACAATGTGTTTATGTGTTCAGCTCCATTAGCATAAGCTGCAGTCATGTTGTACTTTCCATTGTTTGCTGTGTTGGCTTTGGAGTCTCTCTGATTGCCAAAACACTCCCAGCAAGGACACATATGCAAATACTGCTAATCAACCCTTCTCATCAGCACCTCCACTAGAATTCCTGTTTTCTTATGTCTGAATACAGAATGGAATGAGCCTCGCTTACTGACAGACAATGATTTAAGGCAGTGCGCCATCAGGAGCGAAAATCATTTCAATTGCCGCTGACAAAAATGCACAGCAGACGCCGAGGCTAAATGGAATGGATTTGGAAATGTAGCACCGGCAAGTCTCTGCAGAGTCACACATTCAGATCTTCGTCCTCCTCCAGAGACAACCCTGTATTTGTGGACATGAAGACATCTGTGTAATTGTTTAGTTCCACCGTCCTCTGGCCTGCTGACAGTTCATCATGTAAACTCCTGAGTCCTGTGCTGCAGCTGTTAAATGAACTGAAGCTGTGTAATGCCGTGTTGTATTTTCATGTCTCCTCATGATGCCGGATCATTTTATTAAGGCTTGATACCAAATTCAATTCCGCACACTCAGCAAGCTCCTTCCAGCCAGCTCTACGAAACAATAACTGTCACATTACACAACATCTACAACCACACTACACAACCTGAATAATACAGAACCCGCAGCCTGACAACCAGTCAGTGGAAGAAATGAATACTAACTAATAGGAAACAATCCTGTCTGTGTTTGTAAATGTGGAAGGGGGGGGGGGTCTGCTGAGGGTTCCCAGGAGATTTCCCTCCCACCAACAATACAGAGTGTTTGCTTTTGTCAGTCACCTGCCACACGATGACAGAGAGGAGGCAGCCACCAGCCGCCTGAGTCTGTGCCTGAGTAACACAGCATCAGAGCTGCAGACACCGTGCGTGAGGAGGGATGGCGTCTCTCGACCTGCGTGGAGACGCACCGTCCCGGATGCAGACACGGGACTGCACTGTTCGACACCAAGAGGAAAGGAAGAAGACGTTATTTCTCCTTATTTATAAACTTGATAATTGCTTTACATTTTTTAACGACAAATTCCCAGACAAAGCAGAAAACAATTAAAAATAAGGCCATTACAAGTTCAACACATTGAACAGAACTCTCCTTACAAATAAGGGTTAGGGTTCATAGGGGGACTAGTCCAGACACACATGAGTCAACATTAACCACACAAATAAAGTGTATATACACCCGCAATATGATTAAGTTAACACAAATCAAATATTAACAACATTTTTTCAACCCATTCTTCATTTAACCCTCCTCTTTTCAATCTGCTTTTGGTCTCCTCCACTTCCTGGAGGCTTCAGGCCTTTTCCCAGTCGAGTCCGGAACAAACAAACGGTAAGTGTCACTGCAAATCTCACAGAAGGACGGTACGATTAAAGTTAAAAGGCACCAGGGGGCCACTGAGATGTATTGGCCTCACTTGTATTGGCCAGCTGTCATGGCGTCCATCTTTACATACAGTCGATGGTAGAGTAGTTTCCATGAAGGGGATACTAAGACTATAGATTATATTTTGCACATAGGTGCAGGAAAAATCTACCTCGAACATTCTTGGAGTTTAATCATCATTAGATGAGCTTTTCAAACGTCAACATATTTTCATTTTCTCTGATTATTCACCTCATACTTTGTTTGTTCACCTTGAAAGTGAAGTTAATGAAATGAAAACAACTGGGCCGGAGTCATCATAACCATAATATTTTGATAAGCAGAACAGAGCAGACTTCTGAAAGCGTTTCTGACGTACTCTCCTCCCAGACCCTCCCCGATTTCTCACAACATGACATTTCATGTGTGTGATGTATTGGAAATGGAAAAGTTAACGCCGCACAGACAATTAAAGTCGCTGGTGGTGAAGTGCAGAATACGTGGGGAGGCCTCCGCACATGGAAAAGGTTTAAAAGACTACAAGCTGTCACTGCTATTCAGGGCTGGATGAGAATCACTCCGTTAATGATGAGGCATCTTTTTTACACTCAGGCGAGTGGCAAACAAATGTTCTAATAAAATATTTGCGAGAAAATCCAAAACGAATCCCATCCTTTATAAAACAGATGCGTTTCATTACGTTAATACACATCCATTCGTGCAGCGACAGTGTTTATCCTTTGAGGGTTGTGGAGGGCTGCAGCCAATCTCACGCCCTCGCTGATTCTTATTTAGAGTCAGCCCTTAACTCAAGCGTCCTCTCTCTGGACTACTGTATTTGTGTGGACTCATTTTTCTCTCTTACTATTTCTGCTCTAGTGAGAATATCATTAGATTGGTGTATTTGTTGGAAAAAAACTTTTCAATTCAAAATTTCTTTACATGAAATGCGAAGAGTTTGGAGTCAAAATCACTGTCCTTGACCTCAGCCCATGTTGTTTTTCTGGCAGCTGGTAAATGATGGCCTCTGTTCGTGTACGTGTTCCAGATTCTTCTTCCCTGGGAATGTCTCGGCAGAATTATTGCAATTTCTGATTTCATTCATCCTGAGGGGGATATAGATGTTGGTAACAAACACTGTCCGTCAGTTGTTCAAGGAGAACCACGAGACAACCTCATGATGTCACAGAGAATTTCTCAAAAATCCATTGGCTTTATCCTCAGGGGACCATGAATATCCACCAAACAGCTGTTTAGAAATAGAGGCCTGATTCAAAGTGTTGCAGCGACCAGTCGAGGGACGGTTCCATTTCCCATCTGCACTAAAACACAGAGAACAGCAGCTGCTTTCATGCCTCAGAGATCGTATTCAGTCACCTGCCAAAAACTCTTAATGTGCCCTTCACTGTAACAAGAACAGGACAGATTCAGCACAACAACATAGCTGGATATGAGCTTCAGAGGAGGATTTGTTCTGCCACGTGAACTGTGCGACTCTGCCGATGTATAAAACATGGTCTTTGAGTCTATATTCAGATAGTGTCATGATGAAATATCCCACGGGAGCTAAGCTCTCGTTAGCAGCAGAACAATACGTTCAGAAGTGAAAGCCCTTTTAACTTACTGGCTTTTCATATTTCCAGATTTTCTTTGACCACCTCATTTACACCTCAGCCTCAGTGGTGGTTTCCAGTGGAAACGCTAACAAGGGGCTGCTGAGGCCTTCGCCTGGGGGCTTCCATTCAGATGTGGTCCACGCTCCGGTAGATGAAGCACTGGTCGACCTGCACTCCGTTTCCTTTCTGTTGTGGGGAAGAAGTGGGAGCTCCATGTTACCAGGGCGTTTATATTTATATCAAAAGTATGCCTTTGATGCCAAAGTTTCATTAATGGTGTCGGTGAGGACAGAGCTTTAAATCTGCTGCTGTCGTCGCGTTTGAAGAACTACATCAACCACAACGTCTAGATGCATAAAAGTTTTAGTTTGATTGAACTTGCATCAAAACAGCAGCAGCAACAACAGGTGGAGCAGTAAACGGGGCTAAAGAGCTCCCCCGGTGGGGCTCATCACCACATCTCCAGAGTAAATGAACGTCGCCTGCCCATTCTTTCACATCCTGTCCCCCTCACGCTGTGACATTTCAGACATGTCCCCCTAACAGAATGTCAACCTGGGCCCTGTATCCCGGGCCATTAATCTCCCTAATTGAATAAAGATGAAGAGGAACCACTGTGATGAGAAAGGGCAAGAAGAGTGTCTGGGGTGTGATTTAATGACCCGAGTGATTTATGGCAGAGGATAACACCCCTGCTTAAGACCGTGTGGGTGGCATGTCAGAGGACAGCTCGCAAAAATGCCCTTTCCACCGTTCTCCCTTTAGCACTCAGGGCAAATACCCCTGCTGCACCTCAGCATCGTAAATTTCAGACTGACACAGAAGCCAGGGCCAGAGAGAGAGAGGGGTTTGTCTCGTTTATTGAATACGCAAGTGGTCAGACCTGAGAGGGGAGGGCAGGATATGGAAGAGAAAAGACTGGACAGGAAAAGGAAAGAAGACGGATATAACGAGAAAGTTAAGGCACAAAGAGAGGGACGATGAAGGACAGGACAGGAGGAAATGGGGACTGGGGAAGGAGAGTGGTTGCCAGGCCTGTCATTGCTCAATGCTGCATTACCTTGACAAAATGGAAGTCAGACCTTTGTGGCGCGTTGTCTCTTCCAAAGCTCATTAGCGCACAATCACAGTTAGCGCCATAGAGTTTAAAGTACGCAGCAGCTGGAGTGGCTACGGTAAATATTCAGCATCATCGTCCCTGAATGGCATTAGTGCTCCACTCCCGTGCACGGGTTCTATTATTTTGATGGATGTTATTTGGACGAACTGCTGCAGTTTGGACGAGGACTCGAACGGGCACACACCTGTTTTTTAAAAAGCCTCCTTCCTCCTGTTTCCTTCCATCTTTCAAAGGGAGTCTAATGACATCCACAGACCCAGTGTGATTACGCGGCATGTTAACACCGCTGAAGACAAAGTCCCGTCTCAGGCCGGGGAGGGAAATCTATTTTACAGCAGGGGCAGCGCTGACGCAGATGTTAACGGAATCACGGCCATCTGCCCGAAGGTGACCACCACTGTGGGCCCCTGCTGGTGAGTCACGCCATGTTTGTTCACGGTCACGTCGGCTGTCAGGTCGTAACGAGGTGGCCGAGCCCGATCATGGAGCCGATGAATCTATTTAAAGATGAGCGATGCATCGCTGCTTCCTGTTGCTGCACAGACAGGAAGCTGCCATCTTCATGACGTCGGAGTCCTAGCGGGAGTGATGAATGTGAGGAGCCGATACACACGCTCTGCTCCATGTGAGTGTTCCTCAGCTGTCGTGGTGTTTCAATGTGTTTCAATGGGATCAAATAACCAAATACATGCGAATTAGATTTTGAAGGTGTTTCTGTGACAAATCAAACAAACTGTGTGACTGAGGTGAGAACGCAACCTCTCTTGGTGGAGTGAATCAAAACCAAACCTGCCTGAAAGATCAACAGAATCAAGCTTCATTTACCTTGAGTTTGTTCCTTGTCTCATCCACTAACATGGAGTAGTATCAGCTGCCAGGGGCCGATCAGGAGGATTTGGCTCCACTTTAGAGCAGCTGTCATGTTATATATTCAGTCTCTATGAGGTAGACTGACATGATACAGAGACTGAGGCTCCTCGCTGTCTCCACACAGGAAACGCAACGACTGCAGCTCAGTGATTAATGAGCTCCTTAACATGTCTGAGCCTCCGGGCACTTTCACGAAACATGCAAATGTAATATTAGATTTTCAAATGCAGCAGAAAGGCTGCCATGAGAGTTTTGCTGGAGTGTTTGTACGGCCGGCCCTGAGCGTGAATCTGCAGATTAATTAAAATACTGTTTCTGTTCCAACCTAAGTGGAAGCGGAACACACACAGATACGTCACAGTGGATTTGTGTCCCTCATCCTTAAACTTCTCCGATGTGCACAAGAGGTTTTTTTCAGAGTAAATCCAGGCAGCCCCCCCACAGTGCCTCCTCACCCCCTGAGGCTCAGGCACGCAGCAGGACAGAGTTCTTGGAAGACCGGCACCGAAAGCAGAGCCAGCTCGGGATGAAAGTGAAACATTTTTTGGTAGGAGACTTCGCTGAGCGTGGAACAAGATGGGTGGATGTCTCCTCTGCCTCATTATGGCCGTCATCTGTTTCACGAGGAAAGAGGAGACGAGAGACGACAGAGAATCTTCACATTCACAAAAGTTTTTACTGGCGCTCGTCTGCTGTCTCATCGAGCATCTCAAGGCCCGACTGAAGTCAAGGCTCGGAGTCTTCCCAGCAGAGTAATTGCACCTCAGTTGTAGCTCGTCTCTGCAGCTGGAGCTTCCCACTCAGCGAGTTCCCATGCGCCTGGGCTCTGTGCACGTTCACATTAAATGAACAGACCCGTGGGCGAGAAGACAGGGAGAGAAAGATGGGGACACCCACCGGGATCTGTTGGCTTTTATGAGGCAAGTCATGGCAGATAGCACAATAGCAGCATTATCTTTATATAATGTCTTGAAATGTGATTTACGTAGTTCATAAATGCTGAATTAAACTCTCACAGAGGCATTTTCACGCAAGACACAGGACGAGGCTGTGCGCTAGACGTTTCAAATCAGGGACTTTATTATTTTATCTACGGTTTGGATTTTAAATAAAGCAAAGCTAAAGCACGTGTGGGAGGTTCTGATCGATGTTGCACATTCTGTTTCAGCAGTGTACGCCATTCATTCACAATTTAGTGAGAAATGTAATTAACAAAATAGAGGAGTATGAATAACGTTCATGGTCAAACGTTGTGATGGATAAATAGCAAAAAAGAAAATATTAAGCAGCTCTGAGAAATAGGTGCCTGCCTTTGTAATAAATGATTTAAACCGACCCTGTCCATTTAGAGACGAAAGCAAATGGCCCACAGGAAGTACTTTTTACTTTTATTGCCCCTGGGAAACCCAACGCCACAGCCACCGCCACAGCCCTCATCTCATCCGGTTGTGCCAATCATAAATTGTTCAAAGCCGAACCTTCCAGGCTCTTTTAAGTCGACCGCATTTACGGTTGACGCTGAGCATGTAAAGCAGAGACCAAACATAAAAACTTTACCCATATTACTCAAATCCTCCAATATCACCATGGAACCTTTAAATCTTTGCGTAGTTTTTTTTAAGTTAAGGGGCAGAGTCTGTCCCTCCGCATCATTAATTCAGCTGTGAAATTGTATTTATAAGTGAGACAAATGAGGGTTTTATCTAAGTTGTGTTTACGGAATTAATTCTAGAAGTGACTTAATAACATCCCCGTAAGGTTTCCTCTAACCGCAGCCGCTGGGTCCGTGAGGCATTAAATCAATTAACTACCTGTCTTCACCAGTAATGGTCTACTACAGGAATATTGGATTTTTATATCTTTCATCAAACCCTAATTTTCTCTGGGTACCGCTCTATTTCACAGATATGGAGGAGGGTCAATCTGCAGTCACACAAATCCATAAGTTGTATTTGGTGGAAAAATGAAAAATGCATGCATTTAAAAAAAAAAAAAAAAATCTAATTAGTTGAGATTGTGATATGTTTTTCTGCACCACAGAGCTTCACATAAATGACTGTTCTCGCCCCACAATCCATAATTATGACTTCTGTCAACTCATATACATACATACATAGTGTAAGGGGCTCCCCTGTTTCATCCTCCCTGACAGCAGCAGCACGTCTTTATATGTGGAGCCCTGTCATGGGAAACAAACACAGCAGAGGTGAAGGACAGTGATAATGTTCCAGGCAGTGACGTACATCCAGACCTCCGCTTCTGCTCCCGATCATTAAAAGTATGGACTTCAGTTTCAAGGATTTAGAATCAAACTACTCGCTGAAGCCACAATCTAGGTTTTTTGGTTTTAGCTCCACCCCAGATTGAGTAAAAACCCTGATGGTGGATGTTTAATGTGGTGAGCTCGTCTGAAGTCTCGTCCCTGGCCGTCATGCTCATTGAGTAACAGGCTTTGAAATATTAAGAACAGGCAGATAGTGCCAAAGTCGCAGTACAGCTGAAGGCTCCAGTGTGACAGGATGCCTCGGAGGGCGTAATCCTGCTTTCAGCTCGCACCCGTCCATCAATCCGAGCCTGTTCACTATGTTAGACTTTGCTTTTCTCTCCGTTTCCTTCCCTCACTCTCAGCACCTCGTGTTCAGAGGTTGCCTTCGAGTCCACGTACTCCTCTCTCCCTGCTGTTCTAAAGATACACAAGTCGTTTACTGCTTGAATTATCTATTATAGATTTGTTGTGTTGCTGCTGTCCCTGGCAGACTGGAGCAGTGTGCCCTAAATTATGGATCTAGTCATCCTCTCTTGAATTATGCCATTGATCTGCAGAAGTTTGAGCAAAGTTTACTTTGTGGTGGTTAATGAATTCCAAGAAGGGAGAGGGATGAGCCGCAGCGTTAATTTCAGATGCACTGTTGTTTTATTTAAAAATAACGCAGTTTCTTATTCATTTTTAAACTTTCGGTCTGTTTAAGCGTGGCACTCGCAAACCAAGGGCAGACGGTTCTAGAAACATGAGAATCTCCACCAAGGCTGAACAGTCCAATAAATGATTGCCTGGTAAATACTGAAAAAAGAAAACTCAGTTTATTTTTATTTTATTTTCGCGGCTGAACAACCAGCTCAGCCAGCAGGTTCAGTTTTGTGGTTCAGTGTCTTGCCCTAGGACACCTGGGCATGCTGGGAATCAAACCTTCAAACCCACATGTGCCACAGTCACAGTAGAAATATTCTAGTCTGATCAACTAAATTATTTAGTACCGCCATCATGGAGGTTTGTAAACATTTTTAAACATGAAGACATTTATCATATTAACTAAATGTAAAAAAAAATGTGAGGAGAAGCTTTTTGAATTATTTTCTTTCAAAGGAACGCACCGAAAAACGGAGGAAGTTTCACATTTTGTCAGCACGTAGGACGTGAGCCCAGCATCCACTCTGGAAACTGTAATATCGAAACAAATAACCAGATTCCCCCCCACACACACACTTTATGAGATCGTCGATAAGTGCGTTCCCTCAATATAAGAGGAGGCGCGCGCAGAGGGAACCATCCTTCTACGGCTGGATTAAAAAGGAGGCTCCCTACAGATCGAGATGAAGACAGATTCCTTTAATATCTTTGTCATAACACAGGCAGGACACCGCGCCCATGTGACACACAGATACGGGCCAGTCAGAAATGATTACAGCTCCGCGGTTAAGGCTCCGGTGTGGATGAGGGACCCGCTGTCAGCTCTCGACGGGCGTTTGGAGAATCAATCATTTGCCGTGCGGAAGTGTGGAGCAGCCGGAGGAACAGAATAAGGACAATACAGCCACGTCTGCACCGTTCAAACACAGACCTTCAGTTCAGTCTGGTTCCTCTGTGTGAGCGAGGCATTGTTCTGTCTCATCGAGATGCTAGACAGGTTTTCCGAAGATGCCGAGATGCCAGGCTGAATTACAGAGAGCAGAAATTATATAAACCGTATCTACAAATTCTATTCCATATGATGTCAGGGGTGCATTGAAAAAAGGTTGAGTTGACAGTGCAGCTCTGTTCAAGGTTCTGGGTTTTTATATGTTCTCATTTCTTAGTGGGTTTTTTCCTAGCTCATCATAATAATCATAACCCATTTAAAGAAGTCGGGTTATTTACAGACTTCAAAGTGAATGTGCGCGTGACTGTTTTTTCTCTTTGTTGGTTGGTTTGTCAGCCCTTTGGTTCTTTGGTTGGTAAATTGATTGATTGATCTAGTTACTAAGTATTCTCTTTTCTTCTTTTACAACTCATTCCCGTTATAATGTCTTAAGAAAGCATCTGAGGGCCATTTCAACCCAACAGTCCCACGAGCTTACATTGTCAGTTAAATCCTAAAACCAGTAAATGTTTTATGGAAACCCATTAGACCAAAAACAACAAGGCCGTTTCTCAACATTCAACTAATGTTGGATAAATTCCACATCAATGATGCTGTGGTTGACGTCCCTGTCAGGCAGAGAGGAGGCGAGAGGAGGATGTGCAGTCTGACTCGGCCGCTGTAATTCATGTACGTGACACACATAAGACAAAAAGACAGGGGTTAACCTCTGGAAAACAAGTCTCCTCCGAGCCACAAGAATGCAAATGAACAGTGTGTTTTCAATTAGATGAAACCAGCTCAAGCAGGGGTTGCTTCGTTCTGCTGCCTCAGCGTCAACACAACGCTGCTCTCCAGCGAGATCCTGAAAAATCAAACATGTCTTTGTTGGACCACGGCTAATCTCCCAGACACAGAGACCTGTCACAAGTTTCTAATTTTCCGATCAAACTGGATGGATCGCTGAATAGTCATCCAAAAAATGTCTGTGGGATTTGACAAAGGGGGAAATGCCACAGTAGCAATTTTGATCTCTGCACTGCAGAATTATTGCACATGTGGCGGCAGAGCATGTGAATAATGACAGATTCCGGATGTTTATGAAGCATTCATTTTACAACAGCTTGTATGACACAAATTAGACTTTTTCCTGAAGAGCATATTTCATCATCATCATCATCATCATCTCCCATAAAACACGCCGGAGGCAAAGTTAAACGATCGTGTATAATCACGGGGGATGAAGCTCGGCCGATTTCTCCTGGGTTACAAAACTTTCTCCTTGAAATCCTTCTCTGGATTGTGGTTCACCAAACTTCCCCAAAGACGCTTAAGCCAACAAATCTTTCCCAGGCGCTCCGTGTGCCACATACAGCTCTGTTTTGCTTAATTGTTTCCCGTACGAAGGGGCCAGTGAGCACAATGCGTGTTATTATGCTCGTCCACTGGGTGCTGGTTTTCACGCTGTGCCCCCATGCACTCAGGTTTTTCAGACTCCGTGAGGTCCCTCTGCGTCTCTTGAACATGGCTGTCAGTTTGACTCTGGCTCACGGTTGGGAAAGGGACCACCTCTTCATAGGCAGACATTGTAAACCCCGACTCGCCTCGGGCTTGAAGACAGTCCAGCTTCTCTGCTTGGTGTGAAACCTGGGAAAACAGAGGTTGGAGCGGGGACAGAGAGGAAGGGGGCGCATTTTGAAGGGATATTTCCTTTCATGGCTTCCGCTCCTCTCATTTTCTCCTCATTATCAGGACGTCTGGTGCCAGACCTTCAGCTCGCTCCAGCTGAGGTGAGAGATGAGATACAAAGTGCAGTTGATCGTGGAGATGGAGAATGTCAGCTCCCGTACTGGGGCTGTGCTTTTGATGAGGCACTGCGGTGAAATCAAAAACACGTGGAGTTGTTTATTCGTCTGTCCACTCTGTCTTCATCTCCTCCAGATTACTTCACAGTTCTTTGTCAATCTTCTTCCTCTTCACATTTCTGTGCCGCACCTCCTTGACTTCCGCTGTTCGCAGGGAGCCGCATCTCCCCTCCCACGCTTCCACAGCCTTGACGGGGGAGCTGGAGGTTGATCTGATGTTTAATTTACAGCGCACACTGTATGTGTGCACCATGCATCCTCCACCAGGCCGCAACCTCCGCTGGTAGCCTGTGATGTGTTGTGCAGCCGCTGCCGTCTCTTTCATACGCTGCCAAAAAAACAAAACAAAAAAAAAACCAGGAGCAGAGGGCAGAGAATAGCACGGTGCTTCAGGCAGACGGCTTCTGCCGGGCTGCAGAGAGACTGAGTGCTTTCTCTGCCACAGGGATCCACAGCACAGTGGGACGCAGGGAGAGCTGCATGCACGCACAGACGCATTCCACGCGTGCACATGCATCGCTACGGAAACCGTCCATCTATCCCCCCCCCCACCCCAGGATTTTATCTTTCTCAGCAGCTCCAACTCAACTTAAGGCATTTGCTTTGTTTCATCATTACACTGGAGATGTGTTCCTCAGGATTTCATTATGGTGTGTTATCTGTTTTTATAGGAGTATAGTACATCAAACACTTCTTTTGTGCACAACAAACTCTGTGGAATACTCACAACTGAACTATTGTTGAGAGAAAATGCAAAAAAAAAAAAAAAACAGATTTATGGTAAATTTTTGATGATGTTCTCCCCCGTTGTTTCTTCACAACAAAAGAAATGTCTCATCCAGTTGCATTAGTGGTAGATGGAT